>PVJH01000067.1:0-537349 GCA_004026705.1 Nesogale talazaci | reverse complement strand
TTTGGAAAACCCACTCCTTAACCTTATAATTTTTGTATTATATTTTGTGTGTTTAGAGTTTTCATGAGTAAAGCAATCTTCCCACACATTTGGAAATAACAGACTCCCTGTGTTCCGCATTTCTTTTGATAACCATACTTCTTTTTCAATTGCAGATCTTTCTCCTGGCCTGCCCTCCCTGTCGAGGAGCGATCGTTGTCTTCAAGTAAGGGAATATTGGTTTTTGTTTTGTGTGTGTGTGTGTGTGTGTGTTTTCTTTTTTGCTCTGTTGTCTTTGCTATTCGGACTGCTAACAAAGTATGATGAGGACATTGTTGTGAACACCTTGGAGTTAAACTGCTTTTTCTCTGGGCTTCTATGAGGGATAAACATCTTTGAGGGCCCCATGAAACAGGAATGTTTATTTAAAGATCTGTATGTTGTCAAGCCCTTTAAGCAAATCCATGGAAGGTTGCTGTCCCAGCGTTTTTCTGCAGAACAAACTAGGGGCCAAATTCCCTCTTCTCCAGAATCATTTTATTGTGATCCTACTGCAGTAGTGAGGATTTGGTTCTTCCCTCTGAAGGGATGCGCACACACATGCACTAAAGTGGTCATGGAAAATAATGCTTTATTAAAAACCTTGACTTTTTTTTTTCAAAATGCTGTTACATGCTATTGAATTGATTCCAACTCATGATGAGTCCATGTGTTAAAGAGTAGAACTGCCCCATAGCGCTTTCAAGCCCTGGTGGTACAATGGGTTACATATTAGACTCCTCACTGCAAGGTCAGCTGTTCAAACCCATAAACCACTCTGTGGGAGCAAGATGAGGCTGACTGTTCCTATAAAGATTCACAGCCCTGAAACCCACACAGGCAAGTCTGCTTTGTCCTGAACACTCGCTATGAATCGGAGTTCACTTGAGGTCAGTGAGTTTGTTGAGAAGTCTCATCTTTAAGGCAGAAGCTCGGCTTATCAGGCTTTCACCTGTGAAGCTTATGGGTGGGTCTGAATGACTGCCGTTTGGTTGTAAAACTGAACACTTAACTGTTTGCCCTGCCAAGGCTCCTTTTCTTAAAAATAGCCAGCATCAAATTCAATAATGTATATTGGAGGCAAATCGTGTTTATCTGAAAGGCAAGTTTGCTTAAATGGCATTCTCATGAGTCCTAGAAGCCTCATTTTAAATGTGAGTTTTGACCTTCTCACTTTTCAAATCTTTTATTAGAGTTGTTAATGAGAAGCTAAATCAGCCGGATTAATTTCATCCCTTCCCCCCTTTCCGTGGCCCCCATTTTAGAGCTGGTCATGAGCAGTGAAATGGCCGTGAGCCAGAGGGAGAGAACAGGAAGTAAGGAGAACCTTGGATAATTGAGAGTAGTGTAAATGGCTTTCTGATTTACTTAAGTCATGAAAGTGTTAGGTAGGAGGGGAAAATACCCCATTTGCTGCTTCCGAATAGCCACTTAAGTTTTTTGCCTTAGGTGAGAATCTTTCTGCTGGGTGAGGGGTAATGGATCCTGATTTCATATATTTCTTATTTGAACAGCTCCTAAAGGGAAGGGGTATTTAACCTTGTTTTCCTCTCTTGATTTTCCAAAATGAGCTCAATGCTTCAGTGTAATGTTTTTAGAGTAACATTTATGGATTTTATTTCATCATAATGAAAGTAACAATATCCATTTTAGGAAATACAGAAGCACATAAAGAAGAAACTAATCACTGCCTATAATCCAACTCCAAGAGATCATTTTAGGCAGTTTCCTTTCTTCTTCATTTTCTTGGGTGATAACCAGAAAACACATGGAATAGGTTTTGTTTTCTCATTGTATCTTTTCCCAGTTTAATTGACTTTGATATTTGTATAGCAACATAAACATGTAACATTATTGCTGAAAATTTTGGTGGTAAATTATATAGATGTAGTAAAACATGTGTCCGTTATATTCTGTTCACATGGATAATGCAGTTACCCTGATGATATTCAGTAGGTTTTGTAATCATTCCCACTAGCCTTTTCTGAAATTATTCTACCACATTTGCTGAAACTGAGTTTCTGATTTTCTAGTGTTACCACTTTTTTCTCTTCTTGTTTGTGTCCTTGTTCTACCTTTCTCACAGATTCCTGCATATTACAAAACCAGTATGTATTGTTTTATATTTTTCATGCTCATATAATTATACATACATACATATCCTTATATGGGAGAAAGACAAGGCTTTCTAGTCCCAAATACAGATACAATATCGGAAACCCATAGGGGCAGTTCTATCCTGTCCTATAGGGTCCATATGAATCAAAATTGAGTTGATAGGTAGCAGTGAGGTTTTTTTTAGATATACGCTTATATAACTATAAATACATACATAAATGGATATATTCATACACACATATTCAAGTTCACATATAGAGTTTGGGAATTTTTTTGTTCTTAGTCATTGCTGTTTTAGAAAAATAGGTTTCTAAGTTTATCTACTTTTAATACATCTTACTTTTCTCGTTCAACAATATTTCATAGAAATCAATGATAGTATAACTCTTAACTCTTTCTACAGATTGTAAAATATTTCATGGATGACAAAAATATAGTTAATTAAAATTCTCTATTATTGAGTACTTTTGTATTTTGTTTGTTTCCAGTATTCTGTAACTAACACTCCCTACCCACTTATTGCCATTGAATAATTCTGATGCATGGTGATTCTATATAGGGTTTCTGAGGCTTGATAAATTTTAGTAAATCTTTTTTTTTTTCTCACATCACTGCCCTGGTGGGAGTAGGAAGCCCAGCCTTGCTCCTGGAGAGCTGCTGCTGGATTTGAACCGTCAACCCAGTGGGCTGCAGTTCTGCACACAACTACTGCTCCAAAAGGGCTCAGCTAAATTTTTGTAAATTTTCACAGGAGCAGACATCCTCCTCTTTCTCCTGCAGATTGCCTAGTGGGTTTGAACTTTATAGTTAGCAATCAATGATGACCCAACATTAATATCAGGGCATTTTTCTATCAGCACAATCAGTGCTGAAATGTATCATTGGACATAGACCCTTATATATCGGTACTTTCAATGAACATTTATACACGCATACTTACATACATGTATACAAGGTGGTACCATCCCCCCCAACGCTGGATGTGATGTGAGGGGCATAGTGCATTTGGAATTCATTCCATCAGGCCAGACTTTTATTTAGAGGTTCTGAAAAATCACTGTAACCACGTGCGACAGAAAAGGTCTGCTTTGTGGCATATGGGATTTGTGTACTATGACAATATACACCTTCTCACACAGCCATCTCTGTGTGCTAGTTTTTGGCAAGAAAACAGCGTGACTCTCTTGCACCATATGCCTGACTCATCCGTGTGACTTCTTTTGTTTCCACGAATGAAGAAGGACGTGAAAGGATAGGAATTTGATGATGATGAAGAGGTGAAGAAGAAAAAACAAACAAACAAAAATAAGTAAAAATAAAAAGAAGAGGTGAAGATAAAAATGAGGAAGGTGCTGTCAGCCATTCAAGCAGATGAATTTACAAAAATATTTCCAAGAATGGATTCGCAGATTGAACAAATGTATTACATGTAATGGAGAGTACTTTGAAGGTGATAAGACTGTCTTGTAAAAATTTATATACATAGCTTTGGAGAGGAATGGGAATTCCATTTTTTGCAGGGGGGCATCTGCTAGCAAAGAGAAAATATCAAACCCACTGGCCTTGAGTTGATTTCCATTCATAGTCACCCTATAGAGAGTTTCCTAAGGCATTATAAATCATTACAGGAGCAGACTGCCTCATATTTTTCCTGCAGAGTGACTATTGGGTTTGAACCATCAACCTTATGGTTATTAATTAGTCCAATGCTTATCCAACCATGCCACCAGGGGTGTGTGTGTGTATGTGTGTGTGTGTTCTGACTGTAGTTCCTGGTTACCCCATGCAGTGTGGAATGAAACACTGCCATGAAATGTGTGTGTGTGTATATATGAATGTTTATAGATGTTTTCATATTGGTTTACCAAAAAAAGCAATTATACTTCACATTTGCCTTTTATATGTTATATGTGAGACCATTCTTTATATCATCACCAGCAGTAGGAGCAGTAGGTATTATGGTTCTTTTTTAAATTTAACAACTTTGCAGGTATATTTTCTTTACTACTACTAAATTTCAAGTGTGATTTATTTTTGTCCAATTAAATTTGGTCTTCCTGGATTTTCTGTACATAGCATTTGCTTAGTTCCTCTGTGTTGTTTAACTTTTTCTTCATTTTTAACAATTCTGTGAATCTTAGAAATTGTTATAATTTTCTTAAATGAATCTTTGTTTACATACTTGCTTTGCTTATGGTATATTTTTCATGTACATTTAAAAATGTTTTATATATTCAAATAGAACTCTTTTTCACTTCTGGATTTCCAGCCTTGGCTAAGAAGTGACAGCCCATCTGTCTATTTGACGTCTTGTTCTTGCTCCTGTGCATCATCAAGTTGAGGAACCCCATAGGAACCCCATGTAACAGCATAGAGTTGTCCCTTAGGATTTTCTGGGCTCCCTGTCTTTTTCCTATGGAGTGGCCACTGTGTTTGAAACACCAACTCTTTGACTAGTGGCGGAGTGCTTAACTATCAGACTGTCAGTGCTTCATACATGCATACATACACACATATGAAGGGGCCTCAAAAGTTTAAGGAAAAACTCCATTTCTTTTTAATTACAATTTTTCCTGAGCTGGGCTATGCATGGAGCTTCTATTTGCAAGATCAGTGGTTCAAAGCCACCAGACTTTCTGAAGGAGAACTATGAGGCTATCTACTCCCATAAAGATTTATAGTTTTGGAAATCCACAAGGCAATTCTCCTTTGTCTTATAGGCTCCCTATGACTTGGGATCAATTCAATAGCCATGAGTTTGCTTGACTTTTTTGGTTTGTTTTTGCTTAAAAACAAACACCATACATGTCATTGTACCCAGATGGATAGTCCTGTGGTCTTTATGCCAGTTTGTATGTATGTTCTGTGGGCTTTGTTGAATAGCACTGCATCTCTTACTTTTCTTTATACTGGCTTTGACTTTTGGCTGCGCCAACCATGTGTGAGTTTGCCAGCATCTGAGCTAAGCATGGTCTTCGTGGACACTTCCGCAGCTCCTGCAGGAAAGGGTACAGTGAGCACAGTAGGTTACAAGCCCTGCGTTGGTCAGGTGCTGGCAACTCTTTTGGAATGGAAAGGGGTTAAGTCTCTCTACAGGGTTTCTATGATACCCTAGGCATGAGGGAGGGATGGCTCCCTAGTGCTCTGACTGGCCCCCGAGTGTCTCATTTTGTGTGCCTCAGTTAACCTGTGACTCGCTAAACCTCATTGCTATAGTCTGCTGCTGGAAAGACTGCCTTAGTCAAAAACCTGCCAAGATTGGAAGTTGTATCAGCTTTGCTTACTTCCACAGAAGGACAATGTTAAATAATGGTACTAGGAGGAACCCAGGTCTTAGGGGTGATTTTAATGGAAATGTCTCAAGAGTTTCCTTATTGTCACTGATGTTGGCTGGTGACATACATTTGATATTTTTATCATGTTAAAGTATCATTTTCTGTAATTTTCAGATTGTGTGTGTGTATGATTGTGTTTGTTTTAAATTCAAGGAGGTTTCTGAATTTAGCTAATGTTTTCAGGAGGTTTATTTGTGTTTTCTCTTTTGAGTTTGTCGGTATAGGTTCTCAAACTTATTTGGCTTAACACCCACTTCTCAGAAAACAAAACAGAATATTCAGTATCCTATTCCCCCACCAACAGTTAAAACGTTTGCAGTGTAGCCCATAATCCAAGATAAAGTATATGGCTCTGCTTTTGCGTCTCCCCCCCCCCCCAACCCGATTTCTCTAGCCTTCCCCAGGGAGTGATATCCATTTTAGAAAACAATGTTTTAAGGGGTCTGGTCGCCTAGTGGGTTACACGATAGGGCTGTTATCCACAAGATTAGCAGTTCAAATCGGCATCCACCTTGTACAAAGATGAGATTTTCTACCCCTATAAAGATTGATCATGTTAGAACTCCACAGTGGCAGAACTACCCTGCCCTACAGGATTTCTATGAGTCAGCTTGGACTTGATGGCAGTGAGTGTTAGTTTTGTGTATGCTGGTCTTTTCTGGTTCTCGAAAATCCTACAAGGAGCACTTTTCATGTAGTGGTCACATGTTGGGCTGCAATCCACAAGGCTGGCAGTTCAAAACCCTCAGCTGCTCCAAGGGTGAAAGACGATGCTTTGTCCTCCCCTAAAGAGTTCCAATCTCGGAAACCCAGAGGTATACTTTTATCCCTTCAATACGGTTGCTCTGAGTTGGCATTGATACGATGGCAGTGAGTTTTCTGTAGCATATCTTTGGACTTCAAATAAAGAGTATCTCTGTGTGTCTATAGATATACTCTAATGCCCACCAACTTCAAGTATTCTTTCTGACGCAAGCTGCAAATGTAGTTCTTCGTCTTTTGACCCTTACCACGGGAGCATGTCCAGACATCACTAATCACAGACCACAGATACTGGTTGCAAGTTTGGGGGTTCTCAAGACTCCTTCACTTCTTAGCTGCTGATTACAAATTTTGGATTCCCACTATCTTGTCAGGTTCAATAATGAGTTAGAATAACTCATTGAACTCAAGAAAGTGTTATTAGCAAAAAGGATACAAATGAGAAGGGCAGAGTCTGGGAGAGTCCCTAATAGGAAACTTCCTAAATGCATATATTGCTCAGGACATTAACCTGAGCTTCAGTGTGCAGTTCTTAAATCATTTTATAGTGAATTAGGTGGGGGTTACATTTTAGATCATAATTTTTCATTTGAAAAGTTAGACAACGTATCAAACCTCCCAAGAGCATTTCTTATCTAATTTCTACCCCCTTATTTTTTAATTTCTCTTCATTATCATCTTTTTTTTTTAAGTTAAAACCTGTTTACCCTCTTACCTATTGCTTCCCCATTTTCTCATCAACCCCTGGTAGCCATTTTTGGTAGGAAAGCTTTTATCAGTATATTCTTAATAACGGTGGTCGTATACAATACTTCTCCTTTTGTGACTCACTTCACTCAGTATAATGTCCTCTAAGTACATTTATGTTTCACAGGTTCATCTTATTATTTTTTTTGTGGGCATCACTGCCCTGGTGGGAGTACAAGGCCCAGCCTTGCTCCTGGCATTCCCTGTGGACTTCATTGCTCTGCTCCCTTTGCTGCTCTGTTGCACGCCCCCAGTGTCTGACTTTGGCGTGTTGAGCACAGGGCAGGCATAATTCTCGCCGTGTGTCTCCAGTGTTGCCCCCCGTGGTGCTATGGATCAGTGGGGAACATTGTGTCTCATGGTGGGACCTGCCCTATGATTTCTCTGTGCATTGACTACTCTGAGCTATTATCCTCAGGATTTGGTGGGTCAAGATGTGTTTCACTTTCCACCCTCCCTCCCTGATTCCTATCTGCTCTGATCAGACAAGTCCCTCTCCTTGAGCTGTAGCCATAGTGCTATCCTCTGAAGCGAATTCTTCTGTGTGGGTGGGGGGTACTGTCCACATTGTTGGTAATGGGACTGGCTCCTCAGGCCTCTCTATTGGGTTCCTGCTTCATGTCAGTGTGTGTGTTCTTATTTTGGGGCACTGGGTTGAAGTCTAGTCCCTCTTTCCCTGTGGAGATATAAATGACACTCTCCCCTTAGGTGGGTTAATATCCCTGTTCCCCCATCTAACTATGCCTTTTTTCTGCCCTCCTTTTTGGTGGGCTACCATGTATATCACAGAGGTTAGTCTGCCCCCTGCCATAATACCTGGACCTCACCCTAGAGATATATGTGTACAGTTGCTTCTTCCCTTTGTCCCTTTTGGAATTTTTTTAGCTTACCTCAGTGTTCTCATGTTGTACTTGTACTTTTGTGCTTGGCTTACTTCACTTAGCATAATTCCCTCCAGTTCTTCTGGTGCGTTAACGTGCTTCATGCATCATGACTGCTTTTTAGGGGTGCATAAAATCCACTACATGTATGTACCACAGTTTTTAATCCATTTACCTCTTGATGGATATTTGGGTTGTTTCCAATTCCTTGCAATTATGAACTGCACCACAATGACCATTGGTGCACAGATGTCTGGCCGTGGTTTGTTTCTTGACTCTTCTGGATATATATCCAGTAGGGGGATTGGTGGATTGGATGGTAGGTCAATCTCCAACTATTTTAGATATCGCCAGATCGATTTTCATAATGGCTGCACATACCTCTATGAACAAAATACTAATTGATACAGGAAGCACTCAAGGAAGAGGAAAGAATACAGAGTCACTCTACCAAAACCATTCAACCATGTCTAGAGGTAGCACATACTCAACAGCCAGTGGTACTGAAGGAAGAAGTCCAAGCTGCACTGAACACGTTGGGCAAAAGCAAAACTCTGGAAATTGATGGAATACCAATTTCTACAAGCTAGTAAAGGACTGGAAGTAAGGACTCTCTCATCTATACCATGACATTTACCAACTGACTGGAAGAGATCTATTTTTGTACCTCTTCCAATGAAAAGTGACTCAACAGAATGTGCAAATTATAGAACACTATAATTGATGCCTAATTCAAATAGAATTTTGCTAAAGATCATTCAATAAGAGTTGCAGTACATTGACAGGAAGCTGCCAGAAATTCAGGCACTTCTAAATATTTTTAGAAGTGGACATGGAGCAAGGAATATTGTTGCTGATAAGAGATGGATCTTGACTGAAAGAGCATATCAGAAAGATGTTTACTCGTCTGTTATTGACTATGCCAAGGCATTCAACTGTGTGGATCATAAAAATCCATGGATAACCTGGAGAAGAAACTTGTACATAAACCAAGAGTCAGTTAACAGAATAAGGGAACACTGCATAATTTGAAATGAGAGTTGTATCCTTTCACCATACGTATTCATACCGAGCAAATAATCAGAGAGGCTGGACTCTGGAAAAGATTGTGGCATCAATTTGGTGGAAGGCTTATTAATCATCTTTCTTACATATGCATTTGACACAGGCTTGCTTGCTGAAAGTGAGGAGGACTTGGGGCATTTGCTAATGATGAGCAATATGGATTGCAACTTAATGTAACTCAAAAGCTCATTGCCATTGAGTCAAGTCTGATTCATAATGTTAGGCTGTTAACCACAAGGTCAGCAGTTCGAAACCGTAGTTGTTCCTTAGGAGAAAGACTAGGATTTCTACTCCTGGAAAGAATTACAGTCTTAGAAATCCACAAGAAGAAGTCCTATCCTGTGCTATAGGGTCAAGAGGAGAACTTAATGTGAAGATAACCCAAGCCTTTACAAGTGAACCAGTAAGTAATATAATAATAAATGGGGAAAAGATTGATGTTGTTAAGGGTTTCATCTTGATTGTATCGGCAATTGATGCTCAAATGATTCATTGCATTGGCTAAATCTACTACACGAGACTTGAAAGTTTTGGAAGACAAAGATGTTACTTTGAGAACTAAGGCATGGATTTTCCATCATCTCATATACATAGAAAAATTGTACATTGAATAAAGAAGACCGAGGAAGAATGAATGACTGCATTTCAATTTTGATGCTGGAGAAGAATATTGAAAGTACCATGGAGTGCCCAAGGAACGGACAAATATGTCTTGAAGTACAGCCAGAATATTCCTTAGTGGCAAGGATGTTGAGACATCATCTCACATGCTTTTGATATGTTATCAGGAGAGAGCAGTCCTTAGAAAAAGACATGATGCTTCTTAAAGTAGAATGTCAGTGAAAAAGAGGAAGACCTTTAAGGAAGTGGACTGACCCAGTAGCTACAGCAATAGGCTCATACCTAAAGACAGCTGTGAGGATGGCACCAGACCAGGGGGCATTTTGTCCAGAGCTAGGGTTGCCATGAGTCAGAACAGACTTCAGCACCTCACAATAACATATTTATTTTAGCAGTCTGCAATATAAGAACAACATTACATTGGCTACTATTTTTTTCTTCTACAACAGTGCTGAAGTGTACATTGTATTGCTGAAATGCTTTCCTATAGGAGCATGTATCTGAATGATGAATCCCAGTATATGGGATTATTATCTCATAATGCAGGTGTAGGTATTTTTTGATTTTTAAAAATAGAAGAGGAAAGATGCTGTGTTGTCAATTTTGACTTATGGCAGCACTATGGTGAGTCAGAGCAGAACTGTCTTCCATCCGATTTTCAATTGCTGATTTTTTTAAAAGGTAGATTACCACCTCTGTTTTTCTGAAGCATCTCTGAATCCAGTTGCGCCTCCATCCTTCCCATTAACAGCTGAGCATGTTAACAGTCTACATCACCCAGGGGCTCCTACATTTTGATTAATATCTCCAAATTGATCTCCAAACAAGCTATAATTTAAATGAAAACAAGACTATTAGTTGGTCCTAGAAGTGATTGAGTTGGTTCTCAGTTTTATTTTGGAGAGGATATCAGGAGAGAAGGACCTATTGTTGGTAACGAATGTCAACAATGAAGAGGAAGGACCCAATGAGATGGGTCAACACAGTGCCTGCAACAGTTAGACCCTGTCCTATAACGGGTGCTATGAGTCAGCATTGACTCGATGGCAGTGAGTTTGGTTTAACATTCTCTAGATTCCTCCATGATATGAGGTGTTTGACAGATTCGTTGTTATTCTTTGAAGTTATATAGTTTTCCATTGTTTGTATGTACAATGGCTTGTTTATCCCCTGGTGGACATTGAGGTTGCTTTGAACTATATTATATTCTTAATAAATAGTGCTGCTATGAATATGGGGGTGTACATACCTGTTCAAATCAGAATTCTCATTTCTCTAGGATTTATATTTATTGGCTACTCTCAATATTGGTCCTATGGGGCTTATCTGTCCTGGATTCCCTGTGTTTCCAGCTTTTATGAGTCAGAACCCATCTGTCAACACCTAGCAATAACAACATGGACACCAAAATGAAACCTTTCTTAGTCCACTGCCAACCTCACAATCAGTACTGTGCTTGAACCTATTGCTACAGTCACCGAGTTTCCTCTACTTTAGCAAGCATGTCGTCCTCCGTGAATGGGTCTGTTTTGATAACATGGGAAATGAAGTCTCATTATCCTTGTTTCTAAGGATCATTCTGATTACAGTTCTTTGGGCAGTTTTGTTCATTCTTCTGCCTCAAAATCCCACCAAATTTAATACCATGGAGTCAATTCTGACTCATAGTGAAAACACCATTCACTCCAAGAGAGGAAGTAGGATGTAGAACATTAACATTGTCTTTGTGGGCTTTTTTATAACACTTGACTGAGCTGTTTTTCAAGACTGTAATCTCATGTTCCTAAACTTACGGACTCATTCCTCAAGGTATTTGGGGCTGGAAATACATATACACACCATATATACTCATATATAAGCCGAGTTCTTCAGCATAGTTTAAAGGCAGTTTTGTGGTAAAATTAGGTGCCTCGACTGATATTTGGGTTGGCTTATACTCAAGTATATATGGTGTGTGTGTGTGTGTGTGTGTGTGTGTATGACTACGGCATATACAAAAGGGCTATCCCTCCATGACTATGGTTATAGTAACCTAGTGGTTGCACAGTGGGTTGCTAACTGCAAGGTCAGCAGTTTGGCACCACCACCTGCTCAGCAGGACAAAGATGAGCCTTTTCTGCTCTCATAGTTACAGTTTCAGAAACACACAAGGCTAACCTTCTCTGTCCAATAGGGTCACTATGAGTCAGAATGGGTTTGATGCCATCAGCTTGACTTTTGGGGGATTGTTTTCCTTTTCTTCTTTTTTTGAAAACTTTTATAACTTTGCCTCCTGTATATGTTATTGTATTCCTGGATATAGTTGCAAAAATTATGAATAATTATGTAGAAATACTCTTTTTTTAAATGTTTGACTTGAGGAGCTGATAGCAAAGGACTGAAGTAAAAAGCAAATGTTTTGAAAGTGATTATGGCAACAAATGTACAAATGTGCTTGACACAGTGGATGTGTGTATTATTGGGATAAGTACTGTATGAGTTCCCAATAAAATGATTTAAAAAAAATGTTTGACCAAGAATATTTCTACAAATGTATTTGTAGGTGCTGTATATTTGTGTGTTTGTATGTATACATTTGTGGGTGCAAACTCATTCACCTTCCCACTCATGTTCAGCTGGTGTGTTGACATTCGGTCACAGATTATTGTTACTGTTCTCATAAGACAGTGTGTTATAGTGTTCTTCTCGGTTGCCTTTCATTTTCATGCTCCTCCCAGTGTCTTCCTTTGCCTCGATCATTTTGTGCTGACCTTTCCCTTATTAAAAATTGTCTTTCCCTTCCACCAAGTTAATGTGGGTAGGTGTGTCCTCTAGTGAGTTACCTTCTCTTCCCCTTTACTCCTGGTAAACTTAATTTTTATTATTATTTTAAAATCATATTTATTGGGGGCTCATATAACTCTTAACAACATCCATCCATCCATCCATCCATTGTGTGCATTTGTTGTCATCATCATTTCAAAACATTTTCTTTCTACTTGAACCCTTGATATTAGCTTCTCATCCTCCCCTTCCCTTCCTCACAAACCCTTGATCATTTAAAAATTATTATTATTTTGTTATATCTGACACTGACAGATATTTTCCTTCACCCACTTTTCTGTTGTCAGTCCCCCTTGGGAGGAGGTTATATGTAGATCATTGTGATCGGTTCCCCTTTTTACCCATCACCTTCCTCTTCCCCTCCTTGTACGGCTACTCTCAATATTGGTCCTGTGGGGTTTATCTGTCCTGGATTCCCTGTGTTTCCAACTATTATCTGTACCCACATACATGCTCTAACCAGATTTGTACGGTAGATTTGGGATCACAATAGTTGTGGTGGGGGAAGCATTAAAGAACTAGAGGAAAATTGTGTGTTTCCATGGTGTTATATACTGCACCCTGACTGGCTCATCTTGTAACCTTCAAAGAATGCTTCTTTCTATTGGTAAACCTTTCTTGTGTGTTTGTATAGCAGTGATCTCATACCATATTTGTTCTTTTATGATGGACTCATTTCACTCAGCATAATGTTCTCCATGGGAGCCCGGTGGCATAGTGTTTATGAGTTGGACGGCATTCAAGTAGTTCAAAACCATCATCCACTCCCAGGGAGAAAGATACAACTTTCCACCTCCATAAAGAGTTACAGTCTCAGAAACTCACAGGGGCAGTTAGACCCTGTCCTGTAAGGATTGCTATGAGTCAGCATTGACTCGATGGCAGTGAATTTGGTTTGGCTTCCCCCCCCCACATCACTGCCCTGGTGGGAGTAGGGAGCCCAGCCTTGCTCCTGGAGAGCTGCTGCCAGATTTGAACCATCCACCCTGTGGGTTGCAGTCCTGCACACAGCCACTGCGCCACCAGGGCTCAGCAGTGAATTTGGTTTAATGTTCTCTAGACTACTCCATGGTATGAGGTGTTTGACAGATCCATTGTTATTCTTTAAAGTTATATAGTCGTCCATTCTTTGTATGTACCTTACTTAGTTTGTTTATCTCCAGGTGGACAGAGATTGCTTCGAACTATTTTATATTCTGAATAAATAGTGCCACTAAGAATATGGGGGTGTACATAGCTGTTCACATCAGAATTCTCATTTCTCTAGAATTTATAACTCATGGGATTACCAAGTTTTTTGTGGGCATCACTGCCCTCTGGTGGAAGTGGAAGACCCAGTCTTGCTCCTGGAGATCTGCTGCTGGATTTGAGCTGCCAAGCTAGTGGGCCGCAGTCCTGCACTCAACCACTATGCCACTGGGGCTCAGCCGAGATTACCAAATTTTATAATATTTTTGTTTTCAACTTTCTGAAGATGCACCATACTGCTTTCCATAGTGGTTGTGCCATTTGTCCAGTTTCACCAGCTGCATATGAGGCTTCCGGTCTTTCTACACCCTTGGCAGCATTGGTTACTTTTGGTTTTGTTTTAACTTTGTTATTCGTTCAAGGGCAAGAGGACGTCTCATTGTGGTTTTGATTAAATCTCTCTAACCGCTAATGGAGTCCTCTGGTGGTGCTATGGGCTAGGTTTTGGGCTGCTAGCCTCAAGGTTGCTAGTTCAAACCCAGCAACTGTTCTGTAGTAGAAAGATGAGGCTATCTTCTTCCATAAAAATGTACAGTTTCAGAAATTCTGTACAGGCTCACTGTTTAGAGGAGCTCTGATGGCATAGTGGACAGCTACTAGCAAGGTCTTCAATTCGCATCCACCAGCTACTCCTCAGGAACAACGGAACTCTCTACTCCTGTAAAGAATTATAGTGTTGGAAACCCACAGGGTCAGTTCCGCTCTGTCTTGTAGGTTCACTCTTGCAGAAATGATTCCGTGGTGGTGGTCTTTTATGTGGAGTCACCGTGAGTCAAAATTTACCTGCTGACAGTCGGTGATTAAAGGGTTAATTTTGTGTCTTCATTGAATATCTTCTTTGGTGGAGTGTCTGCTTATGTCCTCTGCCCATTTTGAATTGGATTGTCTGTCTTATTTTTTGTTGAGATGTGGATATTTTCTATAAATTTTAGAGATTAGTTCTTTTTCCAGTATGTCATTGCAAAACAAAATAAAAACACCAAACAAATCCACCCCATTTTATAGGTTCTCCTCTTACTCTCGTGCGTACATAGCTAGGATTTTGGAGGTCTGAGCCTTTTAGTGTGCCATCTGTTGTTTGTGCATCTCTAATTACGCTTGATAGAATATTTACTCCATGTGTTAGGCTGCTAAAGTGTAGCCCTGTTTCCTTTTTCTTCTTTGATCTGTATGGAGGGAATGGTGGTTCAGTTTTGCAGGCTCGGGGTTGTGTTCAGAAAATGGAGCTGCCTTGTGAACACCTATTGCTTCACGTGATGGGTTAGCCAAGTGTGTGCAGCTAGGGTGGGGGAACTCCTGGAGTGAGTCACTGAGCCGGTGCCATTTGAATGGCACGGAACTCATCCCCCACCCCGTTCTGGGTAAGGAAAATGCAGAGCAGAGAGCTGCTGTACACCCTCCTCTGACTCAGGAAGTGTACGGTAGCCTCTCTGTCTTCCTCCAATGATGAAGCCCTTAAACCTGCTCATTTCCATGCGCACGTGGAAAGGAGTGGATCTGTGATGCAAGTGGGATTATGTGGTCATGAGTATCTGCTGACTCAGACCCGTGAGGCTTCTGAAGGAGGTGAGATGAAATTCCATCTGTGCCGCAGAGAGCAGGGGGTGCATTGCTGGCTGGAGAGAGGACTGTAGGCCAGGTGTGAGCCAAGGTAGGTGAGGGAAGCATGGGTATGGGTGAGGGGAATTGGGACAGCCTGATATGCGATCTTAGCATTGTGAGATTGATACCCTGCTAGCCTTGGGCTACATGATATTATGAGAGTTCAGCAGCCTCACGGCTCTCTCTTGTACACACCATTATTAGACTCTCACTTTTTTTAAGCAGCATGACTTTCCTCAGAAACACCCAGATGTCAGGAACTGCCCCGAAGTTCTGAGATGGGCTCAGGTTGGATCTGTTGTGTTGTAATGACTTGGAATGATTTAAGCATCTCAGTATTACTTTTCCCAGTGCCCATAAGCTCTCACTCTTCTGGAACCTGTGGGCTTCTGAGCTGAGAGCTGTTGTGGGTCGTTTGGTGTTAAAAAGAAGCAGTTCTTTGTTACCTGTGTCTTGGAGATGGCTGATTTGGCTCAACAGTTACCTTTATCGATACAGAAAAAGGTGTTGGGACTCCAGTCTCTAACCTGATGAGCCTTAGCAAAACTCTGCTCTTGGCAATGGAGAGAAAACCTTGTATATGACATTTTGTAGCTCAGCAAGGGTAAGATATCAGGTTCCTAGAAAATCTGTAGTGAGCAATGATTCAAGGGGACACATTTTCTTTGCTGTGTGGATTTTCCTTAGTAGCTAACATTTCATTGACAGGTTGCCTAAATGCTTAGAAGAAGGCAGGAACTTTTAAGGTTTTCACAAGTCTCTTCCTTTTCTGTATACACACAGCAGCTGCCTTCCTCCTGAATACACGTATTCAGTTCTGTTTGCTCCTGGAAGCTTTGTCTTCTTTAATCTTGGGCCAGACTTGTCGATTGAATATTTTCATTACCCCTAATCCTTTCTTGGAAGTTCTCTCTTACTCTTTCTAGAACGAGATAACTTTTATTCATCTTTCTTTTCGGTTTCGAGGCTTAGCATAGGCGCAGCATCTCTTGGTAAAATGCCATTCAGATGGCGTCTCCCATCTGAAGAAGCATGCAGCATAGTGCTCAGTGGAAAAAGTGGGAACCAGTCAAGGGCAGCTGTTCAAAGCCACCGGCTACTCAATGGGAAAAAAAGATGAGACTGGCTTTGCCTGTAAAGATTGCCTGCCATGAAAACCCGAGGGAGCAGTTCTGTTCTGCTCTCCAGACTCACAATGAGTTAGAAACAACCCAAAGATGGCCGTGGTGGTTCTTGGTTGTACTGGATGTTATGACAGAGAAGCTGATCTGTGTAGACCTCTTAGCAGGGTCTAACATCTATTGAGTGCTTGGTACAGTAAGTGTTCTGTTAACAACAATATACTAGTAGAGCATTATAGTTGTCTTAATGCTCTAACATAATGCATATATTATATAAAATATTGATAGAGTTTGAGTCCCAGGATGTGAAAATTGCATTCATCAGATAAGTAGGATATTAGAATGAAAATGTTTTCCAGATAAATAATGCCTTTTCTCTACTTCCTGAGTTTTACAGGGGGTGGGATATTAGAATCTCTGTAATTATACAGCCCTCATCCCTATGTTGTTCAGAACAAGGATGTGGGAAGCCACTAGGCTGCTGCCAGGAATTCTCTTTGTGCTCACAGGCAAATCCAGTCAAGGATTTCTGTTCTCTCTTTTAATTTCTAATTATTATTATGGAAATATTCAAACAGAGGAAAGGGAAGAGAATAGTACAATGAATACTTGTGTGGCATGCCCAAGATGAAACAGTTATTGATGTGTTTTTCCTTTGTGTGAATTCTGAAACACCAACATTCCAACTTCATTACTTGCAAGGCAACAGGTTTGTCACAGAGCCCTGATACAGGGGCTAAAATGTGAACAGACAGAATGGAAGGAGCCTGTGCTCTGGGCTCAAGGAAATAGATGTATTGTTCTTATAAGTTACGCGATGTGAATCTCAATGTAATTAGCTAAAGGGTTATAATTGCCAGATACCAATGCCCTACGATATTACAATGGGTTACTAGCTTGTCTATTCATATATATGAATAATACAGAACAATGAGAAGTAGCGTTACATGTCTCAATAGAGATCATTAGGTGAAGCCATGATGAGTAAAAAATTTCATTTGCACAAGAGTATATACAGTATAAATTTTCTTTAATATGTTCAACCTGAACCAACACTGCATATGGTTTGTGGGTACATACAAATATAATTTTTAAAGTCATGATCAGAAAGAATGCCTGATTACTTCAGAATAGTGGTTACCTCTGATTGAGAGAGGGCAGAAGAATGAGATTCAAGAAAGGTACATCAAAGTGATGTGCAAATATATTTAAAGCTGGATGGTCGGCACAGAGAGGCTCATTATATTTCTTATATTTTTTCAATGTTTGAAATTATATATGTAAAACAAAACAACACCTGGCATTAGAAAGCATTCATGACAAAATCTTAGAATTTTTGGCTCGCTTATTTTATGAGTGTAAAAGTAAACATCGGGGATACAGTATTTTGCCTCATCTAATTATATAGTAAAATTGATTTTTTAGTATACAGGTCTATGAAGTTTAGCACATATATACCCCAAACTCAGAAAGTCATCAAAATGTTTCCATATCATAAGCCCATATGAATAAGCAATAAATGCTCTGCCATTGAGTTGTTTTAACTTGTAGTGAACCTGTAGGGCAAAGGAGAACTGCCCTGTGGCTTTCTGAGGCTATAACTCTTTATGGGAGTAGAAGGCCTCATTTTTCTCTGAAAGTGTGGCTTCTCATTTTGAACTGCTGACCTTAAGGTTAGCAGGCTTTCTGAGGCCGTGAATCTCTATGGGAATAGCCTCATTGTCTCGCAGAACATA
The DNA here is from genome assembly GCA_004026705.1 of Nesogale talazaci. NCBI lineage: Eukaryota > Metazoa > Chordata > Mammalia > Afrosoricida > Tenrecidae > Nesogale > Nesogale talazaci. Next base: position 519,272 of record PVJH01000067.1, on the reverse strand, counting down.
TAGTAAGTTTGAACTATCAACCTTGCAACTAGCAGGCCCTTGCTGACCTGGTAACACCACCAGGACACCTTTAATTGTCACACAGTCAGGGTATAGTACAGTTTTTCTTTGAAAAGCCCTCTTTTATACTGTCCCATTAGAATGGCATCCTAATACATCTTAAGAGGTGACACTCACTGACTGACCTTTTCTCCACCACTCTTGTTTTGTCCTTCAGAGAATGGCATATAAATAGGTCCTACAGGATGTGACCATTGTGATTCAGTCAGGTTATCGAATATATTCATGCTCCTTTTCTACTGCTGATGGGGGTTCTGTGGTGTGCATCTACTACAGATGTTTATTCATTCATCCACTGAAGGCTCTCTGGGCTGATGTTGATGATCATGAAGCATTGTTATCAACATCTGTGTACAGCTTTTCATGCAGACATCAGTTTGGTTGTTTGTCTCTCTGCTAAATATCCCAGATTGATATTTGAGGGCCATCTGAGGATAAATAAAATAGTATTTCTACTAGGGTTCCAGTTCATGCATGCACAGGTTTATTCCCAATAAAATGTGTTTAAACCTGTCTCTGCACTCAATGGAGTCTTCTGACAAATTCTGCCAGTCATACACTTGTCAGGGGGGACCTCAAAAAAAAGATTGAATCGAAACAGTGCCTTCATAGGGGGTCTGCCGGGCCAATTAAATTCGAGGCCGAGTGGTAAGCTCAGAAGGTTATGATGACTGTTTTGGGCTCCTAAGGGGCAGTTCTGATAGATTTTCTCAAAGGACACAGGATGATCACAGGGGCTTATTAGGAAGGCGTTTTCAGAAAATTGAAAACTGTGTTGGTGAGAAAAAGGCCAGGGAAGTTGACTGAGGATTTTTTTTTCACAACAATTCACCTGCTCATTCTTCAAAGAGAACAAAGGTTGGGAAATGTTACCCCACCCACCCTACAGCCCTGACCTTATCCCTTCAGACTTTTTTTGAAATTCCCCAAACTCAAAGAAGATTTACAGGGAATAAAATTTGAGTTCCTCCCAGATGCCCAAATTGCCATTTCAACGTGCTGTAAATCAAATAGCATGGAATTCTGTGGGGGCAGGTTTAAAACCAAACACAAAACCATTGCCATCAAGTCAATCCTGACTCCCAGTGACCCTGTCTTTAAGGGTTCTTTCGAAGACTGTCAATCTTTATGGCAGCAGAGAACCTCATCTTTTTCCAGAAGCACTGCTGGTGAGATTGAATCACCAACCTTGCGGTTGGTCCAAAGCCTAACCCACAGCGCCACCAGGGCGCCTTTTACTGATAAAGTTAGATGAGGACTATGACAGGAAACAGCAATATCACTTTTTGAAATTTTTGTTAATAATAGTTTCTCTACGTTGTAGCAGTACTTTTTACTTTATACTCATATGATTAGAGTATTTGTATCAATATAAGAAACTGATTTCCAAGTGATGTGCTATTTTATATTTCTACTGATCACGTATGAGAACTCCAGCTTTTTCTCCCCATCCATTCCAACAGTATTCATTAGCACGAGTTTCATATTAATGACCGTCCTAGGTAAGCAATGGTGCCTGTCGCTTATATTTTCCTAATGATAATGGAATGCCTTTGTGTGCAGTGGTCTGTCTATCAATTTCAGCACATTTGAAAATGGGGTTGTTTATATTCTGATTGTTAAGTTTCATGATTTTTTACATATTTTGGAAGAGGTCTTCTTGGACAGATCTATAATTGCTAAATATTCTTGTCCTTTCTCTAGATGATCTTTTGGTTCTCTATAAAATGTTGTACACAATGCAAATGTTTTCAATTTTGACAATGTCCACTTGTTAATTTTAAAATATTTTTCATAGACTGTGATTTTGGTATCACATTTAAAATCTCCTTCTCTACCTGACAGCCCTGAACACCTTCCCTGTTTTCTGTGAAGTGGGTGATCATTTTGGAGTTTGTACTCAGATCAATGCTTAGACTGAGTGTGGTGCACGGGCTTGAGGCTCTGTTTGTTATTTTACATCTGGTTGTCAGTTGTTCTAGATAGCCAGGAACAAGAGAATGAAATTGCAGCCTTTCTTTGTACTAGATGTATAAAGTAACTCAAAATGGATCAACAAAAATGTAAGAGAGAAAAAACAAAAGACCTGTTTTCAAAGAAAACATAAAGGCAAATCCTCCAGACCACCAGGAACAGCAAGCAGGGCTCCTCAAACTCTGGGCCTCGAGCCACATGCGGCCCACAGAGGACATTTATCTGGCTCATTGGGTGTTTTTGCCACCACTACTGTCCTGCTTAGCAGCCGACTCATCCTACGCCTGCAGTGAATTTGTTCATAGTTGTTTGTTGTTGTCGTTATTTTAACTTTAGTCTGGCCCTCCCTGGCATAGAGCAACTGGATTTCATAAACATTTAGAATATTGAACTTCATATAGCACCATCAAGGAAAAATGAAAAGACAACCCTCAGAACAGTGGGGAAAACTTGCATGTCTTTTATGCAGAATACCTATATAACTTTTAATGCACAATAATGGCAAAGATAAGTCAGTTTCGAAATAGATGAAGGAATTAAAGAGGTACCAACCATAGATGATACAGAAATGACCAAGAAGCCCTTGAAAGGAGGTTTAACATCATTAATCATTTGGGTAACACCAACTAAATCCATAATGAGATAGCACTTCACACTCCTTCTAAAAATAATAATATTCACTGCCATTGAGTTGATGCCAACTCGGAGCAAGCCTATAGTGAATGGTAGAATTGCCCCTCTGAGTTTCAAAGACCATACTTTCTTTACAGGAGTAGAAAACTTCATCTCTCTCCCTTAGAGTGGCTGCTGCTTTCCAACTGCTGACCTTGCAGTTAGTCCATTCTGTAACAATTAAGCCACCCACCAGGGCTAAAATAAAGAAAAGAGATAACAGCAAGTAGAAGTGAGAGTTCTAATAAATTGATACAGTTGGTGGCGGCAATATAAAATGACATTGCCTACTTTGTCGAACAGTGTGGTGATTCTCTAAATGGTTAAGTACAGAGTTAGACATGACTTAATAAGCACATTTCTAGATAGATAGTCAGGAGGGCAGAAAACATGTCTACACAAAAACTTGTACACAAATACTGCATTGTTATCAGCTGCATCAGGCTGGGTTGACTAGAGAAACAAATCCAGTGACCCTCGTGTATAAGAAAGCTTTATGAACCGATGAAACATACCACTTTTCTCTAGTTCTTAAATGCTTCCTCCCCACAATATCATGACCCCAATTCTACCTTACAAATCTAGTTAGGCCAGAGCATATACACTGCTGCAGATAGGAGCTTGCAACACAGGAAATCCAGGACAGACAAACCCCTCCAGACAAATAGCGAGAGTAGTGATACCAGAGGGGGAGGGGGATGGTGGGAGGGAGAATAGGGAGAACTAATCACAATGATTGGCATATAATCCCCTCCCAGAGGGACAACCAACAGAAAAGTGGATGAAGGGAGACAATGATCAGAGTAAGACATGAAAAAAAAAATTTATAAATTACCAAGGGTTCATGAGAGACGGAAGGGAAGGGAAGGGCGAAAATGAGCTGATGCAAGGGTTCAAGTAGAAAGAAAATGTTTTGAAAATGATAATGGCAACATATGTAAAAAAGTGCTCGAAACAATGAATATATGTATGGATTGTGATAAGAACTGTAAGAACCCCCAATATCATGATTTTTGAAAAAGAAAGCTTTATATGAAGGAGTGGTTATAGATAAGGAAAGCATCCTAGCCCAGACCAACTCAAAACCCTAAGCCCCATACAGGTTCATAAGTCCCCCTTTGGATTCGCATAGCTGTAGGCAATGATACAGGAAGATCACAGGCAGGCAGAGGAGGAGCTGAGTGGCTCCATGCCGGACACATGACAGGGCAGTTCTCAGGGTGGCCAGCAAACAGGATGATGAAGCGGGAGAGATCCACATGGACAACCTAAGAGTCCCAACTTCTACAAAGGTCACATCCCCAAGGACGCTGCTCAAAACATCAAGTTTTAAGCTGATTGACAGATTTGACCCCACCCCTAGCCTGGAGTGTATAGTTATCTCACTACCACACTAGCCAAAATGAACTGTTAAAAGGACTCCATCACTGCTAAATCTAACATGAAATGAACCAAGTGAAAGCAGCCAGCCACAAAGGACAAATAGTATATAATTCCATTCATGTGAAATGTCCAGAATAAGTAAAGCCTTAGTGAAGGAAAACAGATCAGTAATTGTCAAGGAAGGAAGGGAGCCCTTGTGGTGTATTGATTGGTTACGTGTTGGGCTACTAACTATAAGACCAGCAGTTGGAAACCACCAGCCAGCCTGAGAGAGGAAAATGAGGCTTTCTACTCCCATAAAGAATTACATCTTCCTAAATCTGCAGTGGCATCTTCCTAAATCTCTCCTGTAGGGTTGTGAGAATCAACTTGATAGAAACACATTGGCTTTATTTTTGGTTTGGTAGACAGAGGATAACGGGGGCCTAGTGTTTAATGAGTACAAAGTCTCCTTTTGGGATGCTGAAATGTTACGGAACTTAATAGTGGTCAGATTGTGCAACATTGTGACTGTACTATTTATATTTTTAAAGCAAATTTTATAATGTGAAAACTACATCCCAATAAAGCTGTTATTTTTTAAAAACCTGAGATTTCCTTCAGTCCTTTAGTGTTTCTGATAATAACTATTCTGCCATATATGTTTTGCAGATAATCCCTCCTTTACTTATAGACACTTTGAATGTTTCTCAACATTTTCCCGTGTTTTAGCTTCAGCAATTTCAAGTTCTTTCTGTTCATTTTGGTCTAGGTTTTGTTTAGCTTCTTGAATTTTTAGGTTTATGTCTTTCACCAAATTTGAGAAGTTCTCAGCCAATATTCCATCTTTTTTTATTTTGTAAGTTTCTGTATTATATTGTATTCTGTGTTGTCTTTTCTAAGTTTCTGCTGTGTCTCGCAGCAGTCTGCGAGGTTTATGACATGAATGTTAGACCTTTCATCCTAGGACTTTTGTTTCCAATATGCCCCCCCAACCCTCTCTTATTCTCATGTCTCTTTATTGTCAGTTCCCTGACCGTTTTGTCTGTCATCTCCAGTGCAATGCCATTGTCATCAAGTCCATTCCAGCTCATAGCAACCTTGGAGGATAGCTTAGGACTAACGCACAGGGTTTCCAAAGTGGTCATCTTTACAGAAGCTGACTACTAACTCTGTTCTGTCCAATGGCAAGTAGGTTTTGACAGTCTACATTTTGGTCAGAAGCAAAGTGCTTACTCTCGGCACAACCAGGGCTTTATATCGCCTTTCTACTATAGAGGATAGCCAATTACACACACACACACACACACACACATATATATAATCTTGGTTATTATTCATTTTTAGTTCTAAAATTTCCATTTGTTTTCTCTTTGTGTCTTCTATTACTTTGCTAAAAATGTGGTGTTCATCTCTATTTATTTAAAAGCTTTCCCCAGAGCTGAGCCCTGGTGGCGCAGTGGTTGTGTGCGGGGCTGCAGCCCACAGGGTTGATGGTTCAAATCCAGCAGCAGCTCTCCAGGAGCAAGGCTGGGCTTCCTACTCCCACCAGGGCAGTGATGCAAGAAAAAAAAACTCTTAAAAAAAGCTTTCCCCAGTTACAAGCTGGTGCACTTCTATTAGCTCTGTTCTAAAAAATTATGATTGTTTGATGGCTCTTTGGATGCGAAGATAACTTTGATGCCATTCTGGATATTTTGAGTGTTCTGAAAGGTCGAGTCTTATTTAAATCCTAAAGGAGAATGTTGCTTTTGTTTTGTTTTGCTTTGTTTTTTAATGGAGGTAACCGATTCAAGCTGTCTCTTTTCGTCTATGTTCCTTGGCCTGTGTTTCCGATGTCAGGTCAGCTTTCAGAACATTTGCGGGTGTTGTTCAGATTTGTCCCAGTTGTGTGCCATAGAGTGACCTGCCTCAGTGTGGGGTGTTGTTCTGTCTGTTAGCTCATTGTTCAGTCTTTCATGGAGTGGGATTCATGCTTGCTCAACTCAAGACGGGAAGCAGGAATCCATCAACCACCTGACTGTATAGGTTCTTTTTTCCCTTGGCTCCTCTTTCAGTCCTCTGGGTAGTATGAATGGTTTTGTTACCTCACTGTGATGGAAAGTTTAACAACTGCACCCATGTCTGAAGTCAGGTGTAAAGAAGACAAAAATAAACGAACAGAATGATTGCCTGCCCTTTTAGGAACACAGAGTCATCAAATAGAGGGCAAGCTTTCTTACCCTGAAGAGTTTTTAGCTTTGTCGGGTCCTTGTTTCCACAGGCAGCCTCTGCTATCATTGCTTTGTTTGGAGGCTGCAATGTGATGGAGTCGAGACAACAAAAAGGGATTCCCATGTACTTTCAGAGCATTAAGAGTTCCCATCCTTGTACCATAGACCAGAACTTGACAGCGTCCCTGGATACTTGAATTTCTGTTGCTTGGTGCTCACTTTTGATACCTTGCACGCAGAGGGGGAAAATGAGCAGTTTACAACTGTTTGGGTGGCCTTCTTTCCCAATCCTCCTGCCATTATTTACTTTTCATTTTTTAAAGAGTTGCTCTATCCATTCTATGTACATTTTTTAGCTAGGGAATACTAAGGTGGGGTGTGCTTACTCCATCTTAAGCCAGAAGCAGACACTGCCTATTGTATGTGCAAGTTAGCTGCCTAGAGTAAAACAACCCACTGCTGTTAAGATGATTCTGATTTATACTAACTCTATAAGACAGAGAAGAGCTTTTCCCTAAGATTCCCAAGGCTGTAATCAGAATGAATCCTATGTAATCCTATAGAATCCTAATAAGTACTATTGAGCGGCTGGTGGGTTTGAACCATCAACCTTGCAGATACCAGATAAATACTTTAACCGCTATCAAAAGACTCCTTGAATAGACTCAGAAATATCTATACATCTGTATAATAGATGCATATTTTATGTATATACTGATAGATAGGTATACCCACCAGCTGGATCATGGAAGAAAGATGAAGTTTTCCACCTCAGTAAAGATGGACAGTCCTGAAAATCCACAGAGACAGTTCTACTCTTTCTCACAGGGGCACTGAGACAGAATCAACTCGATGACAGTGAGCTTTTTTTTTTTAATCTAACACATTTGCATTTTATTTATTGCAACTTAGGTGGGAGGTTACCTTTCAGATCATGAATTTTATATATCATAAGCTAAACTACAAATCAAACCCCACAACAGCTCACCTGTCCTGCGTCCCTCATTTCCCTTCTCCCTCCTGTGGACCACCATCTTCCCCTTCATCCAAGTCAATGCCCATTAACCATCTAGATCAGAGGTCTATGGAATTTTGAAATGGAAGAGCAAAAATGTTTAAAAATGATTGGAGTGACAAACATATGTTTTTTGTTTTGTTTTAATCATTTTATTGGGGGCTCATAATTCCCATCACAATCTATCCATACATCTATTACATGCAAAGCACATTTGTACACTTGCTGGCATCATCATTCTCAGAACATTTTCTTTCCACTTAAGCCACTGGTATCAGCTCCTCATATTTCCCTTCCCTCCCCACTAGCCACTCTCCCATGAACCCTCGATAATTTATAAATTATTATTTTTTTCCCATTCTATATTGTCCATTGTCTCCCTTCACCCACTTCCCTGTTGTCTGTAGCCCAGGAAGGAGGGAATAGGGATCATCTGTACTTGGATTCCCCATGTTTCCGGTTCCTATATGTACCAGTGTACATCCTCTGGTGTAGTTGAATTTGTAAAGTAGAATTGGGATCATGATATTTGGGAGCGGGGAAGCATTTAAGAACTAGAAGAAAGTTGCATGTATCATCGTTGCTACACCTTACACTGACTGGCTCATCTCCTCCCCATGACCCTTCTGTAAGGGATGTGATTTGACCTACAGATGGGCTTTGGGTCCCAAATCTATACTCCTCCTTATTTATAATGATATAATTTCTAGTTCTTTGATTCCTGATAACTGATCCCTTTGACACCTCTTGGCCACACAGGCTGGTGTGCTTCTTCCTTATGGGCTTTGTTTCTTCTGAGCTAGATGGCTGCTTGTTTACTTTCAAGCCTTTATGACCCTAGATGCTATATCTCTTGATAACCTGGCACCATGAGTTTTCTTCAGCACTTTTGCTTACACACACATTTGTCTTCAGTGATCATGTCAGGAAGGTGAGCATCATGGAATGCGAATTTAATAGAACAAACTGTTCTTTCGTTGAGAAAGTACTTGAGTGGAGATCCAATGTCCATCTGTTGCCTTAATACTAACCCTGTAAGTATATGCATGTAGATATATTTCCCCATCATCACATATAAATATATTTACCTATGTACATGCCTGCATTTAGACCTCTATATTTGCCCTTTACCTCCCAGTACTTTCCTCTATTTCTTTTTACTTTCTTCTTGTAATTTCTCTCTGTTACATTACTCTTGATCAATCCCTAACAAGCTTCTCACACCCACCTTGCCACTGGTTTTGAATTACTTGTTATTCCCTTATCTCTGAGTTGGTCAGCATACCTCCTTTCCCCCACCTCCTCATCCCCCATGGTCCCCTGGAACCATCAGTCCCATTGTTTTCATATACTTTTATAAGCAAATGAAATCACCACCATCTGAATAATATCCTTTACATTTTTCAGTTTTACCTCAGAGCCACCTGGAAGGTACTGAAAGAGCCTCATGTGACTAGCGAGGTACAGTTGATCGACACCAGACCAGTGCTTTATCAGCCCCCTTGTTTATCTCCCTCCCTTGATAAAGGCCAAATTTGAGTCCGTAAGGAGTAGAATTTTAGGAATTCTACTCAGGTTTCATCTCTTCCACAAAACCTTTTTCAGATCTCTAGCCAAAAACCTTTATTTCCCTTTTCACACATATTGTCACCTGTTCCATAGACATTGGCACTTAATTGTAGTGAAAGTACTAAGTTGAAATATAAGCCATGTCATAAAGGTTTTTAATAGCTCCATTATATATATATATATATATATATATATATATATATATCTTTTTTTTTTCACTGCCACTGAGACTCTGCTGACTCACTCAATATGACAGGTCAGAACAGCCCTTGTGAGTTTCTGCGATTCATTTCTTGCAAAAGTAGACCACTCTGCCTTTCTCCCGTGGAGCAGGTAGGGGTTTTAAACTACTGACCTTTTGGATTGCAGCCCAGTGCATGACCACTACACCACCAGGGTTGTGTGAGTAATAATGTGATATTGATTTACACTGATTTATTAAGAATACTGGTGGTGTAGTGGTTACACACCACCCTTGGCAGTTGGAAACCACCAGCAACTACAAAGGTAGTTTTCTTTTTTAATCTCGGTATTCCTTTTATCTCCTTATCTTTGGCCTTCCACTTATCCTGGGATTCAGTTCTACATTTTCAAGATTTAACTTTTGATTCAGAAGGGTCTAATGACCTTGTCCAAATGCCAGCATGGTTTCACGATCAATGAGCAAAGCCTGGCACAAGAGCCCAGCATTGTCTCGCGCTGTGATTTTGATTCTTTGTGCTGTGGCTGTCCTGGAGGAGCAGGGCTGGTCGGGCTTTGTAGCAGTCACTTCTTCAGAGCACAGGGGGTCTCATGGGATGAAACCCTTTGTGGAAAACACATGGAAACCTAGCCAGTCCAGGAAAACGGAGGAGCCTGACTTTGAGGGACGGCTTCCTTTTCATGGACCGAGAGAAGTTCTGGATTGGCTAAGGGCGTCCTCTCTGGCAGTCATTTACTGAAAGTCCATTAGGTCTGCGGCAGGTAGAAAAACACCTGAAACCCACAGGAATGAGAGAGTGCCATCCCTGAACTATCTCTAAGGTCATGTTTTAGAGGGAGCCAGACTCTGGCACAAAGAAGTAAAAGCAAGAAAAGAACTTGCGATTTGGAGTCTGAGGTGCCTGAATTTGAGCCCTCGATCAGCCTCACATGTGACATTGCCTAAGTCATTTCACTTCTCTGACCCTGGTTTCCTCAACAACAAACTAAAACTGCTTGCTATTATTATTGGGTACCCTTGACTACGTGGTGACTCATCTTGACTCTGCCTATGCTGAACAAAACAAAACACTGCACAGTCCTGTGCCAGCCTCGCAATGTTTCTGTGCCTGATTCCATTGTTGCTGCCACCGTGTTGATCCATTTTGTTGAAGGCCTTCACTTTACCAAGTTTGATGTCCTTTACCAGGGACTGCTCTCTTCCAACAATATGTCAGAGTATGTGAGACAAAGTCTTACTATCCTGGCCTCCAAAGAGCACTCTGGCCATACTTCTTCCAAGACAGATTTGTTTGTCCTTTGGGTAGTCCATGTTTTCAATGTTCTTTTCCAACACCACAAATACATGGAGTCTTCCTCAGTCTTCTTTATTCAATGTCCAACTGTCACACATACATGAAATGGTAACAAAAGGTGACTCAAAATTAAGTGAGAGTGAATGTAAAGCAGTTAATAAAATCTCCAAGCCAAAACCCACTGCCATTGAATTGATGCGAACTCATGGAAGCTCTATAGAACAGGGTGGAATCCCCTTGTGACTTCTGAGATTGTCTCTCTTGGCAAGAATAGGAAGTCTTATCTTTTTCCCAAGGAGTGTCTAGTGGTTTAGAATTGCAAATTTTGTGATTTGCAGCTCAGTTCAGAATGACTATGCCACCAGGACTCCTTAATGAGAGACTAGCCTGGAATATTTTGTTAAAGTTTGTATTGTGAATTCGGTGGACGTTTACAGAGCAAATGATTGGTTTTGCAATCATTAATTCAACCATATTTGGCTTTAACACATGCATTGCAACTCCCCCCATGTGCCATCATTGCTTGCTCCATTTCCTTCCAGGGTTTCCCGTTTGCATTCCTCTTACTTTCCTAACCTTCTGAGCATTGACCCTGGATAAATGTTGGCCTTTTGATATTAAATGGCTCTTTATTTTACAATGGGGTGAGTTCGATTTTAGACCTGGAGGGATGGTAGCTTCAGGGCCACAGTCTTGGTCATCTTGCCAGTCCCACCTGTCTATCTGACCAGTAAGCCTGGTTGGTGCCTTTCCTAATTTAACCTTTTAATCGTCTGGTCCACATCTCCATCATTGTGGCATTGCTAATATAAGCAACATCAGGGGAAAAATACCTGAGGGGAAAAAAACCTAGCCTCGTTCCCTTATTGGCCCCCACACCAATTAATGCTTCCTAGTCTTTGGCACACAACTATGCACTGCAAGAACAGGACAAGTGTTCTAGAAGGTCTTTAAAATCTGAACATTGGAGATACCTGTGCGTGTGTGTGTGTGTGTGTGTGTGTGTGTGTGTGTGTATCTAGATCCGGATCCAGATGGTGCCTTGTGGTCGGAGGTATACATTGGATCGGTGGTGGCTGTCGATAAGGCATCGAGACAGCTTTTTCTCAGAAGGGACAGGCTGTCATTCTTTGCTTCTCCCTTAATAGCAAAGGCCTATTTGCCTTGAAAGGTGAAGGAAGCTGCTTAAATTTCATCTCCAGGGTTCTCTCAAGCAGAGTTTTTATTCCGGCCTTAATTGTTCTTGACTTAATAAAGGGTTTCCATTCTGGGTTTGCACAAGTCTAGTGCTGAGAAACAGCATCTTTACCGGATGCAGAAGACCAGTCCTTCTTTTTCTGCCTACGTATTCCTTTTGCTTGGCACTGGCTTTTAAAGGCACAGAGTCCAGTATATAAAAGTACATCAAAGAAAACTAGGACCACCAGTACTTTGGCCCAGCCACCTCCTGCCGATGCCTCAAAGGCAGTTCTAAGGAATTGGGTTGGGAGGGGAAGGGAAGGCGGGGCACACAGTTTGCACAACACTTCACTTGGCCCTTGGGTTCTGCCTGCCTTTCTCTGCCCAGGTGTCTGTTTGGGTCAAAGCACTGGGCATGGCAGCGTGAATAAGTTGCTTATTTAACAAGTGGGTTTCTACTGGAATAATAAAGCCCTCAGCTTCCACACTTGTACATTTCTAAGACTGCCTGAGCTGCAGCACTAGGTGCCATGGATTGCAACTGTTTGATGGTTTAGGGAACTCAGAAGTTATTATGCAATGAAGTACTTGAACGAAAGTGTTCTTAGCAAGTGTTTTGAGGGGAATTTAAGGAAGTGATGATGCTCTTCAGAAAATTTTGGTTAATAAAAATTATACAGCTTCCCATGTATTCTGCATGTAAGCAAATGCTAAGGTGGTTTTACACGGAGAGCCACAGGGCGGGATTTAACCTGCCACATTTGTCTCCTACGTTTGCATCGAAGCCTAAGTAACCTGTACTTTGTCTCTTTTCCCCCTTCTTCTAGGCTGCAGATGCACATGTTAAATGGGGCTCTACTCGCCTTGCTCTTTCCTGTGGTAAATACTCGCCTGGTAAGTAGCCTAGTCAAAGAACGTGCCAGAAACCTATGAAATGGTAGTGGCTTGCTCGTTCATGACTTACTGCCTGCTGTCTAGCAGCCCATATGTCCATGTGATAGTTGAAATAGCTACAGTTTTTCATTCTTAAGTTTGACATGTGGTCCTATTTGGAGTAAGTAGGACTTGATGGCACAAGGGGACTTTGGCCGGATTTGGGGGCTGCAATAAGGGGATTTTGATCACAGCCAGGACATACCAAAAAAAGCTTGCAGAAGCTCTTAGAGAGATTTGGTGGCGAGAAAGGGGGATTTTAGGCTTCTCCCAATAGATCAGTGGTTCTCAACCTGTGGGTCGTGACCCCTTTGGGGGTCGTTCACAGGGGTCATTCAATTCATAACAGTCGCAAAATGACAGTTATGAAGTATCGATGAAAATAATTTGATGGTTGGGGGGGGGGTCACCACAACATGAGGACTGCATTAAAGGGTCACAGCATTAGGAAGGTGGAGAATCACTGCCTTAGATAAAGATTTCCAGATGTGGATTAGCCAACACTGACTCAGAACAACCAGCGGGGAGTTGTGAAGTCTGTCCATTTTGTAAAGGACTCCCTCAGACAATAATTAAGACTAATTCATTGCAAACCATGGAAGAATCTGGGCAACAAAGCCCTCAGTGGAGGGAGGAGTTGGACACGAGGACAACAAAGCTGTGCAATTGTGTTAGGATCCGTGAGGAGTCCTGGTAGTACGAGTGGTTTTGCGTTGCACTGTGATCTGTGTGGGCAGCAGTTTGAACCCATTAGCATCTCCCTGGGACAAAGACTGGGCTTTCTGTTCCCGAAAGCAGTTCCAGGCCCCACACTCGCAGAGGGTGGCTTTGGGTCGATGGCACTGAGTTTGCTTTTGGTCTCAGAGAACTCAAGGAAAGAAGTGGCCAGTAAATTCGTAATTACTGCTCTCTGTTTTCCTGAGTGAAATGACCGCACACCTTAGTCTCGTAGTCTACATCTCAAGTTTCCATGTACATTTTATAATGGACAAAGTGTTTTCTTATAACCGGTGTATGAGTTAGATGGGGCAAGTATTATGTGTCCAAGTATTGTGTGTCCAAGTTTTCAGGCTTAGAACCGGACGCCCAGAGAGTGATGTTCAAAGAGTCTCCTACGTTTTCAGTATTAGGACGAGAGCCCAAGGCTCCTGATTATAAACCCACAGCTACACTTTTTTCCCTCTGAGGATTTGGTCCCCCACTTCCTCCTTTAAATAGTTATATATGTCCATGTAATAGTTATACTTTTTAGATGTCTATTGTAAAAATATGGAAAATTTAAAATAACTCATTCATATAAAACAGTGATTTTTAAAATGGTTTTTGGCTTACCTTGGTATACTTAAAAGCAGAACAAAACATGCTGATAAAACAACACACAAACATCCTGGACTCACCTTTGGAGAATCTGAATTCATGATCTGTGATGCAGCTCCAGCATGATGTTCTTTTTAATAGTTTTATTGATATAAAATTGACATAGCATATGCATTATGCGCTTTTTTTGCATTATGCTTTTTGATTGTGTCCCATCCAATTCTGTCTTGAAGCCCAAGTTGAGAACTACTGATTTCATACAGTGATTCTTTTTTAAAATCATTTTATTGAGTGCTCATATAGCTCTTATCACAATGCATACATCCATCCATTGTGTCAAGCACATTTGTACATTGGTAGCCTTCATCATTCTCAAAATGTTTGCTTTCGACTTGAGCCCTTGGTATCACCTCCTCGGTTTTCCCCGCCCTCCCTGCTCTTCTCTCCCTCATGAACCCTTGATAACTTATAAGTTATCATTATTTTGTCATGTCTTAACACGGTCCTGCTTCTTTCACCCACTTTCCTATTGTCCATGCAGTGATTCTTAAACTTTAATGTTCATAGGAAATACCTGAGGGGTTTGGTTTAAAAATGGGCTGGACAGATGGTTGAGTGCCTCTGGGGTGATGAGGAGCCATAAGAAGCCCCTGAGTCAGTGGGTCTCAAACTTCCTAATGCCGCCACCCTTTCATACAATTCCTCATGTTGTGATGACCCCCCCACCATAAAATGATTTTTGTTGTTAATTCTTAACTGTAATTTTGCTACTGTGCTAGTATGTAGTGGTAAGTTCTTTATCGTGTGCAACTTTACGTGTTATCTGAGGAAGATAAAGGTAAAGAAATTGCAAGCCTTGTTGTTCATTGTTGGTGAGAATGTAAAATGATGCAACCACTTGAGAAATCATTATGTCGTTCCCCACAGCCTAAGCATTGGGTTACTAGGTGACCCAGCAATTACACTTTTAGAAATATACCCCCAAAACTTGAAAGTTGGAACTCAAGAAGATACGTGTATTCTGATGTTCATTGCAGCCTTATTCCCAGTAGCCCCAAAGTGGAACCAGCCCAAGTGCTTGGATCGGCCATTGGTGTTATATCTAGCCCTACTGTGGAATAGGATTCAACCATGAAGGTACATGAAGTTCTGATACATGCCACCACATGGATCAACCTTGAAAATAGTATAATGAATGGAAAGCAAGTCAGACACAGAAGGACAGATTGTATCATCCCACTTATAGGAACTACCTAGAGAACAAAGTGTGTTAGTGAGTGATTGCCGGGGACTTATGGATAGAGGCAAAGGGGAATTCCTGTTGAAGGGCTACTGAATTTCTGTTGGACGGAGGAGATGAGCCACTTTTGAAAATAGTAGGGGTGGTTACACAAGCTGGTGAATATAATTAGTGCCACTGGCTCGTACGCTTTAAAAGGAATGAAATGGCAAATTTCCTATTTAGCTCTATTTTCTTGCACGTGCATTGGCATGCCCATACACCAAATGTGGCCTGAGGATCAGCTTCATATGGGTGCTGCATGTCAGAAATGCAGAATTCCAGACCCCCCTCAGACCCACTGTGACAGAGTACATTTATGGCCTAGACCCTTTCTTCAAACTCCTGAACCTTTTAGAAATAGAGCACAGGAGATTGTAAGGAGGGGAACTTCGGGTTCGGGGAGTGTAGGCTCTGTCATCTTAGGCAGGGTGTGTGAAATTCAGTACTCCCTGGTGGGCTGGGGTCAGCCAGCCCAGGCTGCTGAGATAGGTATTCTTGTTTTCCCATCTACATCCCCCACCTTGTATGACTTGCTGATTTCACCTGAGAATTTTCAAATCCGAACTCCTCCTTAACACCTAATTATGAAATAAGCAGACCAAATAGAAAGGAAATGAAAACAAAATATGTTGTTGTTTAAAAGGGCCTGCCTGCCACAGCTTTCTTCCTGACTGTATGTATGCCCAGGAATGTAGGGCAGTGGTGGAGATGGGAGTAGGTCACATGCCAGTGAAGGTCACATGCTCAGGCAGAGAAATGGGTTCAAGGCCAATGGATCCCCTACTGCTCATGTGCTCACCTATTCCTGGTTTCTTAGGAGCTGGAGCGGTCAGCAGCTCTGTGGGATTCCAGAAAGGGATTACCCCCCAGGTTAATCCTGAGGTCAAGTGCTCCTCGCCCTGCACCCCCCCCCCCGGCAACACTCTGGCCAAAGAACCTGCTTTCCATTGAGGAAGGGACTGTCATTGTAAGGGGCCCTCAAGTTGGTTGCAAATGCTCATAACCCAGTGTAGACCAGAAGGAAACACTGCCTGGGCCTTTCCACCATCACCACCATGGCCTGAAATATAATTGAGAGGAGATGAAATTTCTCTAGACAGACCATCTAGAGACAATCATCTTTTTTTATCATAGCATCTTCTAAAAAACAAGCCAGCCACCCTTCTCTTTGTAGAATCATTGAACTAAAAGTAAAATAGGACTCCCGTGATGCAAACTTAGACATGAATGACTATACCCAACCCCAAGTTCCAGATGATTTAGAAAGGGATAGAGACTTTCATTCCATCACTATTGTGTGGCTCCAAAGATTCTCATCTTTACTAGGTCCACTGATGACTTCTTAGCCCCTTTAAGGAGACCAAAAGCAGCAATGGTAGCTGGCATTTCTTGATGCTTCCTGTATGCTAGATGCAATGCTAAGTGCTTTACGTGGCTTACTGACTTCATCATCACATCAAATGTATGAGCCAAGGCGCTGCGGGGATTATTGTAAGGCGCTGCTGAGTCGATTGTGACTCATGCAGACCCGAAGTGACACAACAGAACTGTCGCAGGAGACTTTCTTTGCTATATGCTAAATCTTTATCAGGTTTTTCTCCCACAGAGCTTGTGGGCGGGTTCAAAGCCCGAACCTTTTGAGATTGAACACTTAAC
The DNA here is from genome assembly GCA_004026705.1 of Nesogale talazaci. Classification (NCBI taxonomy): domain Eukaryota; kingdom Metazoa; phylum Chordata; class Mammalia; order Afrosoricida; family Tenrecidae; genus Nesogale; species Nesogale talazaci. The sequence continues at coordinate 502,544 of PVJH01000067.1, read as the reverse complement.
CATTTTCATTAGCGAGGCTAATAGTTTCTACGTCAATATAACGCTACAGGCAGACAGCTAATCAAGAATGTTCAAGTCATTTTCCCTACCATCAGAACTGTTCTGGTGGACACGGTGGCAACCACTGCCCACAGGATTCTGCCCTCTCAGACCCTGTTCGCTTCCTCAGCCATTCTGGACTGTCAAATCCCACATGTCTGAGACGGAGAAAGCCACGCAGTCAAGCATGAAGAAGGAAGACAGAAGAAGCAATCAAGCAAGAAGCGAGCCTCACCGGGTAGCGCTGCCAACATGCACTCCACAAGCCTTGCCGCCTTCTGCCTTCTTTTCCTTTGTGTCGCCTTGACCTCGGTGAGACACAGAGAGGCTGCATCAGGTTTAAATGATGGGCTGCCACTTTTCCACAGCGAAGCATTTCAAACTCTAGTGAGGATGAAGGGCCCCTCTTCTGCTCCCACCAACCTGGTTGCCAGGGACTGAGCAGAACTGACATGGCCAAGGGAGGAGAAAGGTGGGGGTGATGGTGAATAAAGATATACAATAAACGTCAAACAGGTCACACGTGTTCTGTAGTCAATCACAAAATGCAATTTAATCAGAGTGCCATTTTTGTTGTGGCTTAGATGATTTTAATCAGTGGAAGGCATGCTTTTAAATATCGGCAAATAGAAACATTTTAAACCTGACACAAAACAGAACCCCAAATGGACTGTTAAGTGTTCTCTCATAATGAGACTTTGCAGTCCTTCTGGTTAGCAATCTTGGCAGTCTGGTTCTACACTGACTTTGTCATGGTGACTCTGTTTGTGCGCATCTTGGCGACTAGCTTGGGTCTGGTTCTTTTCGAGGGTTGGGCCTTATCCTGGGATGCTTGGGGGCCTTGAGGACTCTTAGCTTTGCAAACTTTTTGTTGAGCTCACACTGACTTCAGAGACAGAGAAATGGTGCCATCGTTTTCTTAAGCCTGGGGATCCAATTAGGAAGGAAGCCAGCTTTTGGCTTTTCTTTTTGTCCTTCCTTTTGGGACTTTTATCTTTTTAATCCTCTTTTAAAGTCCTTCCCCCACCCCATTTTTGCTCATTAAGGGTAATGAGAAAGCAAGAAAAGTAAAATGAACTAATTAATGTGTTGTGCCAGGAATTCAGACATACACAGACTCATGTATGTAAAGCCAGAGAAGAGGAGTTACAGGAAGTCCCCCCCACAGTGAGAGCATTTGGAGTCTTTGGTGAATTTCCATTGCTCCGCCTTATAGTGGGATGCTGCAATGGCAGGATTCACAAAACAACTAGAGAGTGCCCAGGTTCTTCCTAATGAAGGAACAGGCATTCTAATGGCCCAATTTTTAGTAGTACTTTTTGCATTCAGAATTCTAGATAAGGCCTTTTTCTGGCTCTACATGAAGTGATACACATACACACATTCAAAACAATATACTCTCTGATTCCTAGATATTTTCCCATTGCAAAGCAAGTAAAATTGGATGGGGGAGATGTAGAGAAGGTGGATTCTGATGACTTCTTTCTCTAAATTATGAAATTCTTGAATGCAGTTTTACCATGTCAACTCCGTGAGAAAGGGAGAAGGAAGATGAGAGGAATAGAAGAGCCACCGAACTCAAAAACTCAGCACCATCTATTTGAATCCTTCTCACAATGACCCTTATGGGACAGTGTAATACGCCCTTGTGGCTTTCCCACACTATCGTAACTCACTAGGGGGATAGAAATTGTCATCTTTCTCACAATAAAAGAGCCTAGACTCGGTAAACAAATATGAAAACCTTGGTCTAAGCTCTGGGGGCCTAGTGGTTGTGTGCGGGACTGCGGCCCACAGAGTTGACAGTTCAAATCCAGCAGCATCTCTCCAGGAGCAAGGCTGGGCTTCCTACTTCCACCAGGGCAGTGATGCCACAAAAACAAATATGAAAGCCTATAGAAGAAAGAGTATGAAAATATGTGATTCTTTGGGGTCCATCCTCAAACTCCTTTGTGTCACTACTCATTCAGTGAGCCCCTGGGGATCACATAATTCTTTTAGCACTGATCTACCCACCCTTGCCAATGAGTATATTTCTACTCATAGAGACCTTGTATAGTGTTTCTGAGGCTGAAAAACCTCATGAGGATAGTTTCTTCTTTTTCCTCTGTAGCTGCTAATGGGGTTGAACTGCTGATCTTGAGGTGAGCAGTTTGTATATAACCGACTACACCACCAGGGCACCTTCTTTATGCACTAGTGAATTCCAGATCTTTACCTTAGATGATTTTTTTTCACAGTAGTCCAACTCCACATGACAACTCCCTTATCTTCTTTTGTCAACACTGCGTGACTCGGTTGACACACTCAGGAATCCTTCTAAATGCTCCAGTGTATGCTTCCTCACATAGCCTAAATGACAATGTAATCCCCTTTATTTTGGGGGAAGGAGGAAGGAGAAAATGTATGATGAAAATGTTGATTGCTCAATTAGCAGGCTGTTCAGAGCTTGTCTCATCTCATCTTCCACAGAAGGGACTTAGGAGGGTGAAAGACTTTCTTCAGAAGCCAAGGTATTTACCCCTAGAATCCGGGACTGAAAATTCTGAGCCAGTTTGCATGCTGGCAAAGCAACATGTGAGAGAAGTTTATTAGCTTCCTTTCAACAGAAGGAGTTGGATGGACAGTGGGCTGCCTTAAAAGGTGAAGTTATCTTCCCAGATAAATGCATGTGTGTGACCTCCCCACGCACAATTTGCATATAATTTCAAAAGGGAAATTCAATTCACCTTCATGAGTTCATGTGTAGATCCCCTTTAAGACACACCATGTAATATCTTAGTATATAGTGGTGCAATGGTACTCAACAGGTAAGCAAAAGATTGGTGGTTCAAACCTACCAGGAATTACGAGAGAAAGATGTGGCCAGTTCCTATAAAGATTTTTTGGGGGAGGGGCATCACTGTTCTCTGGTGGTGGGAGTAGGAGGCCCAGCCCCGCTGCTGGAATTGAACCTCCGTCCCAGTGGGCCACAGTCCTGCGCACAACCACTACGCCACCGGGGCTCAGTCCTCCTATAAAGATTTATACTCTTGGAAACCCCATGGTACAGTTCCACTCTATCCCATATGGTTGCTATGAGTAACTATTGACCCAACAACAGGCTTGGTTTGGATTTTGTCTTAATTTTTTGGTTGCAGCCAAAACAAAATACCACCAAGTAGGGGGCTTTAAAAAAAAAAAAACAAATTGATTTTCTCACAGTTCTCGGCAGTGTCGATCCCTTCTGGGAGCTTTGAGAGGGTAACTGTATCATGCATGTATCCCAATTTCTGGGGTTCTGGTAGTGTGGTTGGTTTTGTGCCAAGCAGTAAAGCACAAGGTCAGCAGTTCAAACTCAACAGTCTCAGGAAGAAACAGACTTTCTGCACCTATAATAATTGACATCCTTGGAAACCCAAGAGAGCAGTTCTACTTCATCCTATAGAGTTGCTATGAATTGTCATCAACTGGATGACAGTGAGTTTTCTCCTGGTCTCCGGTGGCTGCTGGTCATTCCTTTGCGGTATATATTTGCATTTTTCTCCATTGTTTCATAGTATCTTCCCTGGAATCTGACTGTTGTGGCGGTCATGTGCTTATGTTAACTTCATGATTGAGATGTTGGGGTGGAGTCTAGCCTGTTAAGCTGGAGATAGCCATTGAGTAGCAAATGAGGCCTCCGTGTGGGCATGGCTTTCTCCTGAGACTTTTGGGTAATCTCGCGATATTTCCCTTGTAAAGATGAGAAGCTGTCTCCCCCCAGTTGTTGGGAATTAGTCTCAGAGATGGTGAACTATGGACAAGACAAGATGGCAGCATCCGATGAGCTGGAAGAGGCAGAGAAGCTGCATGGCCTTACCCTTGTGGAACCAGACCTCTGGAGCTGGAGAAGCCACGTGGAGAGCCTAGCCAGCCCTGAGATGCCTGTACCACCACTGGATGCTGTTGATGGATCCTGAGCCCTGGAAGCGAGGAGCCATGGGGAGACCCTTGCCAGCGCCGGGACCCTGCACCCACTGCCCTGTGACTTTGTGAGTCGGAGGGAGACTTTATAGAATGGTATCGGGCATATGGACTGATATCGGACTTATGACTTTCAACTGGACTGGGTTGGGATGCTTTCTCAATGTTCCATTCCTCTTGAATATAAACCCTTTCCTTATATCCATATGCGTGTCTATGAGTTTGTTTCTCTAGTTTATCTGGACTAACACAACTGTGTTTCTACATCTGTTCCTTTTTCTAAAACATCACTAAGAAGGGGTTGGGATTAGGACTCACCCTACACCATTATGATCTCCTTTAAGAACAAAAGAAACATCCTATTTTCTAAACAAGGCCACATTCTCAGATACCAGGGATATAGATCTATAGCATTTTATTTTTGTGTGGCATCCCTGCCCTGGTGGGAATAGGAAGTCCAGTCTTGCTCCTGGAAAGCGGCTGCTGGGTTTGAACCGTCAACCCTGTGGGCCGCAGTCCTGCACACAACCATTAGGCCACCGGAGCTCACCCAGAGCATTTTTTTCTTGAGGTAGGTAAAAGTAGGGACACGATTCAATCTATAACAGCAGCCTTACGCAGTCAACAGTCTGTGAACTCCCTGTTATAGCCAACTGGTTCTTTTGCCTAATGGTGACATGGTTCTTTATTTATGCATGTCCTTTGGTAAAACCACTGCCTAGATGAAACCACCTTCTGCAGACTGAAATATCAAAGGGCTAGTATGAGGCCCAGTTACTTACTTGAGCTTTTGTTGATGGCTTCCATTTTGGAAAGCCGGTATGGTAACCGTTAAAATGATACATTGACCCCAGAAACAGCCTCAGCCCCCTCCCTTTCACCCTCTAACTTTTACAAGGGTTTCTTCTGAATGTGAAGTATTGGAAGAACAAGGGCTTGGAAACAAAACAGAAACTTAAGACATTGTATCAGCCCCATTCTCCCACCCAAGAGGTTAGCCTAGCTTGTGTTTGTGTTTGCAGCCATCTGGTCTTCTACCAGAATAATAAAAAGACTAATGATAATGATTCTTTTCATCAAACTCTTCTTCAAGGCCTAACGCCTCGACTATATTATTATCTCATTATCAAGATTGCCCATTATTATGTATCCATGTGGATCTATTATGTTATTTGTCCCACCACTACCACTTAACCACCCTTGCCCACCCTCCATTTGTGCACAGGTCTTTTTCTCCATTAGAAATGCATCTCTTAAATGTTCCTAACACAGAGACTGAGTGGAAGAGGTTAGTAATGATATGGTCATGACTGTTCTGTCTGCCCACCATCCCCAAACATTATCTTAATGTTCTTGGGAAATAACTTTGCCATCAGCACACCTTGTACCCATGTGGGCTGTGGGAAAAACTTTGCTGTCATCAATGCAAATAGGCTTTAGAATCTCACTCTTGGCAAATTGGCACATCAAAATGTGCTAATTGACCTAGAAAAGTTATTTCTGTTACTGGGAAATTTGGCTGTTTAAAAAAGTTATGCTTTGGAGTTTGGACCTGAACTGAGGACATTCTGTCCCTCTGCTTTCCTAAGAGTACTTACAATATAAAAAGGAGGACTTAGCTGCCTGAAGAGCCGATCGCGACATAATTGTCTCAACTGTCTACAAAGGCCAGTCTGTTTCTGATTCTGCCAATGGAATGTGTGTGAAGCTCTGAATATGGAGAAGTTGTTGAGACAATGTGTTATTCCGGGTAGACTGGAGAAACAAATTCATAAATATATATATATATATATATATATATATATATATATATATGAAAAAAGAGCAATTGAACATTGAGAAAAACATCCCAGCCCAGTTCAGATCAAGTCCATAAGTCCGATGTTAGCCCTTATGTCTGATAGCAATCTATTAAATCCTCTTCAGACTCACAGAACACATGCAATGATACTGAATGCAGAAAGATCACACGCCAGTGGGAAAAGTCACGGGTAGTAGGAACATTTCATTGCTGACAGGGGTCTCCATGTGGATTCTTTAGGTCCAGGATTCTCTAGGTGGCCGCATCAGGATAGGTCTGTGTGACTTCTCCTCAGGGACATCTCAGAGGAAGTCAGCCTTGTGAGTGGAGAGTCTCCAAGTGAGTGTTGTCAGTGGAAAGTCTCCAAGGAAGTGAGCTGAGAGAGTGTCTCCCACCTCCAAGAAGGAAGTACCACATTTCCCAGAATGCCCAGAGGAGGAGGCGATACCCACACAGAGGTCTCCTTGGCTATCTCCAGATTAACAGGCTAGACACCCCCCCTGCACTTTTAATCCTCAAATTGACACCAGATGAGGTGACTGCCACAGAAGTGTCTGGGATTTTGGACCCAAACCAAATTTTAAGACCAGTCCTAGATATAAAGGGGCCCTGAAGGCATAGTGAGATTAAGCACTTGACTGCTCACCAGAAGGTGGGTGGTTGGAACCCAGTACTCTTTTGGAGAAAGACATGGGAGATTGCTTTTGTAAAGTTTTACAGCCCTGGAGAGCCTGTGAAACAGTTCCACAAACTGGCTCAACAGCTGTGTGTGTATAATTGTTAGAGTCCTCAGTGCTCATATCTATAAAATGATGGAAGTGTTGATCTCCTAAAACTGTTAGTGAGAATTCAATTCCATCATTCATATAACCCCCAACCTGGCAAACAGCCATCAGGAAGTGGTAGCGTAGTGGGCTACATGGTGGGTTGCTTACATGCAAAGTCATTAGTTCGAACCCACCTGCCACTATGTGGGAGAAAGTTGTAGCCTTGGAAACCCACTTGGTTCGTCGTTGTACTCTGGCTATGTGTTGAAATTGAGTTGATGGCAGTAAGTTTGTTTTTTTTTCTGATTGGATTAACTGTTACCCTTTGATCCTCACCAGAATCCAGGGATATGTATCGTCAGACTCCCATTTTAACAACTGAGCCTTAGAAAAGTTCGTTCATTTGCACAGGAGTGCTGCACATTGCACTGTGTGAGAGCCAGTCCCATATCCCGATGGGTTCTATGGGATGGTTGTGTCATTGAGGGGCAAATTAAAAAGAGACACAAGACAAGGCAGGTATGGTTCACCTCTTCTGATGCAGACCAGAACCAGAGTGAAGGAAAACTGTAGTTAGTCAGGATAGTCTAGAGAAACAAATCCATAAATACACATAGGGATATAAGGGAAAGGTTTATATACAAGATGAATGGAACATTGAGAAAGCATCCCAACCCAGTCCAGTCCAAAGTCATAAGTCTGATATTAGCCCATATATCCAATACCAGTCTATAAAGTCTCGTTCCTACTTACGAAGCCCGTGTGATGACACCAGAGCAACCACAGGCCAGTGGGTGCAGAGTCTTGTGTGTCCAGTGGGAGAAGGATTCTGGTGCTGGCATGCGCCTCCCCATGGCTCCTCAATTCCAGGGGTCGGGGTCCATCAGCAGTATCCAGTGGTGGTAGAAGCATCTCAGAATTAGTAGTGGTTTCCCGTGACCTCCCAAGCATCTCAGCACAGGTCGGAGTCTCCACGCTTTTCCAGTCCCACAGGTCAGATTCCATCAGGGTAGGCCCATGTGGCTCCTCCTCTGGAAACTCCAGTCTCCAGGACTCAGGGTCTATACCATTTTGTCTTGTTGGTAGACCATCTCCAAGAAACTGAGTCAAGTTTTGCTCCTCTTATTGGGAAATACCGTGAGATTTCCCAGAATTATCAGAGAAAGACATGCCCACACAGAGGTCTCATTGGCTGTCTCCAGACTCACAGCCTAGACTTGATCCCTACACTCCCAATCATGAAATTGACACCACAGTACATGACCACCGCAACTGTGTTCTCTCATGAGCTTATAAAGTCTCCGGTATACAAGTCATAAGAAACATATAACAGGAAGGGGTTGTATTAGAAACATCCATTTAAAAGGAGGGGGACAAGCTAGGGGTACATAATCAATAGAAAGGGGAGGCACTAGAAGCACACACGTGGCAGGAAGATAAATCCATAACAAGTTGGGCAGGTTCTAGAGCAGTGATTCTCAACCTTTCTAATGCCACAACCCTTTAATACAGTTGGCTGACCCCCAACCATAAAATCATTTTCATTGCTACTTCCTAGCTATACTTTTGCTACTGTTATGTATTCAGTGACCCCGGTGAAAGGGGTGTTTGATCCCTAAAGAGATTGCGGCAACCCACAGGTTGAGAACAACAATTAGGAAGGAGACGGAAGAAAGAACTTGAGATTAGATATCAGAAAAACTGGAGTTCCTATGCCAGTTTTCCCCTGTTCTGTGGGAAATAGAACCAGGAAGAGAGTGTATGCTGACAAGCTTTCAAGGCTCATACTCGAAAGCGTATGAGAGGCCGGGGGTCTCATGGAGGAAGACCTTCCCATCTGTAAGTTGGAGATGCATCCTACTCATAGTCTCCAAAAAAAGAGTTATTCCCCAAGATGTCCCCTCATAATAATGCCAATTTTTAAGTGCTTACAAGCACATGGTTGCTCCTTTATATCCTAGAAAGTGAACTGCTGGAAAGCTACTTGCCTGAAGGTTGTCTGCCATCAGAAATCAACCCCCATTGTCTGCTTCACCCTAAATAGGGCCCATTCCCTTTGGACAAGGATCATCGATTGTTCCCCTTGGGAAAAGCCTCAAGACACCCAAGATCAAGCCAGCTCAGAGAGTAGAGTACCAACGTTAGGCTCTAGAGGCCTGCTATGAATCAGGATTGACTTGCTGGCAGTGGATCTGTAGTTGTTGGTTTTAATTTGGGCTTCTTATGCAATGGGATTGCACGGTAAATATTGATCCACGATCTGTTCCTTTACACAAACATTAGCTTTTTGATGCGGGCATGACTCATTTTTGGTAATTGTTGGACTGGATCATACCATCAGCCTAGGCTCTAGCTCCTCTTTTGCATCAATGACTATTCTTTGGATATGGACAGTGTGTCTTGTGTCTGTTCTGTGCAGTACCTTATACCTAGATCCAAGTAGATATCCTCAGATAGAGTAAGTGCGTTAGTCAATCAGCCAGAACCTCTGCATTACCCAGAGAAATCTAGTGATTGATTTCACACATGCCCTAGGATCTTGCTTTTGAAGGTGGAGGGATGACAGGTGTTTTTCCCCAGAATTACATGTTTACCATTTTAGAATAATGTTGGTTTTCTAATTATGACAATAAAGATGTTTATGTTGAAACACTAAAAACCCCAGAAAAGTATAAAAGAAAACATAAAAATAACCCCCAATGCAAAGGTGGTTATTTTTTCCTACTTTTTTATTATGAATTGGTGGGGGGGTTGCTTATTAGATCCATTTTTTTACATTTCACAACTTAACTTATCAAATCTCCCAATGGCTTTCTTTGTTTCTTCCCCACGACTTCCTTCTAGGAGCCTTGGCGGCATAGTGTTTGTGCTAGGTATCTCGAGAAAAGATAGATACCTTGGTCCTTGGCTCTGTGCAAGAAGGAATTCACACTGAAGCCTGGTTTGTGATCCAAATGAGTTTTGTGAAAGTTAGAACAAGTTCCGGGTTTACACAGACACCCACAGGGTCCCTCACTGCTGTCTACCTGCCTGGAAACTGCTAGAGAAAAAGTCATGAGATCAGCTCCTGGCTCCTGCCTTTTCAGTTCTCTAGTGGGGAGGCGTGATTGGTCATCCTGGTCAAGCCCTTTGGCTGAATTGAATTCACCTGGCCTAGATAAGCCAACTCAGGTGCAGCCCTTCTAACCACAAGACTGGACCTCTGAGCATGCGCAGTGTACCATCCTTTCCTGGCTCCAATCTCCTAACATTTACAATAGTGGGCTGCTAATCCCAAGGTTGGCTTTTCAAAACCTCTCTACTCAGTTGAAGAGTTATCATGTCAGAAACCCATAGGGGAGTTCTACTTTGCCATATCGGGTCATTAAGAGTTGGAACTTTTCCTTGGAATCGTATATTCCCCTTGGGCCAGGCCCTTGACCCCTGTCAACCCTTTAGCCTATTTTATCTCCTTCCCTCCTTTTGACCTCCCACCTCTGGTAAGCATAAAAGTCTAAAGGTGTTTTTTAATGCAAAATTCATGAACCTTTCCTATCTCTGTCTCTATAAATACAGATTTTCTTTATAAATGTTTTCATTAAAAAATAGAAAAAGAAACAGACACACATAGAAATCTCCAAGCAGTTATGAATTTAAACAAAACAAACTCATTGCCTTTGAGTTGATTCTGCGAACCCTTAGTGACAGGGTAGCACTACCCTGGGAGTTTCCAAGACTGGAACTCTTTTTTTTAATAAATCATTTTATTGAGGGCTCATACAACTCTTATCATGATCAATTCATACTGAGACTGGAATTCTTTATGGGCATCAAACACCCTGCCTTCTGCAGAGTGACTCATAGTTTAAACTACAGACCTATGTAAAGTCACCAGACATCCCACTTTTAAAAAACTTAACAATGTCCTGCAGCGTTTTAAAATTAAAATACATATGTTAAAATACTTTTTTTGCATTTTTGAAAGTTTTGTTGCAGCTGACCCCTGGTGGTCCAGTGGTTGTGTGTGGGACTGCGGCCCACAGGGTTGACGGTTCAAATCCAGGAGCAAGGCAGGAGTAAGGCTGGGCTTCCTATTCCCACCAGGGCAGTGATGCAGAAAAAAAGAGAAAGTTTTTGTTGCTCCATATAGACCAAATCAAGAACCCACTATCTCCCCCTGCTCCCCCGCCCCCGGTCAATGGTCCCACTTAAAATCTGGTCACTTTACCTTAGACCTGTGAAATCAGAGCACAACAACTTACAACCACTATGCCACCGGGTTCTGCAACTATTATTTATTATATAATGATTTTGTGTGTGCTTTTTTGTGCCTCCTCCTCCTCCTCCCTCTTCTTAACCATTTGAATAGTATCTAGAATTTCATATTTGTCGATGAGGCCCAAACTCTCATTACATTTCAGGAGTAGCAAAATAATAGATTTTTGGTCTCCTTTGCTTGTAAATTGGTTATTTTTCCAAAGACAGATTAGAAAGAATAACATCCATCAAGCATAACCCTTATCTTCTCCCCTTGCCTTACGCAATAAAAGCCTTATTTATGTGGAAATTTCACTCTCCCACTTGGTAGACAATGGTTCTCACCTTTGCTAACCCTGGCTGTATATTGAGAATCACCTGAGTTGTTTTTGAAACATAACCAATGTGTTAGTCTAGGGAACTATAGAAACAAATCCAGAGAAACTCATATGCTTTTACGAGAGTTTTATATCAAGGGTAAGTGTACGTTAAGGCAGCATCGCAACCCAGTGCTGTCCAAGACCATAAATCCAGCATTAGCCCAAATGTCTAATACTGATCTACAAAATCCTCCTCAAACTTGCAAAACACACGTAATAACATTGTAGGAGGAAAGCCAAATCAGTGAGCCTGTAAGCATCTCGGCGTTGGCAGGGGGCTCCACGCGGCTGCTCTAGCATCCAGGGCTGCATCACAGTAGGGTCCCGTGGGATTCTCCTCAGGGATGTCCCTAGGAAGTGAGCATTGCCAACTAAGGCAGCCACACACTGCTCCGGTCATCAAAGAATGAGACCAGAGAACCAGAAAGGTTCACTGAGCCATTTTTCTCTCTGTTCTTCAATTAATTCCACATGGGTTTATCAGTTAGGTTGGCACAATAAACCTTAACTATCTCACCAAAAATTTTAAAGCACCTTAGGCAATTCAAGGGTGTAGCCAGTCCCTGTTTGCTAACCCCACAGTTCTGTTTTTAACCTGCTACTGCCTAAAATTCAGAACTTCCACCAAGTTAATTTCACATCACTGAGCTTCAGTTTCCCTGTTTCTCAAAGGGGACTAATGATGCCTATTCTGTCTACTTCATGCATCTCTTATGAAGCAAAATGTTTTACTATTTTGTTTAGTCATTGTTGGTCTTGATTGGTTGGTTGGTTGCTTGTTTTGTACAGTTTTCTGTCTCTTTTCTTGATTAGATTTCCCAAGACCCAACTTTTGAGTTTGTTTTACCTATAATTTTAATTATATTTTTTCTATTCATATTCCTTATAAGCCTTGCCTCCCGCTTAAATTTGGTTATTTAGTTTATTTTGGCTCCTTGAGTTGAATACTCTTATTCATTAGTTCATGTTTAAAAACAAAAGCATCAAATCAATAAAGTTCCGTGTGAATACAATGTAAAAAAGAAATACAGGATAGGTTAATCTATGGACATTGGATTAATAATTACCTAAGGACCTGACAGGAGATGTCTGGCGGGAAATGGGGAGCTAGCAATGAGTACTAAGAAAGTACAAACCGATAGCCAAGAAAGAAGCAAATGTTCTGAAAATGATTGTGGTGGTAATTGCACAACTCTTCTGAATCTTTTGGGTGATTAAATTGTATGATATGTGAATTATATGCTAATAATATTTTAAAAAGAAAGGAGTTTTAAAAAATTAAAGCCACATAAGCAGTTACTTCACTTGCCCTCCTGCGTGTTTTGTTTTGTTTTGTTTTGTTGAGGGAGATTTTATAACAACATGAAATCCTGTCTAGTGCAGGCAGTTACTGTTCTTAGCTACTAAGGTAAGGTGACCAGACGTCACGCTTTTTTAATAATGTAACAATTATTAAGGTCACATTTTGAGTCACCCTGGAAGAAAGGCCTGGAGATCTTTTTCTAAAGAATCATCTGAGGAAAACTATACAGCACACACTTCTGCTTTGACTCACATTGAATAACCACGGGTAGTTTGTTTGGTTGATTTAACATTATCGAAACTTACTTTTCATTTTATACATTTGCTCTATGAAAGGGTAAAATCCAGTGGTTTTTAGTATCTCCAAGGAGGCTTGGTGGCACTGTGGGTTAGGTATTGGGCTACTTAACCACAGGATGATCGCACAAACCGCCCAGCCACTTCTCGGGGAGAGATACGAGGTAGTCTGTCTGTTCTCATAATTCATAGCCTCGGAAACCCTATAGAGTCTCTTTGAGTCAGCAAAAAATAGAAAGACCCAAGACAAGCTAGTTTGACAGGTTAGTTGCAGCAATGGACTTGAACATGACGATGACTATGAGCCTGGCACAGGACCAGATGGTGTTTCTTTCTGTTGCACATTGGTCACTATGAATTGGAACTGACTCAACAATACCTACCAACAATAACATGACTCTGAATCTCTTAGGGAGCAGGTGGTGGCTTGAACTGCCGACTTCGTGGTTAACAAACCCACATGAAACCACTTAACCACCAGCACTTCTGTGAGGTAATAAAAGGTCAAGCAATTCATGCAAGGACACCCATTAGTCTGTGCCTTCCCTGTCCCCCTCCCGCCAGCTGTGGAGTAGATAGGAAAGAGTTGCTCTAGAGGGGTTTCAAAGCTTTCAAACTTTTGACAAATCACCTTGCCTTATCTTTCCTCTGTGCAGTGACTACCAACTTTGGGGTAAGTGGCCAGTGTTTAACGCGCTGTATATCCAGAACCCCTTACTCTATCACAGAGTTGCAAATTAGGACTCCAGTTCCAAAGTCCAAACCCCTTCCACTATAGTATCCCACCCTGCTCACGGGAGCCTAGATCCTTGCTATTCCCAAGTGTGCCCTGTGAGCCCGCACAATATGCCTCTTAGTGTAAAGCGAGCAGATTTTAAGCGGGACTCCATTGACCTGGGGTGGGGGGGTGTTCTTGATTAAAAGTTTGGTCTATATGGAGCAACAGAGATTTTCATGAATGCAAAAATAGTATTGTAATATATTTATTTTAATTTTAAAATGCTGAGCGACATTGTTAAATTGTTAAAAAGGTAGACATCTGGTCACCTTATCCTAGTGGTTATGCATTGGTTTTCCAACCTCAGGGTCAGCTGTTCAGAATCACCAGCTGCTCCCTGGGAAAAAGAAGCGTTCTACTTCTGTAAAGACTTCCAATCTCAGAAACACAAAGGGCCCTGTCCTGCCGGGTCCCTAGCTGTCAGCATTGACTTGGTGGCAGTGAGTTTCTAGCGGTTTAGAAATTCAGATTTTGGGGCCCCACCTCAGGCTTACAGAATACCTTTTTGTAAGAGCTCCCGTTGATTGGTTTGCCTGGGAGAAGGGTTGGGAAGTGACCTTGGAAAAAGGCAAAACAAGCAAGCTAAGTATCCAAGGAGGCAAAGATAACTGAAGAATTACATAATGCTGGTTTTATTTCAGTTCTTTCCTTCAAAGTGAGTGACCTTCAAGCAAGTGTGAGTGAAGCATACCTGATAAAGATGGAGTACTATGTATGAGGCATTTAATTCCTGTAAGGTGACCAGACGTCCCACTTTTAACAGTTTGTCCCGCATCCCGTGGTGTTTGAAAATTAAATAAATATATTACGATACTATTTTATCATTCTATGAACATTTTTGTTGCTCCATATAGACCAAATTTTTAATCAAGAACCCGTCTCCCCCCAGTCAATGGTGTCCCGCTTAAAATCTGGTCACTTTATGTGGGTTCGATATTGGACTGATAACCACAAGATCAGCACTTCAGAACCACCAGTTCCTCGGGGAAGAAAGATGAGACTTTCTACTTGTGCAAAGAGTTATAGTCTCATTAACCCACGGGCAGCTCTGCTTTGTTTGACGGGGGCCTTTATGAGTTGAAATGGACTCGATAGCAGTGATTTTTTTATGGTCCTGAACTATAAGATGTGAAAAAGTTAAGCTTGTTTTCAGTTGACTCTAAGTTATGCTTCAATATTCCAAAAGGTTTAAGGAAGAGGAAGAAAAAGTGATCTACTACCAACTCACCACCATCAAGTCAGCCCCAACTCCCAGGGTTTCAGGGGATGGGAAACTTTCTAGGAGCTGATCCCGTGGAACGGTTGATGGGTTTGAACTGCCACCCTTTGGCCTAGCAGCCCCATGCTTACTCACCACCTAAAAGTACTGCTTTATTTCTTACTCTTTTTGTTTGTTTGTTTGTTTTTTGGGCATCACTTCCTCTGGTGGTTGTGGGCACTACCCAGTGTTGCTCCTGAGAGCCGCCGCTGGATTTTTAAACTACCAGGCTCACGGGCCGCAGACCCGCACACAACCACTTGCGCTACCGGGGTTCAGGCCTAAAAGTACTACTTTAAAGACAACAACAGTGTTTTGAAGTAGGATAAAGAGGCCGATTTGAAGTGTGACAAAAACCCAAAAATGGTTTATGTGTGGATTTGGTAGCGGAGGAAGGAGAGAGGTGGGAAAGAGCTTTCCAGGAAGCACAGCGGGTTCCTAGAGAGCACTGGTATGAATTGGGCAGTAGAGCTGGAAATGATTCTTGTGATACTTGCCCCAACTGTTTAAAGAGCCCTGGTGGCATCGTGGTTACATGTTGGATGGCTAATGCCAAGGTCAGCCTTAATACGAGCAGGCATTCCGTGGGAGAAAGACAGGACTTCCAACTTCCAGAAAGAGTTAGGAGACCTTTGGAAACTCACAGGGGCAGCTCTACCCTGCCCCGCAGGACTGCTGTGAGTTGGCATCGACTCGATGGCAGTGAGTTTGGTTTGGGGTTTGGTGGTGTTTTGAATTACTCATTGAGTTGCTAACCACAAAGTCAGTTGTTCAAACCCAGCAAGCAGCTCTGCAGAAGAAACATCTAGGGCAGGGGTTCTTAGCCTGTGGGTTACAAACCCTTTAGGGGGGTGTCGAGCCATCCTTTCACAGGGGTTGCCTGATTTATAACAGTAGCAAAGTTAGTGATGAAGTAGCAACAAAATTATTTTATGGTTGGGGGGTCACTGCAACATGAGGAATTATATTAAAGGAAGGTTGAGAACCACTGATCTCGAGCCTTGTGTTAGAAGAGTATGCATCCTACCTAAATGGCTCTCCTTTGCATCTAGTAGAGAGCTAGCGGGGCTAGGAGTGGGTGGGTGTTGCGAGTTCTGCAAATGATTTAGGGCAGGAAGAGGCAGTCCGGGCAAAGACGAGGGAAACAGGTTGCTTTCGAGCCCTGGCTGAAGAGATGAAGCCCCAGGGTTCCCCTTGGTAATCACAGTCTTCAAGTCCTGCCCCATGGGGAGCAGAGTGAACATCTGGGCACACCGTCTGGGAGTGTGAGGCAGGCTCACCTGCTGTGTCATGCTTGGAAACATTCCCCTTGCTCTCATAACCTTGCTCTCCCTGACCTGTGCCAGGCGTCAGCTGAACACTCTTTAATAAAATGAAACCCAAAGGAGAAATGATAAGGTATCTGATTTTAACCTGAAGTGTGAGAGCACCAGATGTTTCATTCAGTCTGAAGCTTTGAGGGAGGAAAAGCAATTAGCAGCTGCTACTGATTTAGCAACAGACACCTGCTAAACGGGAATCTGTAAAACTGGCCACACTTGCACCAGATTGGGACACTGCCTCTGGTGTTTGGAGGGAATTGTAAATTTTATTGATGGAAAGAAGAGGGAGGACTGAAAAGAAGCTGAACACACCCACCTTGGCCAGAGTATGTTGTTGTTGTTGGGCTAAGATAGCTATTTAGTAGGTAGACTGAGAAAAAGGAGAAAGAAGGTTTCAGAAGCTTTCTAAGTATTCCCCGCTTCTGGCTTGGCTTAGGCTGCCTTTAGGGGATCCTTCGGCTAAGGGCAGAGAAAGGGCTGACAGAATGATGGAGAAGATTTCCTCTCCTTTCTCCATTGGATCCAGAGAAATCTCTCCCACTCAACCACGGCCACAGAGCTGCAGGGTGTGAGGAGCCCTCAGCTGGAAATCCAACCGCTGCCATCGAGTCGGTTCTGACTCTTTGCAACCCTAGAGGACAGAGTAGAACTGCCCCATGGCCTTGCGAGAAGGTCAATCTTTTTTTTCCCAATGATTTTATTGGGGGCTCTTACAGCTCTTATAACATTCCCTACAGTATTTGTATCAAGCATATTTGTACACATGTTGCCCTCTTCATTTCCAAATATTTCCTACTTGAACCCTTGGCATAAGCTCCTCTTTCCCCCTCCTTTTTTTTCAATGATTTTTATTGGGGGCTCTTACAGCTCTTTAACATTCCCTACACTATTTGTATCAAGCATATTTGTACACATGTTGCCCTCTTCATTTCTAAATATTTTCTACTTGAGTCCTTAATGTAAACTCCTCTATCCCCCTCCTTTAAAAAAATCATTTTATTGGAGGCTCATTTAATGCCTATCATGATCCATACAGACATCAATTGTATGCAGGCCACATTTGCACACTTGTTGTCATCATCACTCTCAAAACATCCTCCCTCCACTTAGGCCCCCAGTACCAGCTCCCATATTTCCCATCCTTCCTCCCTCCCCCTCCCCCATGAACCCTTAATAGTTTACAAGTGATTATTTTTTCATATCTTACGCTGTCCAGTGGGTCACTTCAATCACTTCCCTGTTGTCCATACCCCACAGAGGAAGTTGTATGTAGATCCCTGAAATTGTTTCCCCCTTTCTATTCCACCATCCCGCCACCACCCTCCCAGTAGCACCACTCCCACCACTAGTCCTAAGAGGTCATCTCTCCTAAATTCCCAAAGGAAATAGAGGAAAGAACTGGGGAGTAAAGGGCATTTATAGAGGTTTAAATACAGGCATGTACATAGATGCATATATATGTATATGACGATGGGAAAACAGAATGTGCATATACGTTTGGGTTAGTATTAGGACAACAGATGGGCATTGGACCTCCATTCAAGTATGTCCTCTGTTCAAGAACATTTTGTTCACTTAAACTGGCATTCCATGATGCTCACCTCCCCGACACGATCACTGAAGACAACTGTGTGCATAAGCAAATGTGGTGAAGAAAACTGATGGTGCTATCAAAAGATGTAGTATCTGGGATCTTAAAGGCTTGAAAGTAAACAAGCAGTCATCCAGCTCAGAAGCAACAAAGCCCACATGGAAGAAGCAGACTAGCCTGTGTGACCACAAGGTTTCCAAAGGATCCGGTATCAGAAATCAAAGAACTGAAAATTATATCATTATAAATGAGGAGAGTACAGATTGGGGACCCAAAGCCCATCAATAGGTGAAACTACATCCCCTTACAGAGGGGTTGCAGGGAGGAGATGAGTCAGTCAAGGTACAGTGTAGTAACAGTGAAATATACAACTTTCCTCTGGTTCTCAGATACTTCTTCCGACTCACTATCACAATTCCAATTCTAGCAGACAAATCCAGCTATACCAGGGGATGTACACTGCAGTCGAAAACATGGAGAATTTAAGATAAATCTATATGGGTGCATATAAGCCTTGTTTTTCTCCCCTGGGACAGCTGGTACTGGCGTATTCAGTGCCTTCTGATTTCCAAAATCCTTTCTCAAGTGGACATGTAGCATTTTATTCCCCATGGAGAACCACACCAAAACAGAAACACTGAGCACACAGATACTCATGCAGAGGTCTTTTGACTTTTTGATGTGTATATTTGTGTGTGTGTGTTTATGAGAGAGGGAGACTATGCATTCGTGTGTATGTAGGAGAGGGCCACACAGAATGGGTGTTCAAGAAATAACTGCTGAGTGGAAAGAAAGCAGTGTAGGTCATCTAGGAGATATTGACAACTTGGGCCACACCCAGTTGTGCTTCATATCACAGTCATGGTATGTAGCTACAGTTGCTTGGTTTCCGAACTTGGCCAGGGGTCAGCTGTAACTTGGGCACTGGACCTTGCTCTCCTGCTTCCATGGATGAGTAAGGGAATGGCAGCTTTCCTCTTGGAACAAGGTCATTGTTAACAAAAGTATGGCCTGAACTTGCCTTGGAAAATGTGTTCTGGAATGTTATCCTGGCAAAGTGTGGTAGGGCGGCTCAGGATTTCATTCCTAGGAGGAATCAAGAGCTAGGTCTTTTATTCTTAAACAGAGGTCTTTTATTTCTTGGTCGAGACTAGCCATGTTAGTGTGGTAGTTACATAATTTCATGTCAACTTGAGGGAATTAAGAGTGAAGTAGTGAAGGCTACTCTGTCAGTCTGGTCACAGCCTGAGGCCTCCTTGTGGGCATGGTCTTCTCATGAGGTTTGTGGGAACTTTCTTCCTCCCTGGAGGCAAGCACACTTACTCCCACCTTCACATTCCTGTTGACAAGTCACATGGAGAAACACTGATGGCAGGCAGAGCCCTGGAGCCGGAGGAGGCATGTGGAGACCCATGTGAGCACTGAGATGCTTCCACTGCCACACCGGCCTGTGATCTGTCTGCATTTTGCATCATTGCATGCACTCCGTGTGTCTGAATAGGAATTCCTGGCCTAGTGTCGGACATATGGGCTATTATCGGACTTGTGGGCTTGATCTGGACTGGGCGAGGATCTTTTTTCAATATATAATTGCCCTTTGTATAAAACTCTCTCTTACACACACAGGAGTATCCCTGGATTTGTTTATCTAGTCCAGTGGTTTTCAACCTCCTAATGCCTCATCCCTTTTTCAATACAGTTCCTCATGTTGTGATGACTCCCCAACCATAAAATCCTTTTTGTTGCTACTTTATAAATGTACTTTTGCTGCTGTTATAAATCAGGCTGCTCCTGTGAAAGGGTGGGTCGACTCCCAAAGGGGCCGCGGCCCACAGGTTGAGAATTGCTGCCAACCTGCACGAACACAGATAGGTTTCCATTTGGCTTCCTCAACCCTGCAGTCAGTACCACTGCAGGAGGGAAAAGTGAAAACCAAGTCAGGGATAGAGGAAGATTTAACAGAATGGAGGAACTCCATCTTCTCTGGGGAGAGAGCATTCCCATCAATGTGATCCAATAGAATAGCCACAGTGTACTGTTAAAGCCAGACTGCTCTGAAGGAAAAACTAAACCTGTGATTGGAGCTCACCAGCGATACTTGTGGTTCTTAGTATAGCAGGGTCTTGTATACAACTGGATCTGTGTGCACAAGTAACCACCCATTTGATAAAATATGGGTTTCAGGAAGCCTATTACGCACTTAAGAATGTAAAGCACCCTGTGTGCCATGTTAAGATGGCCCCTCAGTAACAGAATTCCTTCTCTTCTTTCATAACTTAAGACTTAGAGGTCATATTTAGGAGTCCTTGGGTGGTACCATTAAGAACTTGGCTACTAATTGAAATGCTGGCAGTTCTAATCCACCAAGAAGGACCACTGAACAAAGGCTGGCACTCTGCTTCCTGGCAAACCCTGTGAATTGTAGTTCTGTTCTGTAACACATGGGGTCCCCATGAGTCAGAACCGACTTGACAGCAACTGTGTTTTGTTGTTGTTGTTGTTGTTGTTGTTGTTATTGTAATAGGTTTCAGTGAATTTGGGAACTAGTCTAGCAACCAAAGGAAGAATGTCACATCAACAAGTGTTATTAGCTTAGAGGGCCCAGGGCTTATCAAAGGGGACTCTTCCAGGGACCTTAACTAATGAGGAGATTGGTAGGGCTTAAGCCTCCATGCACCCCGGGCTCAAAAGAATATGTCATCTCTCAGTCGTTTGGTTATATTTTGCCTACTTCTTTGTCTTGCTATGCTGTATTCTAAATAATCTTATTAAACCTCTAGTCTAGCTAATTATCCTTTTGGCTGTGTTTAAAAGAGCCCGAAGGTATACATTGAGGTGCTAACCATAAGGTCAGCAGTTTGAATCCACTAGCTCCCCATTGCAATTCGCAGTTTCAGAAACCCAAAGAGGCAGTTCCTACACTTTGTCCTGTGGGGTAGTTATGGGTCAGAATCGATTAGTGACAGTGGTTTGATTGTGTGTGTGTGCTTAAGGAACCCCTGTGGTGCTATGCGATAAGGATTGGTATCCTGCCCAATGCTGCAGCCACTCTGTCAGTCCATCTCATTGAATGTCTTCCTCTTTTTCCTTGCCCTGCTGATGTACCAAGCATCATGGCCTTCTTCAAGGACTGGTCTCTCCTGATAACATGTCCAAATTATGTGAGACTGTTTTTTTGTAAAGTGCTTTCTTAAGATATATAGCTTTATAAACCCACAGAAGCAGCTCTATTCTCCAGTACCAGGTCCCTGTGGATCAGAATTGACTTAAGAACAGTGGGTTTGCATTTTTTTATTTGGGTGGTGCCTAGTCAACAAACCTTTTATTTTACTGATTATATATATTTATATTTATAAAGCATTTTGAACATAGTCTAACCAATTGCTAACATTATTTGAAGTCCTTACAACTCTGTTTTGCTGTTTCATGCTTTTTTCTTTGAGTGCTGAGGTTCTCTTCGCTTAAACAAGATTGTTGTGACTTGTATCATTTGACTAGAAGACACTAATTTTCTTTGGCCTTGTCTTTTCAGGAATTATTTGAAGCTCAGATCCCTCTAGAAAGAATCTATCTTTGTTCCAACCAGACTTTGTGGACTACCAGTTTGGGATTAGTTTAATAAAAATTATCTGCTTGAGGTTTTTGAATTCTCCAAGTAGGGCCAGGCTTGTGGTTCCATGATTTTAGTGAGGAAACCCTATTCTATTTCCTAACACCCCCCACATAATATTTTTTAAAGACACACACACACACACACACACACACACACACACACACTGTTCCTGTATTGCCATTGTGGCAGGAGTGAGGCTTTGGAGGTCTCAGCTTTATAATGGAGAGGCCCTATTAGAGCCTTGGGTCAATTTTGGCCTTTGTCTCCTGTTCTCTGTGCCTAACAATGAGGCTGCAACCTATTAAAACTCAAATTTAGTGGCGTTTGCAACTCTTCTGTTGGTAAAAATCCCACTTTACACTTATTTCTCTGTGTTCCCATCTTTACTCAGTCCCTGACCAGAATTGCTCACATACATATATACTAAAGTGACCAGATTTTAAGCAGGACACCATTGACCTGGGGGGGGGGTCTTGATTAAGAATTTGATCTATGTGGAGCAACGAAAATTTTCAGAGAATGCAAGAATGGCATTGTAATATTTTTATTTTAATTTAAAAACTCCATGGGACATTGTTAAATTGTTAAAATGCAAGACATCTTGTTACTTTAATATATACTTACTTTAATAATTGGCAAGAGGAGCATCCATCTGTCTTTGGCCTCCCTGTTTTCCACAAGGCAGGGTTCAGACATGCCTCCCCTTTCCGAACTTTTCTTTACCTATTCTCACACCAACTGCTGCGTCCTTGGCACCCTGCTTCTGTCCTGGGTTCAAGAATGTGTTGTCAAAAGCTACACAGAACTCAGATACAGTACTCAAAATGAACGGGATTTTTTGAGGGTAGTTCATTATTACCACAAGTCCAGATCAATGGACAGTAAGGGTTTCCTTAGCTGGCAGTCAAGTTTCTCACCAACCCTCAGTCTCTAATCCATGTGATCCTTTGGCCTTTGCCTCCATGAGCCAGGAAGCCAGTCTGTTCCTCAGAGTCTGTGGCCTCAGAGTCGCCTAGTCTGAGGCCAAATAAGGAGAAGGTATGTCCTCAACTTGGTGTTACTCCTCTGAGTCTCCATGCCATGGTCTTGGATGCAGCTGGGGTGGGTAGGGGGGCATTTCCACCTCTTCAGATGGAAAACGAGCTTTTCCAAGGATTTCATGCCGCATCTTGACAGCCACATGAAGGTGGTAATAAAAACTGATCAAGCCCCTATATTCGTGTTACACACACCCTGTCTGCCTGGTCCCACCCAGTCACTTGATGAGCACTACAGAGACATGGGTAGAGCCATATTACAAAATTTCACTCTTGCACACCTATTGGTCTACAGATTTTTGTAAGCAGAAAAAACAATGTATGCCTTCCAAAACTCCTAGTGCTTTTATCAATGATTTTAAAAATACCTTATTAAGTTTGGAGATGGTTTCAATAGAAAGTCTCCATAAGTAATAAACCTTTGATATTGCCAAGAATGGAATTTTAGCTTATGTTTTTCAGTTCTTTTATGGTATGTCGGGGTCCATATTGTTAGAGGCAGCCAACAGAACAGTCTAATTCAGTTTCTCAGTTTGACTATCTCTGTGTTTTTGGTCGTCTCTGGCAATGTCTCTAAATAGTGAACCTTCTCTGCACTTGATATTTGGCTAGGTTCTCTGAGGTATCCGAAAGCCCGGTTCATCCATCATGTGGCTGACAGAACGTGAATACTGGTTTTGAGCCTCTTGAACTTTGACTTAAACCATCTTTTATATCTCGTTGCCTTTCTAAACCCTATAAATCAGCATTTAGGGCAAAGTGTTTATAGTAGGTGCTCAATATTTGTTGATTGAATGGATGAATGAGTCAGTGAGTTTTGTTTTGGAAGCGGAAAAACGGTTGTTTGTAAACTTCAGAGTTGCTTGGGAACTTGGAAAAGAGCATAATGTGTTCAACAGAAGAAAGGGAAAGAAAAGATAAAGAGAAGTGAGCGGAGTCTGTGTCAGGATGTGATCAAGTGCCATCTCTGGTGGCCTCCGAAGGATAAAAGGGCCTTTCCCTGTTTTAGGGATTCATGAGCCTGCCACCAACTTGTGGGAGAGGTGATAGAGTTTGTGAAGCGGGGATGTCGGAGGCAGCAGGTGGGGAAGCCTGCTTCACCAATAGTTTCCTGGCTCACTGGATATCTTCAAACAAGGGCTCTCAGTGAGTAGAAGATTAACCAGAGTCAGTGTTTGGCTGACTAGAAGCCTGAATGCTCTTGACCTATTTTGACTGGGCTGAGAACCAAATCACAGTTGCTTTGAGCCCAGTCTTCACTCTAGTGCTACTGTGGGCTTGGCCTTTCTATCCAGCCCTCTGATGCGCCCACAGAAGAGATTGAGAGTCAAGAAGTTGACTACTGTCCACCACCATCAAATTTATTTCGGTTCACACTAACTCTATAAGGTATAGCAGCAATGCTCCCTAGGCTTTCCGGGGCTGTAAATCTTTAAGGGTGTAGACAGGTCAATCTATAAACAATGACACCACCCATTCTAAATGACTTACATTTGGGGGGTGGAATCTGTAAGCCAAGGCAGGGTTGATTTATGCCTCAGTCCTGTCAAGAAAAAGGCCCTCATTAAGCCCCTAGTCACCCCACCTTACCAGAAAGGCATGACCTAGCTAAGGCAGTCTGTAGGTGCAGTTTGGCCTCTGCACACAAGCTGATTATCTTTTTTGACTTCCAGCTGTTCTGGTTCCCCCTGCAGGTCTTTTGAATTGTCTCTATCATTAGCCTTTCCCCCCAACTTCTGTGGAAAGAGCCACACAAATATTTACTTTTCCTCCTGGAATAAAAAGTCAAATACTGTATTCGGAGCTTGCCTTCTAAGGTCTGAACTATCTTTTTGGGTACTCAAAGCTTCTCTCCTTTTCCCGGAAATTTGAGCTTTGACTCAGTCTGAAGAGGTGACAAATCCAGATTTAGTGAATGCTAAACCAGCTGGGCAGACTTGGATGCTTAAGTAATGCCTGTATTACCCCCCGCTTCCTCTCTTCCCATCACATGTTACCAAGGAGATGGAGAAGCAGGTGCCTAATAGGATTGTGGGCACGCATCCATAGAAGAGTTGGGGGTGGGGCCGCAAGGGAAGAAACTATAAAAACAAGCAACTTGGAAGTCTGTGGAATAAGGCTTTCATACTAAAGTAGATCCTGTTTCTTGTCCTTAGAGGAATCGCTTAGAGCATACAACAGATAACAGTGCTTAAGCTCACAGGTTCCAGAGATAGGCTCAAATCCTGGCTCAGCTATTTAATTACCCAGGAGATCTTGAGCAAGTTGTTTAATCGAACCCGACTCCTTTTTCTTTTAAAATGCACCTTGCATTTTCAGTATTGGGATAGACATGACATTTTATTCATAATGGATTCCATCATGGGTTCATGCATAACCTAGTTTTATTTACATGCATAGTTATTTCTTTATAAATATAACAAGTAACTGTGAACCTAACCAACTTAAGAACCAGACACATTGGTAAGACTTCACATCTTCCACATCCTGTTTCCTCCTTTCTTAGCCTTGTAGAAAGAACCATTATCCTAAATTTTGTTTTCCATTCCTCTGATTTTTAAAAGAAATCTAGTTTGATGTCTTCTCTCATGTACAAATAACAATAATAACCTCAACCAAATTCACTGCATTCTAGTCGTTTCCACCTCATAGCGACCTTATATAAGCTATCTAAAGCTGTAAGCCTGTTACAGAAGCAGCCAGCCTCATTTTTCTCCTAGAGAGCAGCTGGGGCGGGGGGCAGGGGAGGTTGAACTGACAATCTTGCAGCTAGCCGTTCAGTGTTTACTCCACAGTATCACCAGAGTTCGCACACATATATTCCTAAACAAGGTACTATTTAGGTCTGTTTGGCTTCCGACCCTTGAAATAGAAAAAAAGAAAGTATCATGTTGAATGTCGTCTTCTGGGATTTTTTTCCAACTACATAATGTTAAGATTTGTTCATCTGCTTGGGAATAAATATAGTTGGTTATAGTTTCCACCATCTAAATTTACCATAACGTAAGTACATGCATCCATCTTCTTTGTGATAGGCATGTGCTTGTTTACAGTACTTTGCTGTTAACAAACATCCTTTCTTTCCCTATCTTAAAATTGAGGGATAGCAATAGGAGTTACCTCACAGGGCATTCAAAGGATGAAAGGAGCTAATAGTTCTAGAGCCCTTAGAATAGTGACATCTTAGCCAGCATTAGGACCATCATGATTTTCTTCATCATCATCATCATCATCATCACAGCTCAGGAAAATGTAACAGGCTTGGTGATGACATAGCTTCCAGAGTCACTCGATGAATGTTAGGGCTTACTCTTGTTAAGGAGACCTAGTGGTGTCGTAGGTAGGTGTAGGCCGGCAGTTAGGAAGCAAGACGAGGCTTTCTATTTCTGTGATGAGAGTGTTGCACACCCACAGGGGCAGTTCTTTCCTATCCTACAGGCTCACTATGAATCAGCATTGACTCAATGGCAATGAGTTCGGAGTATTCTTGTTATCATTAATTAGGCAGTTAGAGCACGAGAACATCCCTTCCTGCCTTCAGAAAAGATTTTTTTAATGTTTATATTTTTCTCCTTCAGAAGTGACTTTTGATGCTAGCAGCTGTCCTGAAAGAATGATCCTTGTGGTCTCGGTCTCCCAAGATGGACAGGCAGCAGCCCATAAGTCAGTCAGAGGAAGGAGAGAAGTTAAGGATTTCAATTTCATTTTAGTGTGGCATTGAAATAACATTCAAGGGCTGACAGATCTGTAATTTCCCCGCCGGAAAGTTCCCTGGGCTTCCCTGACTCAGGCAGGTAGGTCTGGAAGACTTTTTATTTCTCATCAGAAGAAATATTTGCACAAATGTCTGTGCCACCAGGGGGAATAAGTCAACTAGTGTCTTTCATTGGCTTAAAATATTTTATTCGACATCAGAATGCTTGTGTGGGCCAGCCACCTAAAAGCCACAGCTCTATTCTCTTGATTTCTCCAGGCCTCTGAGCACCAAGAAGTCAGCTGCCAGCAAGTCAGAGCAGCCCTGCTAAGGTTAAGACCTCAAAAGGAATCCCTGGTTACCCACTGCTCCCCTGTTCCACACAACATTATGAGAATGGGAGAGAGAAACGTGCATGCAGGAGTATGAGTATCTGTCCAGGGAAGGGGTAGAAGCGAAGGGGTAGAAGTGGGATCACAAAGGAAGATGCAATGAGAACAGGTGATTTGGGTCTTACTTGATATGTTACCTTCTTAACATGCTCAGTGGCTGTGAGGGAAGACGTTCTTCAACATCGCAAACTCGCCATTGTGAAGATGACATAGAACTAACTGGGCATTGTTTCGTCCATGGGGTTGGAACTGATTTAATTAGACCTATATCTAACAACAACAATAATCACCATTATAAGTGCTTATGATAGTTCAATGCATACTTTTGATGAATGATTTCTGCAATACAGGGATATGAAGATTACATCCTGAAAGTTCTCCCATCCCATTTCCCACAGATAATTGTTGCTAACAATTTAGGGAGATTCCTGATTTGACCTTTCCTTTCTTTAAAAAAAAGGCACATGATTTGTAAGTGAAGTCATTTTAAAAAATAATTTTATTTTGCCATCATCTTTTTCAAAACATGATCTTTCTACTTGAGCCCTTGGTAAAATGAAGCCATTTATTTGTGGTTAAAATGAAACTCTACAAGTGCAGGAAAACCTGCAAAAGTTGGAACGTGTGGAGGGCAGAATCCTATCAATTAAGGGAACTCAAATACTTCCCACTCCAGTGATGGAGCCCTGGTGATTAGCAGCTGCACTGGAGAAAGATTGGACTTTCTGATCTGATAAACTGTCCCAGTCTCAGAAATCCAGAGGAGGTCCACTATGAGCCAGCAGGGACTCGATGGCCCTGAGAGGTTTTCTTTTGTTTTTGATTTGAGAGTTGAGTTAACATGAATGATAGAAAAGTAGTGTGGCTGCATCTTGTTTAAAGGTGGAAAGTTTGTGAGACCTGGGAAAATAAGACAGAAAAAACAGGTTTCACTATATAGAAATCCAAGTTAAGTCTGACCTTCCCTAGCCCAATCTCTACCTTCCTATTTTTAAATTTATTTATATTTTATTAATCATTTATTGGGGGCTCTTATAAATCTTATAACAACCTATAATTCAGTTATATTGAGCGTACTTGTACATATGTTGCCATCAACATTTCCAAAACATTTTCTTTCTTTCTACTTGAACCCTTGGTATCAGCTCCTCTTTTTTCCCCTCCCTGCCCCACACTCCAACCCTCGTGAATCCTTGATCAGTTATATATTATTGTTGTTATTTCATGTCTTATACTGTCTGTTGTCTCCCTTCACCCACATTTCTATTATATGTCCCCCTGGGGGTGGGCTATATATCCAACTTCTGCTGCCCCCCCACCATTCCCCAACCCTCATCATACTTCTACTCCCACTACTATTCCTGAAGGTTTTATCTGTCCTGAATTTCATGTGATGAGAGGTCTTATCTGTACCAATCTATGTACTCCTGTTTAGCTGGATATTTAAGGTACAGCTGTGTCATTGTAGTGGGGGTAGTAGGGGACACGAGATGACTAAAGCAATGGTATGGGTTTTGTCAATTTGAATTGGCCCTTCCTTGTAACTCAGCTGTGGGTGGATGTCCAATTGTCTACAGATGGGCTTTGGGTCTCCATTCCAACCCCTGTTTTTTACACTGATATAATTGTTTGTTTGGGCTCTTTTCCTACCTGATCCTGTCAACACCTCATGATCACACGGCCTGGTGTTCTTCTTCCATGTGGGCTTATTTGCTTCCCTCCTGGATAACTACTTATTTAACTTCAAGCCTTTCAAGACCCTTGATGCTGTATCTTTTGATAGTCAGGCACCATCCATTTTCTTCAACACATTTGCTTATGCACACATTTTGTCTTCAGTGATCTTATTGTGCTAAGGGAGGCCTTGAGTAAAGGCCAAAAGTTCATCTGCTATCTTAATACTTAGCATATGAAAATTGGCCTCTATCCTTTTTATTATAAATTAATACATTTGAATATATACATGTCTATAGCTATAGCTCTATAAATAGCGTTTACTTCCTACTTCTTCCTGATCCACTATCATTCTCACCCTCCAGTTGGCTTTTGATAAAGTCTCTTGGATCCATTGATCAAACCCCATCAAGCATTATATGCCCTCCTCATCATCAATTTTAGATCTCTTATTCCCTTATCCCTGAGCTTGTTAGCTCCCTCCTCCCCTTTCCCACCACATCCTCTCCCAAGTCCCCCCAGGACCACCAGTCCCATTGTCTTCTCCTCTGGATTGTTTATCCTGCCTATCTTATATAGATTGATACAGGGCGAAAGAGAAAAACCAAACAAACAATCAAAAAATGACAGATAGTTCCAGGTCTTATGTAGGTTTTCAGGTCAAGTCTGATGAGATGCCAAGCCCTGTCCCCCAAGTAAGAAGTCTATTTTTGGGATTCCTTGGGGACCTGGTTTCTTTGCTCCCCTTGCTGCCCTACTGTACTCCCTTCTTGTTTCTCCCTGGTGTGCATGGGGCAGATCAGGCATATTTTCTGCACAGTGTCTCCATGCTGGCTCCCGTGGCACTATAGGTCAGTGAGGGAATGTCCTATCTTGTGGTGGGGCCAACCCTAAAGTTCTCTCTGTGCTTTGGCTGCCCCAAGTAGGGTTGTCATCCTCAGGGCTTATTGATGGGGTCTACCCTCTTAGTCTCTTTCCCAGGACAGTAAATATTTTCCACAAAAAGAGATATCTACAACATAGACTTATTTCCTTTTACTTAAAAATGGGGCTGAGCCCCGGTGGCATAGTGCTGTGCGCGGGACTGCGGCCCACTGGGATGGAGGTTCAATTCCCGCTCACAGGAGCAAAGGCTGGGCCTCCTACTCCCACCACCAGGGTAGTGATGCCTAAAAAAAAATTTTAAAATGGTGGTACTTCCTTTTGAAAACATCTTTGCATAGTCTTCTGTAGTAATTTTCTATGACTTATCTATCAAAGAACATCTAGATTGCTTCTTTTTTTTCTCCGTGTGTGTGTGTGTGTGTGTGAGAGAGAGAGAGAGAGAGAGAGAGAGAGAGAGATAGTACAAATAATGCTGCTGTGAGCCTCTTTATACACATCTCTTTGTGCATGTGTACACTCTGTTAGTTGAAATTCTAAGTCGAAGGGAGTGGGCCTTTTGCAATTCCAATAGATAATGGAAAATTCTTCTTCAAAAAAGACTGTAACTTTTTTTTCTGCCACTGAAGAGATCTTAGGGTTTTGCCATAATCACTTCATGTGTATTTATTGCACAGTGTCTCCATGCTCAGTGGAGATGGAAAATTTCCCCAACTTTTTGTTATAAGCATTTTCAAACCTACTGAAGAGTTGAAGCAATGATCCAGAAAATACTCCCATCAAGTCAATGCTGATCCAGAGCAACCCCACTGTGGGTTTCTGAGATTGTAACTGCTTATGGGAGTAGAATACACAGTCATCGCCTCCCCTCCCCCCACCTCCCCGGAACTGCTGGTGGTTTCAAACTGCCGAGTATGCACATTGCTGCCCCATGAGTACCCACGGCACCACCAGGGTTCTTAGTATAGTAAATAGCCTCTAGACTCAACACTTGTTACCATTTTGCTCTGTTCACTCTATCTTTATTTCTCGATGTCTGTTTCCTGAATTAGGAGATGTTGACACTTCAATTTGAAGGACTGTAACCTGCACCTCAGAAAAACAAGAATGTTCCCATAAATAACCACAATGCCATTGTCACTCTTAAGAAGAGTATTAATAATTAATAGTATGTACTCTGGGCTAGTTTATATTCATATTTCTTTAGTTCTCTCATGCTAAGTGCAAGGTGGTGAGTAGTTCGAAGCCAGCAGTCTCTCATGGAGAAAAAGGCAAGGCTTTCTACTCCCATAACGAGTTACCATCTTGGAAACCCACAGGGACAGTGCTACCACATCTTAGAGGCTCAACTATGAGTAGGCAAGGCCTTGATGGCAGTGAGTTTGGGTTTTGTTTCTTAAGCTATCTTAAGAATGTCTTTTATAATAATAATAACAACAACAACAACAACAAAAGATAAGCTCCAATCAAGATTCAAATTTTGATTCAATTCAAAATTCAAATTATGATTGTTGTGGCCTATTTTATGTAAAATCCAAAACAATCCTTTCACCGCCCTTATTCATGACAGTGAAGTTTGGACGAGTCCTGTCCAGTTATTTTGAGGATTTGTCTTCTGGATTTGTCCCCAGTTGTTCCCATGTTGTTTGTTTTGAATGATGCCATAGTATTCTGGCTGACTGCATGTACTGTGGGTTTCTGGGTTGTTGTTCTTTTTTTAACTAATGCTCTATTTGATGGTCATTTAAATTATAGCTTCTCTAACAAGAGATATTTAGTCTCAAGGGATTTGTGGCATTAGTGGGCCACAGGGAAAGTCTGTGGTGAGTTAATGATGACAAAGCGATCCTAAGCCAAACTATGTTGGCCAGACCATCTGTTACTAAAAGAAGGAAGCAGCTATCCCTTTCTTTCCAAGGGAGGTAGAGTATCTTTCTTTTTCCTTTTTTGAAACTTTTCATTGTGAGTAAGGTGGAAGTTTACATTTCAGGTCATCTTTTTTTTTTTTTTTTTGTATTCAGCTTACCCAACCTTCCAATAGCTTGCTCTGTCCCCTTCTTTTTTTCTCATATTTTTCATGTGCCGTAAGATCTTCCCCTTCACTGAAGTCAACTCCTGTGTACTCTCTAACCATGGCTTGTCTAACCATCAAAGATTGTAACTTTTCATCTGGAGACATTTGTCTTAATTTTTTTTTTATATAATGGTCTCACACAACCTTTGTTCTTTTGTGATTGACTAACTTCACTTATAATGTCCTCCAGAAACACTGTGTCATGAGATCCATCACAATTACATCATTCTTTAACACTGCAGCCTTTTCTGTTGTGTGCATGTATCGAAGCGTACCAATTCCATAATTCATTCTTCCATTGGTGGGCATTTTAGGTTGTTCCCATCTTCTTGCTCTGGTGAATAGTGCGGTGATGAGTGGGGTGTGGGTACATTTACACATGCTCTCTTCCTTCTCTTTTTTAATAGGACACTTTTTAAATTGTGAGTGAGGGAGGAGTTTACCTTTCAGATCATCAGCTCTGTATCCGGTACAAACCACTCATCACCCCCCCTCCCTGCACCCCCGTGATCCACACTTCTTTAGTGGAACTTATCAAACAAAGAGATCCCTGAATTATATGGTATTTTTATTCCCTGTTGTTTGAGGAAGCACCAGTCTGCTTTCCACCGTGGTTGTGCTGCTTCGCAGGCCCACCAGCAGTTTAGAGGGTTCTGGGTAGACTCTCTTTTTCACTAGCTAATTTGCTTTTAAAGATTACAGTGTGAGGAAGAGCTGAGACTACGCTCCTTTTCTTTGTAATTGCCTGCACTTGCTGTGGACCTCATCATTAGCCTGAGACTGTCTTTTAGTGTGTGTGTGGGGTGCGAGTGGGGGGTAATGCCACCGTTTCTGACCTGTGACCCCCTCTTTTTCCAGTGGTGTCCTCTTCTCCCATAGTTCCTCTCTCTTTGTAGCCCTTACCTCCGACTCCCCTTTCCAGCTCACTTCTGGGTCCTAGTCCCTGGACCTGCTGCAGGCTTCTTATTCCCTGGTGCCTCCTACTTCTTCCTCTGCTCTGGTTCCTTCTCCTCAACCTACTCCTAGGTTTCAGTCTCTCCCCTTCTTCCTAGTGATTTAATTGTATCTGTCTGCAGGTTGCATGCCGTGGTGTCAGGTCGGACCCACAGCAACCCTGTAGACAACAGAATGAACCCCTGCCTGGTCCCCTGCCAGTCTCACAGTGGCTCTGATGTTTGAGCCCATCGAGACAGCGACGATGTCAGTCCATCTCATCGAAAGTCTTCCTCTGTTTCTCTGCCCTACTACTTCACCAAGCATGATGCCCTTCTCCACGGACTGCTCTCTCCTGACAGCGTGATCAAAGTCTGCAAGATGAAGCTCACCATCCGTGCCTCTAAGGGCACTTTGGCTGTATTTCTTCCCAGACAGATTTGTATGTTCTTTCGGCAGTTCATGGTACTTTCAGTATGCTTCTCCAGCTCCACAATTCAAATGCATTGAGTTTCCGTCAGTCTTATTCACTGTTCAACATGCACCTGCATAGGAGGCGATCAAAAATGCCATGGGCTGGATCAGGTGTAGCCTAGTCCTAAAAGTAGCAAGCATGCTTTTCAGTGTTCTTAGGAGGTCTTGTGCAGTCGAGTTACTGAATGCAATTTTCTATCTATACGTCCCTTTAAATAGAGCTTCCCTTTCTCCATCCCTTTGCTCTTCTTGAAAGTTTATGAGGATCAAACTTTACCATACAGAATATACCCTAATGTAAGCTGTGGATTCTAGTCAGTGATAATATATCACTATCATTTCATCAGTGTGCCAGATATAAAAATTGCAACAAGGATGGCGTGCAAAATCGTGAAGCATTCCATATGTTTTGACGCAGAATCAGATCCACTGTCAGCCATGTGAAACCCTAGAGCAGGGCAAGCCCATTACTAATTCAGTGGAGTTTACATACCTTAGGAATGGAGTTCTGGGCCTCATCCCAGGATTTATTCCTGGCCTGTGGGCACTAGGAGACACTGGTGGCACTTCTGGAAGCAATGGATCTAGTTCTGCACCTAATGAAAGCACAAGTCCCACCAAACCTTGACACCAGCAGTGTATTCCACAAATGCTGCGGACTCTTGCTGAAATAAAGCCCCAGCTACAGATTCCAGAAGTCAGATTTCAATGACAACTGCTCAGTACAATGGGATTTTTGATCCATGGAGTAAAGTTGCAAGCTCTAATAGCAGCAGGTGGTGATATCAATGTGGCTATTGAAAGGTTACTGAACTCCCAGTCTGTATAGCAACATTTCTGTAACTTGAAAAATAAACATGTATCATTTACTTTTTATAATGGCACTTAAAATCTTTAAAATATCACTTAATAAAAGATAGTATAGTTTTAAAAAATTACTATTGACCAGAGGTTTTCCAAGTAAGATACAATAGGTGTTCCATTAAAGTGTATGAATAAAAGATGATATTAGCACTTCTGTGCTAATTTGAAATCTGATCTTTTTTTTTGGGGGGGGGGGCATCACTGCTCTCCGGTGGTGGGAGTAGGAGGCCCAGCCCCTCTGCTGGAATCGAACCTCTGTCCCAGTGGGCCGCAGTCCCGCGCACAACCACTACGCCACCGGGGCTCAGCCCGAAATCTGATCTTTTTACATTTCCATATTACCTATGTTTTATAACATACGGTTATGCATGTGAGAGGGTAAGTCAGGAGATATAACTGGTCAAATTCCAGTTCGTATATGCAGGGATTTAGTCCCAACAAAATGTGTTTCAATATGTCTCTGCAATCAATGGGTGGCTAAAGACAAGGTATCTAAGTACCAGACTTATCTTAGCCTTGTTAGGGTGCCTTCAAAAATTTAAAAGATACTTTTGGTACCATGGCAGGGTGGGATGATTTTGAGTTCAGAGGTAATTAATTCTTCAACCAAACTAAAGTGGACAGCTTCCCAAATCATTGAAGCTGTGCACACATTTAAAATAATGCTAACCCACAGAAAATAACCATTGTTTGATGAATCAAGCATTTTAAGGAAGGTTATTGGGAAGACATCAAAGACAAATTCAGGGTAGAGAGGTCAGCTCAGAAAGCTATAGCAACCATTCATTCATTCTTTCATTCACTCCAAAGAGATTATCTTGATGGGTTTTCTCAAAGGACATAGGATGATCCCAATGGTTTATTAGGAAGAAGGTTTACGAAAACTGGTAACTGAATTGGTGAGAGAAAGGACAAGAAAGTTATGCAGAGGAATAAATCTATATCACATATGAAGTACAATCCTAGTCACATTGCTTTTTGACTTGTCTTATTATATGCTGACTCTGGGTTAAGTATGCTGCATGCATTGTTTCATCTAATTTCACCACAACCTGATGAGGTTCCCATTTTACAGATGACCAACTGAAGCTCTGCAAGATTTAGTGATTTGTTCAAATTGTACAGCAAACAGGTGATGGGGCCAATATTTCAGTCTAGATAGTCTGCTTCCAGCTGGAGCTATTCCTGTAGCAGTCACCCATCTATATAGCTCATTTTCAAGCCAGTAAATCACCTCGTGCATGAGAGAAGATAGAGAAGAAGGCCCAGGCCTTGGTTTAGCACCACTCCAATACTTACGAGGAGACGGAGATGAGGCAAATTCAACATTGAAGCAGGAGAAGCAAAAAGACTGGTGTTATAGGAGCCCAATGCCGAAAACCTTTTCAGAGTGGCATGATCCACTACATCATACACTGCTGAGAGATCACATGAGACAAGGCGTGAAAGGTGACCCGGATGCGCTTATATAGTCGTCCAGACTGCTAACTGCTTAAGAGTATGAATGCAGCTTGAAATTCCCCCTTACACCTCTGCATTCAACAGCAAACTAACTCAAGGCCAGCAAGTCGTTGCTGATTGATTCATCGTGATGCTGTATGTAGGGCAGGCTAGAACTGCCCCTGTGTGTTTCTGAGACTGTAACTCTTTACAGAAGGAGAAGCCCCTGTCTTTCTCCCAAGGAGTGGCTGGTGATTTCCAAGAGCTGGCCTTGCAGATCTCCATCTAGTGCTTAACCACTCCATTGCCAGAGTATCACTGAGTAGGGGTGATTAAAAGAAAAGACACCTATTTAAAATGTATGCCAAGATGCCCTGTGAGCTAGTTCCCATCCTCATGTTATCTTTCAGAATTGGGAAAAATGTAGGTTAATAACATCAACAGAAGCAATTTGTTGGTGGGGGGGAGGTAATAGGAGTGAAGATTTATAGTCTCAGAAACCCAGTACAGGGCCACTGTGGGTTTTGTTGGAGTGAAGTATTGGAGTGGATTGGGTATGGAGGATGCTGTGATGGAAAAGGACAATTGCAAGTGTGACATCCAGCAGTACTGGTAGATAGAATCTAGACTATAGGCGATCTTGAGCATGAGTGGAGGGACTGGCCTTGGCCAGGTGCACAAGTGATTCATGTGTAGCAACAGATCACAAGTCCATAGTAAGGAGAGGTCTGGGGAGGCAGGGAGGAGTTTGTAGGCGTGCTTGCCGCATCATTTTCCCTCAATGAAATAGGAAGTGTGATGATAAGCTGAGAAGGAGGATGGGGAAAGAGCTGCTGCAGGTGTGAAGAAAGGGAGAGAAGGTGTGAGATCATAGTCTAGGAAAGAGGAGATTCTGGAATGGAGTTAATTTTAGGGCAGCATGAAGGGCCCCTCCTGGTCATGTGAAGAGATGAATTTAAAAGATTTGTAGCATGACTTTGTCTTTTGCTCCAGCTGTGTTCACTTGCATGTATAGAGATGTATAGGTGGAGACATAGATGTAATCAGGAAGGTGATTTTTTCACAGCAAGCAGAAAGAGATCAGAAGAATATAGAGAAAGGAATGGTGGCTGGATATAGATACATGAGGGTGTAAGTTTGTTGAGGAGCAATAAGTGAGGACTCCATGCTGGATGTAGAGAAGCAGGGTCATAAGTTAGTTGAAGGGCAACTCAAGCCTGATGAATGGCTGATAAATCATTGTGGGTCATGGGGGAATGGTAAAATTCCTGGAGCTGCAATAGGAGAGGGAGAACATTAGATAGGAGGTGGTAGATGAAGAGTCTGGTGTCTGATGGAAGAGTCTGATGGAAGAGCAGCTAGCATTGGGGATGTCAGACATGGCTGTGGAAATAAGAGGCTGAGGTAAGATCTTTTTTTAATTTATTTTTTATTTTTTGGATTTTTTTCTTTACAAATCCAGTTAGATTAGGGGATATGCACTGGAGCCAGAAACATGGGGGATTCAGGATAGATGATTCCTTAAGGACCAGTGGTGGGTGTAGTGATACTGGGAGGGTGGAGGGAAGGTGGAGTGGAAGGTGGGAATCAATTGCAGGGATCTACATATGACCTCTCTGGAGTAGGGACAGCAGGGAAGTAGGTGAAGGGACACATCAGACAGAGTACGATATGAAAAAGTAATAACAATTTGTAAATTAGTAAGGGTACATGGAGGAAGGAGAGGGGAGTGGGGAGGGAGGGGAAATATGGGGAGCTGGTACTGGGGGCCTAAGTGGAGAGAGGATGTTTCAAGGGTGATGATGTCAACAGGTGTGCTAATGTGGTCTGCATATAATTGACATATGTGTTGATTTTGATGGCAGTTTTATGAGCCCCCAATAAAATGATTTATTAAAAATAAAGCAGAAAATGTTGAAAATTGAAACAATTTAAAAGCAAAGAAAATTTAAAAAATCATTTTATTGGGCACTCATACAACCCTTTTCACAATCCATACATCCATCCATTGTACACAAAACATATTTGTACATTCATTGCCATCATCATTCTCAAGGCATTTTCTTTCTACTTAAGCCCTTGGTATTACCTCCTCATTTTCCCCCTCTCTCCCTGTCCCCTCCCTCATGAACCCTGGATAATTTATAAATTATTATTATTTTGTCATATTGTACACTGATGTCTCCCTGTACCCACTTCCCTATTGTTTGTACCCCTAGGGAGGAGGTTATATGTAGATCCTTATAATTGGTTCCCCATTTCTACTTCACCTTCCCTTCACCCTCCCGATATCGCTGGTCCTGAAGGGATCATCCATCCTGGATTCCCCATGTTTCCGGTTCCTATCTGTTATCAGCGCACATCATCTGTCCTACCCAGATTTTTAAGGTAGAATTGGGATCATGATAGTGGCGTGGGTGGGTTGGGTGGGTGGGGGAGCAAGCATTTAAGAACTAGAGGAAAGTTGCATATTGCATCATTGCTACACTGTACCCTGACTGGTTCTTCTCACTGGGACTCTTCTGTAAGGGAATGTTGCTTCACCTACAGATGGGCTTTGGGTCCCCAATCTGTATTCCCCCTTATTTACAATGATATATTTTATAGTCCTTTGATACCTGATCCCTTCGACACCTCATGGTCACACAGGCTGGTGTGTTTCTTCCATGTGGGCCTTGTTGCTTGTGAGTCAGATGGCCACTTGTTTACTTTCAAGACCTTAAGACCCCAGATGCTGTATTTTTTAATAGCTGGGCACCATCAGTGTTCTTCACCACTTTTGCTCATGTACACATTTGTCTTCAGTGATCCTGTTGGAAAGATGGGAAGAGGGAATCCGTAGTAAGGTCTTTAAGGGCTAAGGGGAGAATACGTATTGTGAAGGTGAGGTGGTGTTTTAGTGTGGGTAGACTAAAGAAACAAATCCAGGGAAAGTCATATGTGTGTAAGAGAGAACTTTATCTCAAACAGCAATTGTACATTGAGAAAACATCCTAGTCTAGTCCACAAGTTCAGTATTACCCCATATGTTGGTACGAGCCCATAAATTCCTCTTTAGACTCATGCAGCCATGAAATGATGTCAAAAGCAGTAAGATCACCGGCCAGTGGTTGGAAAGTTTTGTGGATCCAGTGGTGGTAAGAAGCATCTCAGCATTGAAGCGGGTCTCCATGTGGCTCCTCCAGCTCCAGTGCTCTGGCTCCATCAGTGTAGCTCCATGTGGCTTATCAACAGGAATGTCTTACAAGGAGAGAGTATCTGGCCTCCAGCAAATTTTTTATCTCCATGCCTCCTGATGAGGTCATCAAGCTGCGACCTGATTAACAGCCTAGACACGTGACCCCTTCGCAATTTAACAGGAGATTATGTAACTGCCAAAGATAGGATGGGGGTGGGAGTGGGGCAGTCCATACATGACTATAATGAAGAGGGATCATATGCTCTAGTGACTTGAAATTAAAGTCTGAGGAGTGGTTAGAAAGGAGGTGAAAGAATGGTGTGGAAGAGATAGTTGCAGAAACAGTAATGAGGAACAAAGAGAACCCTTCTTAGACTTTTCATATGGAATTATGGGAGGAAAAGCATCCATTCCTTGTGAGGATTATATTATTGTTAGGTGCTGTAGAGTAGGTCCTGACTCATTGTGACCCTGTATGCAATAGAGGGACACTCCTGGTCCTGGGTCAGGCTCGCCATTGTTGTGAAAGTTGAGTCCATAGCTGCAGCCAGTGTATCAAGCCATTTTGTTAAGGATCTTCCTCTTTTTCACCGTTCCTCCATTATGCCAAGCATGATATTCTTTCCCAGGGACTGGCCTCTCTTGACACCGTGTCTACAGTGCAAGAGACGAAGTCTCACCATCCTTGCCTCTCAAGTGACCAGATTTTAACGTCGGTAAAGTGGAACACCATTGACTGGGGGTGGGGGTGGGGCGGGGAGGTAGAGGGGGTATATTCCCTTCCCATTCTACAGCCGTTCCCTAGCTTGTCATGCATTCTTTCCCAAAGGACTTTTTAAAAACGCCACGGGATGCAGGCAATTGTTTAAAATCGAAACTGTCCCGCCAAAAGCGGGACATCGGAGCACTTTACTCTAAGCGGCATTCTGGTTTTCTGTCTAAGATAGATTTGTTCTTTTGGCATCCCATGATGCTTTCAACATTCTTCGTGAGCACTGTAATTATCAACTTAAAAATTAGCCTGCACAGTCAGAGTTGACTCAATGGAAGTGAGTGAATGAGTGAGAGAGAGAAATTTGGTCAGGCTTTTAATTAATTCAAGTCAAATGTGATATGATGAAACTGCTTCTTTGGTGAGGCATTGATGTTAACTGGTATTCATGATTTCAAGTTTTTCCTCAGAACTGCTTTAGAACACAGGTTTCCAAACTTTTTTGGCATGCTGCTCCTCTCTCTCTCTCTCTCTCTCTCTCTCTCTCTCTCACACACACACACACACACACACACACACACACACACATTAATGCTCCACTGCTATAGCCCATAGTCCAGGATAAAATGTAGTTCTCTGCTTTTACAGTGCTCTGAGGAGCATCCTCTACTGAGGAACACTGCTTTAGAGCAATAAGGTATAAGGATGGTGTGGCAGTCAAATTTAGGATTAAGAGTGTAGGAGTGCAGTCTATCCTGTCAATCTGGAGATTGCCAATGAGCCCTCTTTATGTTCATGCTCTTCTTACGAGAATTCTGGGGAATCTAGAACTTCCTTCTTAGAGGTAGGAGACATTATCTCTCTCAGCGCACTCCCTTGGAGACACTCGACATGGACCCACCCTGACATGGACCTACCCTGATACTACCAGACCACTGAAGCGGGAGAAACCACAGAAAGATCTATACCACTGCTGATATTCTTCTAACGCCACTGGATCCAAAGACTGTCTATCCACTGGCCTGTGATTGTTCTGCATTCGGCATCATTGCATGTGTTTCATGAGTTTCCAGAAGATTTTAGATTGGTATCTGACATATGGGCTAATATCGAACTTAAGACTTTTTACTGGCTTGGGAGGTTTCTCAGTATTCAATTGCTCTTGTATATAAACCTCTTCCTTATACACATATGTGTGTTCATGGGCTTGTTTCTGTAGTCTACCCAGACTAACACAGATGGCCTGGATAAGAATTTTGAGGAGAGAGGGGACTGTGGTGATGATGGCTGGTGGGCTTGTGCCCCAGTAAAATGAAGTCGATCCATTTGGAGAATGGACTGGGATTGTAGCTGGGAAGAATCAAGTTCAGGTGTTGGAGGGTGACGTGGGAGCCTTGGACATCTTTGGGTCATTGAAGTAAGCAGTGAAGTAGGGTATGTTGGTCGTAGGGTAAGGTGACCAGACGTCCTGCTTTTTAACAATTTGTCATGCATCCTGCAGTGCTTTAAAATTAAATAAATATATTACAATATTATTTTTGCATTCTATGAACATTTTTGTTTCTCCATATAGACCAAATTTTAAATCAAGGACCACCCTCCCCCCAGTCAATGGTGTCCCGCTTAAAATCTGGTCACTTTATGTAGGGATCCCCATGGAAAAAAAGGTGGTGCAGTTGTCAGTAGTGTATCTTAGGAGGCAGGAGATGTAGGGGATCTTGCTATGGACAGAGTTCACACACACAATGTTCCAAACAGTCTGACTAGAGGCCTGGAGAACTTAACCACTCAGCTCTATTGGTTCTAAAAAAGATGTTTATTTGGATGTGAGAAGGAAGTTAGTTAATGGTCTGTGTAGCTGAAAACAATTGTATCGCTATTGACATTCTGTTACGTGACCATGAAGACATTTATTCTATACCCTGAGGAATCCCTAGCTGAAAGATAGCCAGGATGTATGTAAGCTAGAGCTCTCAATATTCTCCTGGGGGAAAGAATGTCATTTCACTGAAATTGTTTGTCAAATGGGAGAAAGAGGGTTGGCGTGAGCTCCAGATAGAAGTTCTTGGGACTTGGCCCAGACTCTGTGCTCAGTGAAAATGATCTGTCTTTTTCTTCTATTTACTGGATGCCCCGAATCCTTATCTCTAAGCTATAAATATAAATATTATATTATTTCTTTTAGTCTTAGCTACTTTATCTGCTAAATAGGGAGGATCATAGTCCTCACATCACAGGACAGTTGTGATAATTAAACAAGACAGCAAACCCCAAACAAAACCCCCAAACCCGCTACTACTTAGGAGTCAATTTTGAATCCTAGCAAACCCTATGTGGGCTTTCCTGGATTTTTATTTCCAAGAGTCAGAGCCAGGGTCCAGAGTCCTCTCCTGGGAGTCCTGCCATCTTTTGGCTTGTCCTCCTGTGTCAAGGGAGCAGCTAACTGCCTCCTCTCATGAGCACACAATCTTGGTCATGTGCTTGCTCTCCAGCAGTTTGCCTCTTCCCCTGAGGGGCCTTTGTCTCTCTGGGCTGCCCCTTGGGTTGGGTGTGCTGGGGCCTGGGTAGGCCCTAAAGATAGACCTCCTGCCAGTTGCTGGAATTCTTTTTCCTCACTACTTGCTGCCTGCTTTGAAGCTCTACAGGAGCCCTGGTGGCATGCTGGTTTATGCTTTGGGCTACTAACTACAAAGTCAGTAGTTTGAGCCCAGGGGCAACTCCAAGGGAGAAAGATGAAGCTGTCTACACTTGTAAAGAGCTACCATTTCTGAAACCCACAGACTCCCTTCTACCCTATAAAGGTCGCTGTGAATCTTCGTCAGTTGGATATCAAGGAATTTGAGTGAGTCCAAGCTCTATACCCAATTCCAGATAGAACCTATGCTCTGGTTTGGTAGTCCAGGGCTTCCGTTTGAGAGAGATGAGGAAACAGAAGGACATTTGGGAACACGTGCATGTATGTGCGTGTGTGTGTGTTTATGCCTATTTGTGAGAGTGTGCGTTGGACAGAGGAAGGGTGCACAGGTTTTTTTTGCACACCTTGCCAGAATTGACCTAGCTACTTGGTCTTCACCCCAAAGCAAGACTTACTCTGGGCTGGCCCCCAAAATTCCAATGGGGAAAAAGGATTCTTGAATCTACTAAATCCAGCCACCTTTTTCTAAAAAAGTCTGGAACATAAAGATAATGAATTTGCCTCCTTATGAACTTCTGGTCACTATGTAATAGACTACTATTAAATATTCAATATGTTACTTTCTCAGGAGCAGGGAGTAACATCAGGTTGTTTGTCCAAGTATATTATACAGAACACTGAGTGCCATTAAAAGGGAAACATTTAAAAGTCACTGGATGAGTAAGTTCCACAGAAAGTCAACATCAATAAGCTGACTTATTCCTGTAGAGTAACACGGTGACTTTCCAAGAGAAGGGGGTGTGTCTGTTAGGTAACAGTCTCAAACTTCAAAGCTCAACTTTTTCATGGAGCTAAGACTATCTCTGCAACACGCACAGCAGAGGATGCTATCCCAGTCCATAAATAAATGAATTTCACACACACCCCTCCTCTGAATTGTGAAAGAAGGGAGCCTAGGGCTGGAGTGAGTGACGCATTGGGCTTCTATCTACTGTAAGCCGTTGGAAACCATCAGCTGCTCCTTACCAATGCATAGTCTCAGGAACTCGAGGGGGCAGTTCTACCCTGTCCTGCATGGTGGCTATGAGCTGGAACTGCATTGATGGCAGTGAGTTTCACGTATTGTGAAAAGCAGTGAACTGGGTTCCTGAACATGTATTTTTCTAGATCAAGGGCATCCCTCTTCAGAATGTGCTGAAATCTGAAACACCTCTCTCTTTCTCTCTCCCCTCCTGACAGCTCCCCTTTGAATTGGAGATCTATTATATTCAGCATGTTATGCTCTATGTGGTGCCCATCTATCTGCTGTGGAAAGGAGGTAAGGCCATCAAACCCATCCCTATCTGTTTCTCATCTGCATTTTTCGCCATTCATAACCACTTGGGTAGCTAACAGGGATCTTGAGGTGCTGTGTGGCTGGGTTTCTTCAGCATGCTCCATTCCAGATGCCAGGCAGTAGAAACATGGGCATGGGTAGGGCCTGCAAAGAGGTGGGATGCTTCTTAGTACCCTCCTGAGGAGTGAGCATGGTACCACTAATGAATTGCCTCTTACAGGGATTTGGCTTTGGACTTTTTGTCTGTAATGGTTTGGGGTTTGCATGGTGCCCTCTACACTCTGCTATTCTCCAGGGATTGGGCCTTACCGCCTGCCTCCATAGATAGACTTGAGACAGTCAAGTAAGTCCCTGCTATTGAGGTGATTCTCCCTCGTAATCACGCTATAGGACAGGGTAACACTGCCCCTGTGAATTTCTATGACTGTAACTCTACAGGAGTAGAAAGTCTCATTTTTCTCCCTCAGAGAGGCCGGCGGTTTCCAACTGCCCACCTTCTGGTTAGCAACCCAACACATGACTCCTCCCGGTCGCTCTTGTTCGTTGTCATGCTCTTCTCAGAACCCAAGATACTAGAAGGGGCCAGACACCCAGACACTGGGGGATTGTGAAATTGTGGGAAGAGGCACATGTAAGAGAAGTGATGCCCAGGTAAGATAACCCTGTGCAAACTTTCATTTGGTCACAAGGGAAAGAACACAAACCTGGTAGGTAGAGACGGCACAGACAGGAAGCTGATCCATCTGTGACTGCCTAAGAACTCTGAAA
This sequence comes from Nesogale talazaci, assembly GCA_004026705.1. Classification (NCBI taxonomy): domain Eukaryota; kingdom Metazoa; phylum Chordata; class Mammalia; order Afrosoricida; family Tenrecidae; genus Nesogale; species Nesogale talazaci. The sequence continues at coordinate 459,122 of PVJH01000067.1, read as the reverse complement.
TCATCCCCTCCCTGTATTGTACAGTCGTCCAAAGGTGATGGACACCCCAAGCCCTTTTAGGCCTATTGGGAGAGCCATTTCCTCTCCACAGTCTCCTTCTGAAAGACCCTACAAAAGGAAGGCAATCTCTTCTAGTCTTTGTGACTAGCAGCTTCAGTCTTCAGGCTGGGATTTTCTGGGACACCCTCCCAGGCAGGAGGGATTTCATTTCTTCATGGCCCTGAAAATGGCATGGGCCGTGTGGATCCTTGAGGTCGCTAGAAGCTGGTTTGGGAATTTCTGCTGGGCTTGGCTGCTTCTTGGTTAACGCTGACTGCGTCTCACTCAGTAGTTCTGAAGATTCTTCAGCACTTGTCCTATGAGATAGCATCATCGAACAAGCAACCTCAGGGCATATTGAAGGATAGGCATTTGGTTTCCATACCTTCTGCGTACTGTCAAGAGATTTGTCCCCCCCCCCCCTACGCATGTCTATCAATTAGAGCTCTTCCCTGTAGCCTTATTTACATATACTTTGAAGCTGGTTTTACCCTGTGCAGCCACATGGGGTCTCACACTGTCAAAGAGCATTCTTTTAATTTTCTCTAACAGTGCTTCCCCACTGAGTTTTAAGGGAAGTTCAAAGTCCAGCATCTAGAAGAAGGTCAGAGGCCACTTCCCACTTCTTAGTTCTGTACCCTTTGGCCCAAGGGAGCAGCCTCCTGATGGTCAAGTCTTAGGAGAGCATAGGCTTTCTCACCTGAACCAGCCATGCAGCTGTCCTGGGGCTACAGACTTTGACCCACTCATGGTACCTGCTGTCCAAGAGTCCTGAAAGGACTGGTGAGCTCAGGCCACATATACTTGACTACTATTGAAATTTACTGATACTTTCAAGTCAGTATGCAAATCTGTCAGATAGCTCGAGGAGCCTGCTCTGACGTGGCAAATACCAAACAGAAAGGTTCCTTCCCGAACGAAAACAAGCTGTACCCTCTAGAAGTGACTGTGGTCTCATTGAGAGAACAAAGTGAGGTCAAGTACAAGTAAGCGTTAAGTCTCATTTATTTGCTGCAGTTAGTACTTCCCCCACTCATCTGGCCTCTGGTTCTGAGAAATCACCACACTGCCATTGTGTTGATTCCAACTCATGGAATCTTTGAGAATCATTGGAATTTTTTAAAGCTGTAAATCTTTACAGAGGCAGATAGCCTCATTGTTCTCTCAAGAAGCAGGTGATGGAGTTGAACCACTGACCTTGTGATCAGCAGCCCAATGATTAGAAGAGGATATCAATGGCTACTTTTTTCACTTTCTGCTGCATTTGTCTTTTAAGAGTTTTATTGGCATATCATGCAATTTAATAGCTCAATCATATGAAGAAAAATGTGCAATTATCACCACAATCAATATCACAGCATTTTCTTCTTTCTTGGACTTGTTATAAGCTCCTCATTTCCTACAATCTTTCCTGCCATGCCCCTAGGTAATTATTAATCCAGTTACAGTGTCTATAGATTTACTTATCCTATATAGGTAAATTATATAGGATTTCATATAAAGAAAATAATACAAAACACAAACAGGAAGCAAAAAAACAAAAATAAACAATTAAAAACCTGAATTAAAAAACAAAACAAAACAATAAAGAAAAACCTGAATTCAAAAGAAAGCAGAAAATAATTAAAAACTGAAACAACTTTAACATGTGTCAAGAGGAAGATCTAAAGATAGGGGACTACATTTTAGCCTGATCATATCTCCCACAATGGACTTTATAGTGCTTTCTGTCTGATAGCAAGGCAATTCACATCCCTAGACTATGGTCAAAGGCTTAATCCATGTGAGGACCTTGCAAATGGATTTCAAGCTCCACTGTCATCCATAGCCTCCTGCAAACTAGGTGTTCACAGTTTAAGCTTGATACCATTCCCTCCTTCGAAACTGGATTTTATTATTTACAATCCTTGGGTGACACAGGCTAACGTGCTTCTTTCACGTGGACTTAGTTGACACTTCACGTAGATGGTTGCTTGTTTAAAGACAAGCCTTTAAGACCCTAGGGGATATTCTTTCTGATAGTTGGGCACCATCTAGTTTCTTCACCACGCTTTGCTATAGCACACATAACTTCAGTGATCTCTTCATGAGGGTGATCATTGAGCATGGCCATGGAATGTTTCCTATGTATGGAGAGACTGTGCTTGGCATACTTAGTGTCTTTTCTTGTCATCAATAACCTTGTCTATCCTTGTATAGTGGATAACATCAAGCTCAGTAATGCTAGGTGCCTGGCCCACAGCCATTAGAAGCCAAACTAGAATTCAAAACTCATCCAAGATCATCTTCCAAACTGGTGTTCTTCCCATAGGCCACACTGTCCTGGAGGACAGCTGCCTGTCTCCTAACTACATCGGGTTGTGAGTGCCCCTCCTCCACTCAACCATCCATTCATATTAAAAGTGATACATATTAAAAGTGAATGCCTACTGGATGGAAAGCATTTGTACAAGGTGCAGAGATGAATGAGACAGGTACAGGCCTTCCACAGGGATTCAACTGGAGAAGACAAGGCAGATGATGATAATTCAGTATGAATTACAGAAAGAGCACAGTAAGAGCAGAATCTGATTTTCAAAGCCTAATTTACCTTCATCATTTCTGGCAAGAGAATCTTATCTTCTTAGAGCAGATTTTCCTGGGAGCCCTGTTTTCTAGTTTATGAGGTGACAGAAATGACACTTTGTTATATTTAAAAACAACAACAAAAAAGTAAGAGGCTTTCCACTCCCATAGTTTAAAACTTACTATATAACCATGGTAATTGAAAGAGTTTGATATTGGTGGAGTGATAGATATGAAGACCAATGGATAAGAATCGAGAACCCAGAATTATAAGCAAGTACCTGTAAGCACTTGATTTTTGATAAAGGACTAAAAGACATTAAGTGGGAAAGAGATAATCTTTGCGATAAATGGTGATGGGTCTCCACACCATGTACAAAAATGAATTAAGATGGATCAGTGACCTAAATATAAACCCTAGAATCATAAAGACTATTAATGAAAAAAATAAGGACAAACATAAGTACTCTCTTACAAAGACACACTTAAGGGCCCTAATTCAAGATATTAATACACTACCAAACATAATGAAAAAGATTTATACTGTAGAAGGTAATGGGAGAAAGGACTCTACTCCTGTAAAGAGTTATAGCCTACAGCACAAAGAGTATAATCAATGACACTGGACTCTCCATGCAGAAATTGTTAAATTGGAGAATATTTTGTTGTTGTATCTTTTGCCAAAATTAAAAAAAAATACTTGTATAGTACTGTGTACAAGGAAGAAGAAAATGTTCTAAAATTGTGATGGAGATTGTACAACTCTTGATATGGTTGAACTATTGAATTATGTGATATGTGGATGAAATGCCAATAAACTTTAAAAAAAAACTATAGCCTTAGAAACTCACAGGAACAGTTCTACACTGGTTCTTATAAGATTGCTATGAGTCAGTATCCACTCAAAGGCAGTGAGGGTTTGGTTTGCTTTATAGAAGACAAAATAGAGGACTGGAACCTTCTAAAAATACGAAACTAATGCACATGGAAAGACTTTATCAAATGAGATAAAATAGAAAGAACAGATCGGGAAAAATGGTAATGTTGCATCAGATCAAGAACTAATCTCCAAAATGTATTGATAACAATACCAAGAAGAATATAAACCAATCAAAAATGGCACAAGGTATGAAGAGATAATTTCCTAAGGATGATAAAAAAGTGGCCAATAGCCATATGAAGAGATGTCCCCGTTTATTAGCAATAAGAGAAATGCAAATTAAAGCAATAGTGATATACCGCCAACACTAGTAGAAAAAATAAAATAAAAATGCTGGAGAGGATGAGGAGAGGATGGAACATGCATACATTGTTGAGAAATCATAGAATTGTATAAGCGCTATGGAAAACAGTATGGCACTTTCTTAGAAGCAAATACAAATATGATCCTGAAATCTTTCTACTTGGTATAGTCCCTAAAGAAATAAAGAACAAAACCTGACAGGCTTATTCACACTCAGGTTTATTGCAGCAATTCCCACAATAACCAAAAAATGGAAACAATCAAAACCCCCAGCTTCAGAGGAATGGATAAACACATCTCTGGTACAGTCATACATTCGAACATTGTTATGCTGTTAGGGGCCATTTTCTCAACTCTGACCCACTGTTGTTTCTGTGCCCGAGCCTATTGCATCGGCACCGAGGGAAAGCTGTGTATCCTCAAAATACAACGATGAGTCTGGCTAACACCTTAAGACATGGACAACGTTGGAGGACATTATGCTTAGCGAAATCCATCAGTCTCATAATGGCAAATATTTTATGACACCGTTATAAAGGAAAATTAAAAAAAAATTTTTTTTCTACACACACTGTTATTGCTAGGGATCCCTAGGCAGAGGAACTCAGTGAGGATTTCCCCTCTAGGTCATATGAAATGCATTTCATTGAGCAGACCTCTGACTCCGGGCCCTGGGGGAAGCATCGAAGTACCAACCCCACCCCCTACTACCTCCCCAGGACTCTGCCAGCAGTGCGTAGCTGTGGGGGCTCAGCTGGTGTTCCAGCTCTTTGCTGCCATCTGCTGTTCACTTGAAGAGAAGTATTCCATTTGGAGAACACCCTGGATTCCATTCCCTAAGGCTGGTTTTCTCTTGGATCCTGAGCCTGTGACCTAGCAGGCCTTGCTGAGTGGGGAATAGATCTGGACTGAATAGTCCTTTGTAAACTAAGACAGTGAAGTGTTTCGGGCTTCTGTTCCTTAGAAGCCTTAACCCTTCTAGAAACAGCAGGTGCAGGAGTTCATTTGTTTGGTGTGTTTGTTTTTTTACCTGAGCTTTCTTCTAGATAACCCCCTTGTCCAGGTATGCGCCAGTCCTGTTGGAGACATAAACCCACTGCCCTCAAGGCCACTCGGACTCATCACGACCCATAGGACAAGGTCGAACTGCCTCTTTGGGCAATGGAAATAGCCTCATCTTCTCCCGTGGAGAGGCTGGTGTTTGAACTGCCCCGCATGCAGTTAGCAGTGTAACACATAAGCCACAGCACCACCGGCGTTCCTGGCTTGAGCATGTAGTGCCTCTTCACTCGGTGGTTGGACCTGGAGTAGGTGGTCCTTCACAGGAAACCCATGTCTCCCTCATTCTTGAAGGCCTGAGCCACCGCTACCGTCCCAGAGCCTCCCTTGGCTAGTCTGCACTGTTCTTCCTCCATCCTAGCTCTTCTGTTCTCTGCTTCCTTTCGCCCCCAATCCATTGTTGTAGCTCTTCAAAGATCACAGCACTCTTTCTCCTTCTTGCTTGCAGCTCCCTCTACTGGAGGTTGCTCTCTCTGCTCTGGCCCGTAGACCTCCCAGCTCAACACCATTTCCGGGCCATTATTTCCTCTTGATGAAGATGCTTACCACCCCCAACCCCTGTAGCCCCACTTCTGTTTTTCATCAACAATCTTGTGAGCCACTTCCGTTTTTGCCCCAACGCTCACAATATTGCCATGGCAACCCCAGTCAGCACTTTGAGAGACTTCTGATGAGGATCACTCCTCCCACCCCAACCTCTGACCAGTGTGAGCTTCAGGGCAGTGCATTTTGTATCCCGTTCTTACCAACCACTGAGTTTTCAAACCAAAATATATTTGCTTCAAGGTAAACTTTGTGATCACTATGAACTAGGAGGTTTGGCATGCTGGAAACGTTTCTCTTGTCTGTTCACCCCAGAAACCACCTCATGAACTTTGCTGTGTGAGACGCTTTTTTTTTCTTGGATGGGTGCGTCGTCTGCATCACCTTTGGTTCCTCAAAGTGTGACCATCCGGCATCTAAACCCTTGTCCACCCTTTGCAGAAACGGCTCTTCCAACCATCGCTACTGGCGTCCATTGCCACTGGATCATCCCTCGGTCTTCATCCCACCCAGCTCTTTGGCCTGACCTTCCCACATTCCCTTTACGCACTCTTGCTTGTCCTCTGCTCTCTGAGGTGCTGCTTTTCCCAGAGTTCTGCTTGGGGCCTACCTCAAGCACTCGTCTGCACTTTCCCCATTCGGCTACCAGCTGTACAGTGATGGGGACCAGATTTCTATCTGTGGCTTAGTCCTTTCTCCTGCCTTCCCCTCTCCTCTTTTCTCCTCCCCCCTTCCCTCTCAATAGCCAGTTTCATATTGTTTATTCAGCTCCACAAACTGAACTTCCCAAGCACAGCTCCGACTCAGCTTCTCCATGCTGCACCCACTTTCTGTCCAGTCCGCCCTGCTCTTCTTCTCCGGGTTCTTGACAAATGGCACCACCTCGGGATCCACGCCCAAGCCTAGGAAGCATCTGGGCTCTCTTTCTCTTCATGATAACACATCTTTGCCAGTTAGTGAGTGCCTTCTTCCGGACTCCGTCCTCACCGTTGGGGTTGCCTGGCTGAGCAAAAAGTGAGTCCTTCTCTTTCATGCCATCGAACTGCCAGCCTGTGACATTGTCAACACAGCGGTACATGCAGCTCTCAGGGGGATATGGCCTCTGGAGGAAAAGGAACATGGTTTGAGAAAAGGTGATTTGTGAGCAAGATAGCCGGTCAGAGAGAGAGGTCTGCATGGCAATCTAAAGGCAGGTATAAGGTTATGGAAGATGAAGGAAGCTTTCCACACAAACCAAAGCAACAGTACTGGGGGGGGGGGCAGGAGCGCAGGTGAATGGAGTAAAATCAGGTCAAGGCCCTAAGGTGACGAGGTGTTCCGCTTTTAAACATTTGTCCCATGTCCTGTGCCATTTTAAAATTAAAATAAATATATTACAGTGCGATTTTTGCATTCTATGAAGGTTTTTTTGCTCCATATAGACCAGATTTTTAATCAAGAACCGCTTCCCCCCCCCCGCCCCCCGGTCAATGTCCTGCTTAAAATCTGATCACTTTAGAAGGGGCAGGCAGGGGTCAAATACAGAGGACTCTAGGAACCTGTGGGGAGAGGGGAGCTTAATGGTACATTCCAGGTTAACCTGCCCCGCACAAGGTCCACTTTCGATGCCCATAAAGAGCCCCCATCTCGGAAGCACACAGGGGGCAGTTCCCCTCTGTCGTCTAGGGTCGCTTGGAGTTGGATTTGCGTCCGTGTCAGTTCATTGGGTTTGGGATGGGCTCAACCTGTTGTTAGGCATTTCTCTCCAGTCAACTCAAAACAGTGCTTAGCTGGGCAGCAAGTGCTTACAGCTTGAAGCACAAAGGACAGGGTAGAACGGTACGCGCTCTCACCCCTGCCCTTCTCTTCCCAAGGCTGGAAGCCTCGCCAAGCAGCCCAGTACATCTTTCTGTGGAGGGGGCGCTGGTGGGTGCAAAGCACGATTCACTTTTCACTTTGCAGGGGAGCATTCAGTTAAGCCCCACCAGGGCTCCTTCAAGCAAATTCTTCCCAATTCTGCATTGAGACATTTCAGTGGCTTCTCACTGTCCTTGGTGCACAAAAGAGCCTGTATGTTGGGGGCCTGCCCCCACTCATCACATTACCTGTGCTTCCAGTATAGCTTCCAAAGTCTACCCGCCCTGCCGGCTGACCTTGGAAAATGCTGTGACTTCGGCTAGGAAGGCCCTTCTCTCGCTTGGGAGACGCCCGTCATCAGAGCGCTAGGCTGGGCCACAGTGCCCGCCTCCCTCTATCACGAGGACGGCGCTGCCATGGAGCCTCGCTGAACCCTTGCATTTAGTAAAGCAGGTGGCTCCAGTGACCCGTGTAATTTGAAAAGCTCTCACCTGAAGCACCAAGCTGGAATTACAAAGCCCTTTTTGCTTATCTGGTGTATCTAGAGAAGGTCTAAATGAATGAGTTCATTTAATACTCTTCTTATTAATTTTTTTTTAATTTAGAAGCACTCGGCCATCAGGCAGCAGCGTTCATAAGCCATTCCCCACAGAAGTAAAGGTTTCTGTGTTCCCCACATCCCTTTTGGTAATGAATGCAGTCAACAAGGCGTTGGTAAATGAACAGGATCACCGTGAACGGATATCACAGACGTGCCTTGCGTGTTGCAACTGCAGCGGCGGGCATGGCGACCTCACGTTCACACGCACTGCCTCACAATCTGAGTGACAGCTTTGGGGTGGGAAGGATTGGCACCATCTTAGTTCAACATGGACCCATTTTCTTCGCATTCCATTCACCCAGGACCCGTTGGTAGCTTCTTGGCTTGAGTGCAGTGTTGACCACCTAGGAAGTACAAGGCCTCCATGGCCTCTCTCTTCATGTCCTTAGTCCGTATTGCTGTTGCTGTACTTTATCGGGGTGCTGTCAGGTCCACCCTGATTCATAGCGATTTGGTATGTATCAGCGTAGACCTGCTGGGAATCTATGTGGGAGGAGACAACCGCTTTGGGGCCCATAGACCAGCTGTGGTTTTCAACAGCTGACCCAGTGGTCATCACGTGTCTGCCACCCACTCAGCACCACAAGCCCACTGCTGTCAATCCCATTGGACTCGCAGCGAACCTAGAGGACAGAGTAGGAACTGCCCTTTGTGTTTCTGGAACAGTAACACGTTACAGGAGCGGAAAGCCTCTTCCTTCTCCCGAGGAGTGGCTGGGGCTTGAGAACTGTGCGCCACGCAGTGAGCCGCCTCCCAAGTAACCCAGTTTGTCGCCAGGCCTCCCGGGGGAGAGGTTTGGCTCCACTGCTTAAAAAGGCCATGTAGGGTAACACGATGGCCAATCTCTTTTACATGCAATTCAAAGCCGTTTACCATCTTACACTGGTCTCCAGTACTAGATGAGAAAATGTGCTGGCAGATTGGTCCAGCCTTCCCCTGCCCATGCACACACTAACTTCTATACCTACAGCCGGGCAGACTCCGTGGTCTCCTTCATAAGCTGCCATAGAGTTATAACATCTTCTCCGAAGCCATCTCTGACTTCCCTTAGCACTCTCAGCCACGTTTCTCCTAATAGTCTCTTCTTGAGCAACTGCCCTAGCTGTTTACCTATTTGACCACTAGGTGGCAGTACTCGTTTCTTCCCATCGCCTCAGGAGATTCAAGCAGAAAAACTCAAACCAAACTAATGACCACGGAGCTTATGGTCAGTGCATGGTGACCCTATAGTAAAGTGACCAGACGCTCCGCTTTTGGCGGGACAGTCCCGATTCCAAACAATTTTTCTCGCGTCCTGTGGCGCTTTAAAAAAATGCCCGATTTTTGGAAAGAATGCAAGACAAGCTAGGGAACAGCGGGAGAACAGGAAGGGAATATTACCCCCCGCACCTCCCCCCGTCAATGGTATCCTGCTTTATCAATGTTAAAATCTGGTCACTTTACCCTATAGGACAGAGTAGAACCGCCCTCATGCGTTTTTGAGACAGTAACTCTATATGGGAGTAGAAAACCCCACCTGCCTCCCACGGCAGGTGGTGGTTTTGAACTGTTGACCTTGTATGCCACTAGGAGATAAAGCCAGCCAATTGAGAAGATGGAGAGCTCTCTTGGCTAGGGAGTAAGGGAGACGTCCAGGAGGCCCTGGGATGCTGGGGTGGGTGACTGGGTAGAATGGGGCGCCACTCAGAGAAGGAGTACAGAGAAAGGAGGGGCATGCTCGAGGGAGGAAGAACATTTTACTTGAATTTGATGTGCTTAGGGGGTCCTGGTGGCATAGTGGAAGACACGAAGACAGCAGAATCCAGCGGCCTCTCTGTGGGAGAGAGGTGAGAGGGCTCTCTGCTCCCATAAAGATTTACAGCCTCAGAAACCCCCAGGGGCAATTTGATGCTGTCCTGTTGGCTTAGTCTGAGTCAGAATTGCCCCGATGGCAGTGAGTTAAGAAACCCTGGGAGGCGGCCTGGTGGCATGAGTTTTGTAGTGGACTGATAGCCTCAAGGTCGGCAGTTCAAACCCACAAGCTACTCCTTGGCAGAAAGAGGAGACTTTATGCTCCTGTAAAGATGTAAAGCTTTGGGAAAGCACAGGGGCAGTTCTCCTCTGCCTTTGGAGTGCTGTGAGTCTGAATCAACTCGGTGCCTGGGAGTTTCGTTTGGGTTTTAAGGTAAAGTAACCAGACGTCCCGCTTTGGGCAGGACAGTTCCGATCTTGAACAATTTTTCCTGCGTCCTGCGGTGTTTTTAAAAAGGCCGATTTTGGGAAAGAATGCATGACAAGCTAGAGAAGGGCAAGAGAATGGGAAGGGAATCTACCCTCTCTACCCCCCCCCCACCCCCCGCACCATCAATGGTGTCCCACTTTACCAATATTAAGATTTGGTCACTTTATTTAAGGCTCCCTGCTAGCACTGTTGGGTAGACATTGAAGTGCTCGCCACTAGCCTCGCCACCTGAGAGAGATGGCGTGCGTGGCTGCCTGCTGCCATCAAGCTTGACGGCCTCAGAAACCTTCTATCGGGCCATTATCTGTCATTCGACGCAGTGACAGCAGGTTGGGTTGGTGGGTGAGAGCCTAGCAGTCAGTTGGATGGAATCTCCTGGAGGTTGACACTTGGTAAGTAGAGTCAAGGCCCGGGGAGAGCTAACCTAGGAGGGGCCTTTCGAATGCAGAACAGTTTGGGTTTTTAGGCTCTCTGTTTCCCTCCGCTTCCATTTCTGCCTAAGGGCGGCACACTTACAGAAAGAGAATCCGAGGGCCACTCTCTCATGAGCCGAGCCTCCACGGCAGGGCATCTCCGCTATGCCAGAGCCCGGGGTACAGTTGCGGGCTCCGCACTGAAGGGAGCATCTCTCTGCAGAAGCCGAAACGCAGGTGGCCGCATCTGCAGAGCAGGTTTCCTCGTGCCTCCCACTGAGTCCGAGGCCCTGAGAAGCGGAAGGGGAGAGGAAGGGAGGTGGCTCATTGTGCCCGCTGCCGGGGAGGAAGCTAGACAGCCTGCTCTCCTCTCCTGCTTTGCCCTCTGACCAGCCGCACCATTTTAGCCAAGCTCCTTACCGTCTCTGTGCGTTGGATTCCTCATCTGTAAAATCAGGAAGTTGATGCCAGTAATGCACGCACACCCACCTCGGAAGAAAGAGCTGGCCGTCCACTTCACTCACAACCAGCCGCTGAGAGTCCGGGAGAGGGTACTTCCCCTCTGACCCGCTGGCATCGCCATGCCTCAGCATTCACACTTGCTGACTGGCTGGGAGGGAGCACTGCATGCAATGTTGTGGCAGTAGTGCCTGACACATAGTTCCGTTGCTGTGTGAGGACAAGTTGTCTGCTATGGTTAGTAAAGGCTGGGGCTTGCACATGGGTCATGTGACCCGACCACCTCTGAAAATGGGGTCCACACGATTTCTCAGGCTGGGGACATTTTCTTCAGTGGCTCTTCAGTCCTTGTTGGTGAGCTGGGGGGCAGAGGGGGAGTCAACTTAGTGAAGTGGTCCTTCTCCCCAGACGCGCGTGGCTTTCAGCTGGTACAGAAGGCCATGAGCCTGGGAGAGAGCTGTGGAACCAGGGGGAAATCCAGAGGGGGCGGGGAATGAGAGGAATCAGGGGTCAGGAGGGAGGCTGTGGGCGCTTGCATAGCAGGAACGAGGATATAAAGGGGTGGCTGCATGCTCATGAGGTCTGGCAGCTTAGAGAAATGACAGAAGCCAGCACGTGGGGCGTGAGAGGAAGTAGACGTGCAGCCCGAAGTCAGAGCGTTCAGGAAGTTAAGGTGCTTCCAAGTTCACACAAGTGGATGTTGAAATCACCCAGAGAAAGGAGGGGGCAATAAAGAGTGGAAGCCTGATCTGGTATGAATCAGATAGTGACCTGGGGGACCATGGGTGGCAGTGGCAAGGAGGAGACACAGAGAAGGGGGACAGTGTGACCATTTGGAAGCAATAATGAAGGCCTAGAGCATACCTTCTCAGAGATATTTGACCTATGCCCCCTTTTCAGGAACAAAAAAGACACCATCTCTCTGACAATAAAAGCTTCTGTATGCTATAGCCCATCATTCAGGTTGAAGTGTAAGCATCTGCTTTTGTAGCCCTCCTCCCTCCCCAAGTTGTCCCAGTACCTCCCAGGAGAGGCAATTCTGGGCTAGAAGACTATTCATATTTCTTCCCAACCTCCCCCCAAATTAAAAAGTTTTCCCTAGGAATTGTTGTAAGGTGTTCAAATGGCTCTGATTCATAGCAACTCCATGCACAGCAAAATGAAAGTTGTCTGATCATGAACTATCTTCACAATAATTAGTATACTTGAGTCATTGTTATGACCACTGTGTCCCCTGTTCATCTTCCAGCAGTATATTGGACAATATTCTGGTGTGAAGCATGGGGTTCTTGTAGGCATCACTCTGGAAGTAATTCAAGAGACCTTTCTCTCTAGCCCAGTGGGTCTCAACTTTCCTAATGCCACAACCCTTTAATATAGTTCCTCGTGTTGTGGTGGTACCCCAACCCTAAAATTATTTTTGTTACTACTTCATAACTGTTATTTTGCTACTGCTATGAATTGGGCGACTCCTGTGGAAGGGTTGAGAACCACTGCTCTAGCCCATCTTAGTCTGCAAGCTCTCCTGGAACCTGGTCCACGGATGACCCAGCTTGTATTTGAAACACCAGTGGTATAGCTTCCCACATGATAGGTACAGCCAAGCAACCCAGCAGGACAAACTGACAGGCAAGCTCGTGCGGTACAGATGGACCACCTACTGTTGTCCAGTGGCTTCGGACTCAGAGGTGCCCCCCACCCAGAGGTGGGTAGAATTGCTCCAAAGAGTTTCTAAGATTCTAAAACCAATCAGAGAAGACACCCCTTGTCCTCAAACCAGCTAGTAGGTTTGAACCACTGAGCTTGTGGTTTACAGCCCAACACCTGACCCACACCATGCCAAGATTCCTTGCTCTGAGGATCCGGCTGGATCAATTCTGACTCATCGTGACCTTGTAGGATGTAGTAGAATTTCTCCTAAGGGTTTCAGAGGCTTATAAACAGAGATCACCTCATGTTTCTCCCCTGGAGCAGCTGGTGGAGTCAAACTGCTATCCTCATGGTTAGCAGCTTAACTCGTAACCCACTATACCACCAGAGCCTCTTACTGGAGGAATCCACGAAAAATTAGACTCGCTGACATCAAGTCCATTTGGAAACATAATGATGTTATAAGACAGGGTAGAACTGCCCTGTGAGTTTCTGAGACTAATGTTTTATATGCGCAGAAAACCTCTTCCTCCTGCTTTGACCTGCTGATCCACGGGCCAGCAGTTCAAAACCACCAGATGCTCTGTAGGAGAAAGATCCTGATGTTGTCTACTCCCGTGAAGATGTACACACTCCTCCCCTGATAACATGACTAAGGCACAGGAGGTGAACGTTCGCCATCCTCACTTTGCTTTTTCTTTTCTTAGTAAATCATTTATTGGGGGCTCATACAGCTCTGATCACAATCCATACATCCATTCATTGAGGCAAGCACATTTGTGGCCATCGTCATTCTCAAAACATGTGCTTTCTACTTGAGCCTTTGGTATCAGTTTCTCAAACCGCCCCCCCCCCCATCCCTCCCCATGCTTCCTCCTCTTGATGATTTACAAATTATTACCGTTTCACGCTGTCTCCCTTCACTGTTGTCCATCCCCCTGGGAAGGGGTTATATAGGTATATCATTTTGATCAGTACCCCCTACCCACCCCCACCTTCCCTTTCCCCTTCTGGTAACGCTACTCTCATTATTGACCCTGAGGGGACGAGTACCATTCTCACTTTTAAGGAACATTCTAGCAGTATTTTTCCAAGAAAGATTTGTTTGTTTTCTAACAGTCCATGATAATTTCATTATTCTTTACCAGCACCATCATTGAAATGCATCAATTCTTCATTCATTAACTTGAATGGGGAGAAAGCCCAACATCTTGATTTTCCCTAACTCTCCCTGCAATGTTACATATGAATGTAGGCCCACAATCACCAGTATTAGCTACACCTGCATCGTGTTCGTCACTGGCAGTCACAGATGGCTTACTATCATGTTACAGCAGTTGCAGACATCTCAGGGCACAGTTTTTGTGTCTCGCTGCTTTGAAATTATGATTATTAGACCTGGTGCCACATCGTATTACTAGACGCATTAATAATGAAGCACATAATCATCTTATTGCAAATCGGGCTAAACTCTCTTGGCAACCATATTTTCATACAAGTGGCTTCCTTTGTGGAGCTGTGCCTTGTATTTTATGCATTGAAAACGGTGTTCTGAAGAAGGGTCTATCAGTCTCTGCGGGCACCTGTGAAGCTTACAAGCCCCTTCCTATCTCACTAGAGGGCGCTCTCGTTTCAGAGTTGGGAACTGGTGCCCTGTGGATATCTTGGACTTGATGTCTACAGGCAGATAAGGGTGTTTTTGAAGTAGAGGCAATTCAGATGTCTTTGGGGAAAATTTCACGAATATGATATCTATGGACCCCGCTAGTGTTAGGTGAGTGAACCACTTCTCCTTCTAATGGGTATTACATTGGTCGTATCCCTTGGAGGAGGAGAATTAGAAATCAGCTACTGTCCTAAATCGGAGGAACAGTTAAAGCCATAGCACTTTGGTGGGGGGCAGTTAGAAGACTTGTTCCAGTTCTTACTGACTCCCAAGCCCCTCTTGGCCATGGGGGGTCCATCCTCCCCATGGCTAACTCATTGCCCGACCAGTCTAGCAGGCCTCAGGGTATGGTGACCTTCTCCTGTCCATTGGCTTTCCAGTTCCACTTTACATGTGACAAGAGGGCTTCCGGATGAAGGAGAAAGAACCCATAGCTCCCGAAGGCTCCCGGGAAGGTAGTGGGTACGAGAGGAGCTGGAGACCTTGACAATTTGGCCACGGGCTGAGACCGGAGCAAGAAGCCTACCCGTTTCTCAATCAGACTGCAATGGTCCCGACTCCAGAGGAAGGGGGTGCGACTCAGCTCTGCTTTGGAAAGGCAGAGCAGTCGATGAACTATGTTCTGCCTTAACCTCATCGGCATCCGGAACACTGCCCCTCACACCTGAGCAGACGCTTGGTCCCTTTGCTCGTAGACTTTCTCAGCCCTCTGGGATGCCCGGGTAGCTCTGTCATTCCCCCGAAGGAGTTAAGTGAGGGATGACTATGGAGTCCCGGTGGCATCACGGGTACCCGTTGGGCTGCTAACCACAACCCCAACAGTTCAAAGCCATCAGCTGCTCCGTGGGAGAAAGCTGAGGCATGGCGCGGTGCTGACAACGCTGAGCTGCCAAGTGCAAGGTCATCCCTTTGAAATAAACGTGAAGCTTTCTGCACCTGAAAAGTAGTACAATCTCGGAAACTCTCAAAGCCAATTCTGCCCTGCCCTCTCAGGCCACGCTGTCGGTAGCGGATGAATGGCAGTGAGAGGAGGAGGAACGATTTTAAACTACACAACTCACAGGGCCGGCGCTGCTCAATCCTCTAGCATCGCTATGCGGCCGAGTGAACTCGGTGGCGGGGAGTTTGGTTTGGGTTTTGAGGGGCTGGGTGTAGAGGAGCGCCGCTGCCCAAAGATTCCAGGACGCACCCAGACAGCCTTGATCCAGGAGTGTGCAGCCTGGTGCAAAATCTGCCAGTTTCACCAGGGTCCCAGCAGGACCAGTTGTGATGGAGCTGATTGCGACTGCTGGCAGCCCCGCGCATGTCAGAGTAACTGTGCTGCTGTTGCAGCAGTTTCTGTCTCCAGTTTACTTGACTTGAAATTCACCTCCCTTATGAGTCAGTGCTTTCATTACAGTCAAAGGAGTGGGACCATTTTCACCCCAATCACTTTCAGAGTCCAAAGTATTTGCCATGACCGATGTCCCAGATGGAAATATTGGTGGGTCGGTTCTTTAGTCCAAGGGATCTCGAGGTGAACTTGCACCTTTAACCTTTGGTCAGCTGCTGAATGGGTTAACCATTGCAATGCCCAGCGACTGGTTCCATGGGTCAGTGGTTGGCTATATGCGGTCCAGCAGCATCCACACCAGCTGGGAACTGGTCCGAAGTGTCGATCCTCAAGCTGCCTGCTAGACCCACTGCATCAGGACGTCTGGGGTTGTGATCCAGCAGTCTGTGTTCTGGCAAACCCTCTAGGCCATCAGGATCAGTATGGTTAAGTTGGTGATGTTTGACCAGACCATGAGTGCCTGAATTAGGTCATTTAAAATGTGTTTTCAAAGCTCACCAGAGATCCCGGACATAGGAACCCCAGGGTATTCCCAAGGTATAGTGGTGTGTGTTTAAATGAGCACGTTTCCCCAGAATTTCCTCAGATGCCTTGAGGTTGCATATGCCTACTGTGCTCCTGTACGACAGGGAGGTTCAGGGGTTTTCTAACCAAGGGGCTCATGGTATTTAAAGATATTTAGATTTGCCTAGAAGGCCATACAGCAACTTGGTAAGTGTAGTGGTTAAGACTTGGTTCACCTTTTTGGTAGAAGATTGACCCTGATCTTCGTATGTGAAAATAGGCCTTTTTAAGTTGCCTTCACCACAAACTGGGTGGCCAGACCGACCCCAATAGG
The DNA here is from genome assembly GCA_004026705.1 of Nesogale talazaci. Taxonomy (NCBI): domain Eukaryota; kingdom Metazoa; phylum Chordata; class Mammalia; order Afrosoricida; family Tenrecidae; genus Nesogale; species Nesogale talazaci. Next base: position 442,656 of record PVJH01000067.1, on the reverse strand, counting down.
CATACCCTATAGCACCTCTTCAGGATAGAAGACCATTAAGATCAAACCCTTCCATACAAATACCCCAACTCGACTTCCCTTTGCAGTCAGCACACTGTAGTGTGTGATGCACTTTGTAAAATACCTGAATGAGGAGGACCCTAGGACTCTGACTTGAGCTCTACACTCAGTGACCGACAGCAGCAAATCCAATACCCATGATTATCCGGGGAGGGGAGGGGCAATCTTCTGGCAACTGAGACTTGTACAAGCCAGAGATGGAGCCATCTCATTTAGAGAACTCTCGAGATTGAGAGGCGTGTGTTGGTGGCTGAAAGCAGATGGAATTTTCATCTTCCGTCCAGTGTGCAACCTGGCTTCAATTACTAGGCAGTGTCCCTCGTGCACAGCCACTCTCCCTCTGTCCCTTGCAGCTTCTTTGTTGCGGGGAGGTGGGACAAGTTTCAGCTGAGCTTCTGGAGTGAGACCCACTCAAAAGAGAGGCCTTCCCGAAAGCAGTCAGGAAAAACCCGCTGGACCTCAGTATTTCTTTCCACCCTGAGTTTCATGGGCAGTTAACGATTATCACAACAATAACCACAATGCCGACCCTTACATTATCCTTATCCTTTACATCCAATTGGTGCCTGAAACCCTTTCAACTTGACCTCCAGATCATGTCTCACATGAATCCTCACTTTAGAGGAGCATTGGTGACACAGTAGTTAGAGTGGTTGGCTGCTAACTGACAGACCAGTGGGTTGAACCTTATGTAGATGTACAAGCTGGGCACTGAAGAAAGACCACAGAAGAATGAAGGCATTTGAATTATGAGGCTGACGATGAACATTGAAAACACTATTGGACTGGGCTCCTCCTGCCCTCTTTGTCCATGCTGTGTGTGGGCCTGGTTGTTGAGATCATGGCCGTCCAGGAGGGGCTAGGAACCAAGCCCTCCAAATTATTCCTGCCACTGAAACCAACATATCTTGTTGTGGATGATAAGAGAAAGGCTGATATGTGTTGAAGGTTTCCATGGGACCAAAAGGATGATCTTCTAGTGGGGAAGAAATATCAGATCTTGCCCAGCTACCTCTACCGACTCCTCTGTAACACATCATCTTAAAAGATCTTGATAGAATATGGACATCCATATAAAAACTTAAAAATCAGAACAGAGTTTCCTTGCATTGAGGGAATACTTGCATAGAGACAGCGGCCCAGTGTCCGTCTACTACCTTAATATTTAACATATAAATATATATATAATATAATCTATATAATATATCAACTTATTGAAAATTATAAATAATTTTACATATGTAAAATAAAGAAAATATTATGGACTGCTAGAACAACAAGTACATGTGTCTTGGAGGATTGACAGCTAGAATGTTCCCTAGAAGCAAGGCTGGTGACGCTTTGCCTTAATTGCTTTGGCCATGTTATCAGAAGAGCGTAGCCCCTGGAGAAGTATGGTGCACTTGGTAAAGAGTCAGCAAAACAGAGAAGCTGGTCAACAAGGTGGATTGGCACAGTCCATTGCAACAATGGACTCTGCATAGTAGTTGTTGTGAGGATGTCCCAGGGTGGGCACACTTAGGGGCAGTAGAGGGTCTAGGAGTTGGTTTATATCTCACTTTGGTTTATATCAGACCATCCCATACTCGGTCTATTACAACAGCCTCCTACCTGGTCTCCCTGCCTCGAATTTCAACCCAGCAGACCCCATGCTGCTGTTCAGAAGGGTGGCTTGTGGGACAGCCATACCCAGATCACCTGGGATCTGGTTAGAAATGCAGAGTCTCAGGTGTGCCTCCCAACCCTCCTCTGTTGGAGACTGTTTTACTAAGGTCTCAGGGTGATTGGACTGCACAACAAAGTGTGAGAAACATTTGGTTACAGCCCAATTCTGAGCACTGCCCCCAAGAAATCTTCTGTTTGGCATTGCTCTTAGAATAAAATCCGAAACATCTAATGTAGCAAAGAGTTCTTTTTTTATTTTTCCATTTAAGAAAATGTGAATTAAGTTAAGGATTCCAGCAGCGCAGGTCATCACTTTTCCATTCAACAATTCATACACCTTTTGTTTCCTCTTGCTGGTTGCATTCGTCTTGGTGTGACGCCACATATGCCACTGCCACCCTGTAGTTTCTATTTCCGTTCCTCCTCCTGTCCTAACCCTATCAAATTTGACCCTTTTGCCCTTAAGTTGTTGATGAGTCTCAGATATGTGGACCTCACTATGCTATTATTTCCTTTATAGAGCTTTCAATTGTTTGGCTAAAACTTGAGCCACATAGTTGAGTTCATTCCCGGACCTGAAGGGTGGCTAATTAATGGCCACTGTCTCAGAGGTCCCACAATTCTTATATGCATAGTCTTTTTCATGACTTTGGCTTTTTTCCACCTTTTTCTCCCACTTTATCCAGGACCTTCTAATGCAGCTGTTCTCAATCTGTGTGTGGGTCGTGACCCCTTTGGGGGCTGCATGACCCTTTCAAAGGAGTTGCTCAATTCATAACAGTAGCAAAATTACAGTGATGAAGTAGCAATGAAAATAATTTTATGGTTGATGGGTCACCACAAAATGGGAAACTACTAAAGGGTCACGGCATATGGAAGGTTGAGAACCACTGTTCTAATGTAATAATCCCTATCAGAGCAGCTGATAGTGGTAGCTGGGCATCGTCCAGTTCTTCTGGTCTCAGGGTTTTGGAAATTGATATCCGAGTGGGCCAGTAGTCCATTGAGTTGTGTCCATGAGTCTTTTGATTTTTGTTGCTCTTCTTTCCTTCTGACAGGGAGAGGTCAGTAGTTTTTCCTTAGATGGCTATTCACCTGTCTATTGCTTGACTGAATATGGAGTCACGAGGGTCATTTCAGTTTTAAACCTGAAGAATAATGAAGGGCCATAGTCGTGGGGGTGTTACTAGCCTTTATCTGACCACTAAGCCTCGTCGTGTGTGTGTGTGTGTGTGTGATTTTGAGCAACTAGACTTCTTCATGAGTTTTCCCTTTTTATCATCTTCTGCCATTTTTTTCTTTCTTACATGTTAATCCAATGATACGGAACCATGTACAGTTCTGAACAGACAGAGCTCTTCACTGAATTTGTCATTATTTCAAACCAATATTTACTGAGCTCCTCCTTTGTGTCTTGTACCATTGTTGTTGCTGGGGCTTAAACTGTAAAAAACAGATAAACAAAGCAATGCCCTTGCTATACTGGAGCTTACATTCTTGTTAGAAGAGATAGTTAATCAGCATATAAATTTTACTGCAAGTCAGGGGATGCTAAGTATCATGGAAATATAATGGTAAATCCAAAAGTATGGCTGAGAGGATTCCAGTTCATTCAAACACAGATTTAATCCGAACAAAATGTGGGAGAGTGGGTTGCTGCATCCAGTGGATGGTGGAGTCAAGTTCTCAAAGTAAGACATGTCATAGTCTTATTAGAATTGCCTTCCAAAAAAAGAAGCCCGGTCAGAACAGTGGCATCCTAAAGGATCCACTGGACAAGGCGAAGGGGTCAATTCTAAAGGTTGTGATGACTCTCCACTGGGGATCCCAAAGGGGTAGTGATCTTGATAGCTTTCCTCCAAGGATACAGTACAGTCACAAAGACTGATTACGGAGAAGTTGGCAATTGAAAAGGGTGCCAATGAGAAAAAGGGCAGAGAAGATGCAGCAAGGATATCTTTTTTCCATCCCAGCAAAGCACCTGCTTAGTCTTTGAGGGTAGCAAGGGCTCTGCTCTTTGAGTCTCTCACCGGGAAACTTTCCCAACATTCTGATGGTGCCCCATCAGATTTATTTTTTGCTCCCCAAACTCAAATTATATTGAAAAGTGTGTTAGATTGGGTTGACTAGAGACTCCAGTCCAGACACTCATACGTGTGTAAGAGAGAGAGCTTTACATAGAGGAGCAGTTGTTATTGAGAACACGTCCTAACCCAGTCCAAATCAAATCCTTAAGTCCGATATTAGCCCATAAGGCCAATACTAGTCCAAAACCCCCTCTTCAGATTCACGCAACACACGTGCTGATGCAAATTGCAGGAAGCTCACAGGCCAGTGGGTGCAAAGTCTTGTGGATCCAGTGGTAGTAGAAGCATCCCCAGGGCTATCACAGGTCTCCACGCAGCTTGTCAACAAGAAGGTAAAAGGAAAGAGCATCTAGCCTGCTTTCAGGAAGAAAGAAAGAGGCCACCTGATTCACAGGTTAATTTCTGCCCCATGTTGCTATGGGAGCCTTGTTGGCACCAACAATTTAGCTATAACAACAAGGAACATGATTTGTGTCCCTCGAGGATGCTAAAACTGCCTTTTTGGACATAATGTAAATCAAAGAGCACAAAATTCTTTGGGCTAGATGGAAACACTGCCTTCCAAAGATGGGGAAATCTTGAGGAAAAATAGCTACATGTTTGATGTTTTTGTATAGTAAAGGATTCCATGATGCTGTTGCAATATTTCAGACTTTGACAAGTAAAGTGGGGTTAATGAAATAGTAAGGATCCCTGGGTGACACAAACTATTTGTACTTGACTGTTAACCTAAAGGTGAACTAGCAGCCACCCAGGAGCACGGTAGAAGAAAGGCTTGGCAATCCATTTCCCGAACAATTACAGCCACGGAGTTTCTTTGGAGCACCGCCGGTCTGGAAACACATGGGGCTGCCATGAGTTGCAATCAACTCTAAGGCAGCAGGTGTTTTATTGTTTTAAAGTGGGTCGTGGTGCTGGGTGGTTGGAGAAAGCTGTGGATTCTGATGTAGGATCTTTCTTAAAGGGAAAATCTCACAAAAAATGTGACATTCAAGCATATAGTTTGCCAGTGAGCAAGCAAGCCATTGCAATCTGGGAACGAACCTGCAAAGCAGAGGCGGCAGCAGCAAGTGCCAAGACACTGGGGCAGGAGCCTCGTAGTCTTTTCCAGTAACAGTAAGTTAGTTAATGTGGCTGGAACTTTGGAGCTTATGAGTGAAGGGAAACATAGAAGATTAGGTTAGAGAAATAATATAGGTGAGGGAGGGAGAAATGATATATAAGAATATTTATGGGAGATATTTTTTCTGCCAAGGGCCATTTGAATATTAATGACATCACACATGGGCCACATTGGTCAGATATTTAATTCACGTGTCCCTAATATGATGTCTAAAGGAGCCCTGGTGATGTCATGGTTATGCATCAGGCTGCGATCCAAAAGGCCAGCAGTTCAAAACCATCAGCTACTCCTCAGGAAAAATGCGAGGCTGTCTACTCCCATAAAGAGTCTTCTTTGGAGTAGCTCTACCCTGTTTAAAGGGTCATCAGGAATCAGAGTTGACCTATGGCAGTGAATTTGGATTTGGGGTATTTTTTTAATTAGTACTCTTTTTTGGAATGTGGATTTGTAAATTGGTTAATATGATGGCTGAAACTGCTTCTCTTTGGTGAGGATTGTGATGTTAGTTGGCAGTGATGATGTCTCCTACGGGCATGGCATTCTACTCTTAGTTAGATGAGTGGCCAACAGAGGGCTTTGAGCAAATAATGGTATGTTCCAATTTCAGTGTGGCACAGTCATCCGAGTCTGTGTTAGGTTATACTGCAGAGGCACAAGAGAAGGAGAAGGGAGCTGGGTCAGGCACATTTGACATCATCCATGAGGGAGAGGAAGGTAGTGTGGAACAACCACAGTGGAATGTCCCTGGAGGTGCAGCACGTGAAGAAGAAGAGATGGGGGTGAGTGGAGTAATCCACACTGGCTGATCAGTTACTGAGATTGGGGAGACCAGGAAAAGAAGTGTGTTTACATTGATGTCTTGCTCTCGGTGGGAGGTGGGAGAGCTGTTTTTTCATGTTATCTATGTAGTGTGTGCTTGACTGAAGTTATCTTAATGGATCAAACCAAGCCTCACTGCCCTCAGAGTCCATTCCGACTCCTAGCGATCCTCTAGGGCAGGGTAGGTTTTGGTGTATCCATCATTCCAGTAGAAGCAATGTTTTAAAATTTCATGGGCTACTGTGCACATATGCTTTTTGCCCTTCAGCTCATTTTGACCCTACCTGGCCACCTCTCAAGTGTTCAGCAGTCATAGGGGTCTCATACTTGATGCCATTGATTCAAGATTGACTCATCCTGTGGGTCAGAGGAGAAATGCCCCGGTGCATTTCCAAGACTGTAAATCTGTATGGGAGTCGAAAGCCTCACTGACCTCCCGAGGAGCAGCTGGTGGTTTCAAACTGCTGGCTTTGCAGTTAGCAGCCCAGTGCATAAACACTCCTCTACCAGTGCTCCCATGTGTCATTAGTGGATTCCATTTTAAAAGTATGGAGCTAGACATTTTTTTCCCAAGGCATTAGGCTCAGAAGGAAGGCAAAGAAGTGAGGTCATAGCTGGGGGAAAATTGAGATCAAGTGTTCCTTGTGTGTTTGTTTGAATTGGAATTAAAACTACTGTAGGGTATTTCAAGAGGCCATTGGTGATGTCATTGTAGAATCTCCAACTTTCATGGCCAAGACCCAGGTTTGATCCCATTCTTTGAAGCTACCAGTCTTCTGCAATGGAGGCTTATATATGTTTCTTTGATGCTGAAGAGGCTTTAGTCAGGCTTCTAAACTAAGACTTCACCACACTGCGTGGTCATCTTCTTCTAAAAATCAACCACTAGAAAGCTCCATGCATCTCACTGGTCAGATCTGCAACTGATTATGCAAATGACTAAGGAGGCAGCACTTTGTTCTGTGTGCGTGAGGTTGCCATGAGTCAGGAACCAACTGGGTGACAGCTAACACCAGCCACATGTTTATGTTCTGTACTAATGAAAAGAATTCTTTCCGTCGAGAAGAAGCAATTATTGATGTCAGAAAGAAAGGACACAGTTGCTGGAGTGATGTGAAGTACTTGTGCGGAGGTGGATTCTGTATTCACATGAAAGAGCTGGCCTTGACCGGAGACCTGACTATGTTATCTTTAGTCACAGGAGGGAATGAAGGCAGAATATATTGGGTGCTGATGCAGTTAGATGGTTAGATGTGATCCTGAAAGCTTGTGGAAGTGCTTGCCTGATTCCCTTTCTCTCAGGGGCATCATCTGAGAGTGGGGATAAGGGTAGAGATGCTGGAGATTTCAGAAGAAAGGAGATGATGCTAAATTGTAGTCTAACGAATGAGAGTGAATGGACTGAGTAAGTATTAGATGATTGCCTAGCAACCTGAAGGATGCTCTTAAGGTTTGTGATCACGAATTTGAAGTGAGAACAGCTAGCACTGTTGTTTTTCCTCTAGCTTTCTTCCGTTGTGTAGGAGCAAGCAAGGGGAAGAAGAAGGGACACAGATTTAACCGGCCCTGAGGTTTGCTTTTAACTTCTGATGGATTAGGACATATGAGAAAGACAGTGGAGTCAAAGATATCTGTAAAAAGAGTTGGAATGAGGGGACATGGATTTGAAAGAGAGAAGCAGGGACCATGAGAGACAGCAAAAAGATGGTAGGATCAGTGGTCACGGAATGCCCCCAAAGTGTTGGAATCAGTGAACTGGAGAACAGAAATGGTGGTTGAAAGAGGATATGCTTGAATTTCACATTCTACAGGCACTGTGGAATATGGCCTAAGGTGTGAAAATGAGAATCAGTGGCCAAGGTACAGTAGAAAACAGAATCATTGAGGAGAGGAGGGTGCTAGCGTTCTGTAGAAAAGCAAAGCCAATGATGCTTATGTATATTTATACAGAGAAAGAAATTTATATCAAGAAAATGGCTTTCACAGTTGTAGAAGTAAGTAAGTTTGGTGCAGTTTTAAGTCTGTGGATCAGATGTTAAGCTGGAGGCTTCTCCTGACTTTCATCAGCTTTGGGGGCTGATGGACAAAAACCTCACAGGCTGCAGAGGCAGATGAATTCATGGTCAGTAGGTCAGGCTTATGGGTGAGAGAGATGAATTAATTAATTAGTCCAAGGTTGGCAGGTCAGGGGACAGGCTGCTCACATTTCCCAGAGTCAGCAGGCAATATGACAGACCGTTGGCTCAAGTACAAAGAAGCTGGAAGCTGATGACCCAGATGCAGCATCTGGATGCAGCAACAAGCAAGCAAGCGTTTCCACAGAATCTATGTATATAAGAAGTTGACTACACTCCTAAGAAAACCCTAATCTTCTTACATCTACTTGACTACTCACAGCAGATCCCAACATGGAGTTGATTATATCATATTAGGTCACATCCTGGGAGATTAGTAGACCGCAAATGCCATCCTGGTCCAAGCAAGTTGACACAAAATGCAACTGCTGCAGAAGATTGAAAGTCCGGGACACTTGAAATTTCATCTGGATGTATCCTTTTCATACATCTTCAATTTCATTGTTTCTTTCTCACATTGTTGTACCCATCTGGAAAAGAAAATTGTCTCTTTCCTTGGTAGACTTCTAAATTAGTAAACTAGAAAGATAGAATTAGTGGTCAAAATCATAGGACAGGAATAGTCTGGGAGAGAGTCAGGTGCTAACATTTTCATGGAATGAGGGACTATGGCCCATAGGTCTATAGATGACTAACAGATTAGATTAGCAGGTAGTATGTTAATGGTGGTCGTGGGGGGTAGGTAGAAGAGAAGATACCGTATATACTCGTGTATAGGGTGAGTTTTTCAGCACATTTTAATGCATTTTTTGTGGTAGAATTAGGTGCCTCGACTGATATTTGGGTCGACTTATACTCAAGTATATATGGCAGATGGTCTAGAGTGAGAAAAAGAATGGAATTTACTCACTTGTCCGATGGGGGCCCAAGGAGAAAAATCAGTTGCTGCTGTAGAGGTCTACAGAGGAAACAGGCTCCTGAAGGGAGAGCAAGATTAAGTAAGAGAAAGAGAATGAGGGTGACATTCAGAGAAGGAATTAAGAATATAGGGAATTTGGCTGATGATTTATCGGTGACTTTGCATATGCTGCTGCGTTTTTCCTGGAATTCCTCTCCTTGCCTTGGGTATGTAGAATATTTTTTCTTCATCTTTCACGGCCCAGTTGCTACATTGCTGTTTCCTGAAATTGCTGTAGCAAAGATTACCAGTGACGAGTATGTTGTCAATCCCAGTGGAAAGATATGCCTTCACTGTATGCCCTGGTGGTGTGGTGGATAACACATTGGGCTGTTAACAACAATGTCAGCAGTTTGAGTCTCTAACAACAGCTGATCAATGGGAGAATGAGGTGCCTTTCCACTCCCGTAAGGCATTACAGGCTCAGAAACTCGCAAGGGGCAGTCCGGCCCTGTCCTGTAGGGTCGCTGTGAGCAGGGATCTACTCAGTGGCAGTGAGTTTTTATTGGATCACTCTAGAGCAGGGTTTTCTGTAATAGGAAGTTTTTATCTCTGCCATTATTAATATGGTAGCCACTAGCCTCATGTGGTTATCGAGCACTTGAAATGTGGCCAGGACAACAAAATAACTCAAATTTGCGTTTTATTTGCAAATTTGATTGAAATTAAAATAGCCATATAAGGATACTGGCAGCCTTGTGAATTGGTTGTTGCAAGTACAGAGCATTTAGCATTACTTTCCCTTTCTCCCTCTTGAAACGTGATGCTCCCATGACTTCTAGGATACCCTTCATCTAGTTCTCCTGCCTCTTTAATTTATCTTCAGTCTTGTCTTCATGTGGATCTCCCCCCAGCTACCAGCAACTCTCACCTTGGTCATTAGATCGTTTTCTTCAGTGGACTGTTTCTCATTAATGTTAGCAACCCCCACCCTTACCTTTGAACTAACGTTCATGTGTTGCCCACTCCCAAGCTCTGGTTATAGGTCACTTAATTCTCCTGAGCTCAGAAGCTCGACATCCACAACCTTTGAAATATAACTTCTTGACACGCCTGTGGACATTCAGTGTCAGCCTTCCCTATCCTGAACTCATCTTTCCCCTAAATCCATTCCTCTTACTCACTAAAGCCCCAGATTGGGGGTCAGACCCCTGTGTCACTAGAGCAATGTCCAAACCAGCTTTGTCTCTCATCAGTGCATCTTGCGTGCCCCAGGAAAGCAATGTACCCAGTGCCATCTAGTTGATTCCCAGTCATAGTGACCTTATAGAGCAGAGTAGATTTCTTCCCTAGGGTTGCTATTGATGAGGGCAGAGAGCTTCGTCATTCTCCCTTAAAGCAGCTGGTACCTTTGCATTGCTGATCTTGTGGTTAGCAGCCCCACATGCAATCCACAACACCACCAGGCTTCCCTGGAAAGCAATTGTGTTAGTCTGGGTAGACTAGAGAAACAAATTTATAAGCATTCATGTGTATAAGAAAGCGGTTTATATACAACAGCAATTGAACATTGAGCAAACATCCCAGCCCGGTTCAGTCCAAGGTCATAAGTCTGATATTAGCCCATATACCCGATACCAACCCCTAAGTCCTCTTCAGACTCACAAAGCATATGCAGTGACACCAGGACAATCACAGGCCAGTGGGTGCAGAGTCTTGTTTATGCAGTGGCAGTAGAAGCATCTCTGTTCTAGCAGGGGTCTCCCCGTGGCTCCTCCAGTTTCCAGGACTCAGGGTCTATCAGCTTATTGCCATGTGTCTTGTCAGCTGCAATGTCTCCCAGGGAGTGAGTGGGTCGAGTGATAGTGTCTCCTGCTTCCAAGAAGGAATTATCACATTTCTCAGAATTCTCAGGAGAAGGCCATGCCCACACAGAGGTTTCATTGACTATCTCCAGATTGACAGGCTAGTGTCTACCTCTACACCCTTAATCCTCAAATTGACACTAGATTGGGTGACTGCCACAGCAATCTAGTTAGCTGAAACCAAAATCTCGCCCTGTGTATTCATTATCAGTTCGCATCATGTACCCCCTCCCTTAATGCTGCAACTGACACCCATGTAAGCACCAGGTCCTTTCATGCCTCAGCCCAGGATGCCCTTCTTTCAAGCCCTTAAGCCCAACTCCTCCATGGCCTTCTAAACTCACCTGAATTATCATTTTCTCTAGCCTCCCTTCCTCGGTGCTTCTTTTCTTATGCTTGCATTCATTATTAAGGACATCATGTTTTGGATAATGGGAAAGGAGGAAAATAAAAGAAAATAGAGGAAAGAACTAGGAGGCAATATCTTTATAGAGGTATAAATATACTATGTACATATGCAAGTATATTAATATATAAGGATAAGGTTATTGGTCTAATTACATATGTTAAAATATTAAGGTAGCAGGTGGACATTGGGCCTCTACTTAAGTCTTCCCTCAACACAAGAACACTTTGTTGTAATAACCTGGTGCTGTGTGTTACTCACCTTCCCAACATTATCACTGAAGACAAAATGGATGCATAAGCAAATGTGGTGAAGAAAGCTGATGGAGCCTGGCTATTTAAAGATACAGCATCTGGGTTCTTAGAGGCTTAAAGTTCAACAAGCAGCTATCTAGCAAGGAAGCAACACAGCCCACATGGAAGAAGTCCACCTGCCTGTTTGATCATGAGGTGTTGATGGGGTCAGGTATCAGAAGGTCAAAAGCAAACACTTATATCGCTGTCAAAGAAAGGGTTCAGAGTAGAGACCCAAAGCCTGCCTGTAAACAGCTGGAATCATCTCACAGAAAGGTGTGTTAGTCCGGGTAAACTAGAGAAACAAATTCATAGACATGCATATGGATATAAGGGTAAGGCTTATATACAAGAGGAATGGAATATTGAGAAAGCATCCCAACCCAGTCCAGTTCAAAGTCATAAGTCTGATATTAACCCATGTGCCCGATACCAGTCTACAAAGTCTCCTTCTGACTCACGAAGTCACAGGTCAGTGGGTGCAGAATCCCGGCACTGGCCGGGGTTTCCCCATGGCTCCTTGCTTCCAGGGGTCAGGGTCCACCAACAGCATCCAGTGGTGACAGAAGCAACTCAGTGCTGGCAGGGGTTTCCATGTGACTTCTCCAGCTTCAGAGGTCTGGTTCCATCAGGATAAGGCCAGTGGCTTCTCCTCTGACTCCTCCAGCTCCTGGGATGCTGCTATCTTATCTTGTCCATAGTTCGTTGTCTCAGAGACTGACTCCCAATAACTGGGGAGATGACTTCTCATTTCCACGAGGGAAATACCACGAGATTTCCCAGAAGTCTCAGGAGAAAGCCATGCCCACACAGAGGCCTCATTGGCTACTCAATGGCTATCTCCAGATCAAAAGGCTAGACTCCATCCCTAGACTTCCAATCATGAAATTGACATAGGTATATGCCCACCACAAAAGGTCACACGGAAGGGAAGATTCAGCCTTGGAAGGGATGATTTGGCTGGGTGCAGTATAGCGCAGACAAAACACACAACATTCTTCTGGTTCTTTAATGCCCCCCTCATTCAATACCCTAACCCCAGTTCTACCTCATGGATGCTGCTAGACTGTTGTATGTACATTGGTACAGTTCAGAGCCTTTGGCACAGGGAAGCCAGGGCAGATAAACCCCTCAAAAACAATAATGGGAATAGCAACACTATGAAGGGAAAGTGGGAAGTAAGAGGGAACCTATAGCAATGATAGTTGTATAACACATACACACCTCAAGGGGGATGAACAACAGAAACGTGGGTGAAAGGAGACAGCAGACAATGTAAGATATGAAAATAATCATAATTTGTAAATTATCCAGTGTTCACGAGGGCAGGAGGGTGGGAGAGGGAGGGAAAAAAGAGGAGCTGATAATAAGGGCTCAAGTAGAAAGATAAAGTTTTGAAAATGATAATGGCAGCAAATGTACAAGTTTGCTTGACAGAATTGATTTATGGATTGACATACTATCTTTAAGAGTCACCAATAAAGTGCTTTTTTAAAAGAAGACCATGCTTTGAAAAGTAGAGGTTCAGGAAAACATGAGGCAGACCTTCAATTAGGTAGAATTGCACAGTGGCTACAAATGGGCTCGAATAAAGCTACACTTGTGAGAATGCCCAGGACCGGGCATGGTTCTCTTCTGTTACCCAGAGGCTCGCTAGGAGTTAGAGTCAGCTCACAGCATGTACCACAACCAGCTTCTGATGACAACATCTCATTTACCAGGGGGCTATAGGGTAGTTTTTCAGGGCGGAGACAGTTTTGGGTTCTCTATCCCTACTCACTTCCATCAAAGCAAGTCTGGGACCTGTGGTGCCCTAGATAGATATTGAATGAACTGCTCCCACAAGCAAGTGAATGAGTAGAAGGAAGTCGAAGGAAGATTGGAGAATGGGATGCTCGTTTGCTCATTCTTATCACATTCATGGGTGGGATTATAGGATAAGACAAGGGTCCTTGGGAGGTCCCTGGGGATTGGTCTTTGCTGGTGGTGATGCAATTGGCTGCTTTTCCAACACTCATAAAGCTTACTTCTGGCAGGAATTGATTTTACAAAAGCTATTATCTTGGTCTCCCCCTACCTTTTGTGCTGAAATGTATCTATCCTCTTGGGAGAGAAGATGCTAGTGGAAAATGTCACCGTTTTTCTTCAAGTAGGGGAAAAAAAAGATTTATGTGTTTAATTTTTTCTGGAAGTGCTTAAGCTTTCTTCTTTCTTTTAAAATAAAACTGTAGTTTTTCACTAGGATTATCTCAAGGGTCATATCCACGTACATAGAGGGGAAATGATATGTACTTCCATGCATCTGCATGTAGCTGGGTAGACTGTGTTATCTATTCTCAGGGTGTTTTATCCATCCCCTTTATTTCTCGAAGACATTGAGTATTTGATTGTTTTTGTAGCAAAACAGCAGCGACACTGGAAAAGTATCGAAAACCGCATTCAAAATCCCTCTTCACAAAGATCACCTTTGCCTTAAGACTTCCCATCCTCTCTCAGTCTTTTATAAGATTTTCAATACAGAAGCCAGCAGCAACGTAGAGTGGCAGGGGACGAAGAGTGGGTATCAGGATAGGAAAAGTATGGTAGCCGTGGAACTCAGAATAGGAAAAGTATGTGATTGCTATGATAAAAATGCAGCTACTGGTTGAGCTCTGGTGGCGTAGTGGTTGAGTGCGGGACTACGGCCCACTGGCTTGGCGGTTCAAATCCAGCAACAGCAAGGCTGGGTAGCTCCCGCAACTACCAGAGGGCAGTGATGCCCCCCCCCCCAAATGCAGCTACTCTCTGCCCAACTTTCTGCCTTGTAGGCTTATAGATACTCTTTGTTACACTCGGCAACCCTGAGATAAAGACATTCCCTCCAGACTACAGATGGAAGAGAAAAAAAACTCTTAGGGAGGCTGCATAATTTGTGCAAGGCCACCACTCAAGACAGTGGCAGTCAGAGTTCCAACCCAGGACTCTCCGTCCTGCGATAAAGGACATCTCACGGCGACCGAGTCGATTGCAGCTCAGAGCAACCGCATCGGGCTGGGCAGAACTGCCCCACTGGGTTTCCAGGACGGCAGCACTTTACGGAAGTCGAAAGCCTCAGCTCTATCTGTCCCCCCTCTGACTTCTCGATCCCTATGAGGCAGAGGTATGCCTCCACCTGCCACTCTGCTGCATCTATGCTAACATACTCTTCCTATTCCGATACGCACTCTTCCTCCCATGCCATTCGACGTTGATGCTGCCTTCTGTAATGTGTTGAAATGGCCACACAGAACTCCTAGGCAGTACTCTCAATTAGGGGAATGTCTTAAGGAAGCTATGAGCAGGTGAGCACGAGTCAGAATCAGTCCCCAGTAAGCATGTAGTCATTGGTCCTCAGTAGTACCTCTCAGCCAGCAACCAAGTCTCTTTCCAGTCTTTATCCTTTCAGCCAGGTGGGCTCCTGGCTTCAGCCTCCACGGCTAGGGAGCCCGCTTGCTGCTCGGCCTGATCGTCTCATAGCCTCCTTGCTTCTCCTGTGTCTCAAGGTCTCCTTGCTTTGACCTGTGGCCTCAGCCTGTCTCAGCTCTCTCTCGTGGTTTCCATGCCTCAGCTCTTGTTGCCTCTGGCCTGTGCCACTTCAGACAGAGACCCCAAATGTGTTTCACTGGTGGCTCTGCTTCTCGTGGTCCTGGGATTTCTCTGGGTTCCTGCTTCCGAGCTGGCTTGTTCTGTTACAGAGGGATGGATTTTGTCTTTCCACAGACCGTGGTAGCCAAAGGTGATGACTTGAGTGGTGTTCTCTCCGAAGGTGGAGATGCAGAATACATCCCCTCCTACTTTTGTGACAGAAAACTCCATCCAAAATGGAATTTCACCTGCAGGCATAGAGGCTAGAATTTACAATATACCACAAAAGAGATCCTGGCTAGAAAGGCCATACTAAGGAACCGGTGACCTCTCAGACCTCAGAGCGTGTGAGTTTCCATCACTCAGCTTTATTTCCCAGCACCATCAGGCTGCTTTGCATGCACTCTTTTATGCTGGCCATTACTAGGCCATGGACTTTTCCTCAGAGGAGCTGGCGTGACACGGGACCCTGGTGGTGTCATGTTGATTGCCCGTTGGGCTGCTAACGACCTGGTCGGCAGTTGGGAACCACCAGCCACTCCATACGAGAAAGATGAGGCTTTCTACTCCTGCACATCGAGTTAGCAGTTTCAGAATCCTGAGACAACAGCATTCTGAATCGGAATCGACTCGATGGCAGTGAGTGTGCTTTTGGTGTGGTGTCCCAGGTGTTACAGGGACTTCAGAATGGCCTCTCTTTCAGACAGCTGGCATTCTTATATGGGACAGATGATGCAGTGCAGAATAAATAATAAGAAAATGGATACTTGGACAAGGGGCAGTTAGACCCCTCCCTGGCCAGGTCCGAGTGTTCCTTTTGTTGCATACTACAATGGAGTGGAGCACAGGGCAGAAGCAGAGACTTTGTAATGCAATAAGGGTTGCGGTGAGGCAGGGTTGCCCCAGGGACCCTGGTGGCACTGCACGGGCGTTAGACTGCTAACCACAAGATCGGAGACTCAAATCCACCAACTGCTCCACTGGCGAAAGGCATGGCTTTCTGCTCCCATCAAGACTTGGCAGTTTCAAAACCCTTTAAATGGGGTCAAATGAGAGTGGGTTTGTTTTGTCTGTTCGTTTAGGGGCCCTAGGTCTCCTCTGTGCATACCCTTTTCTCCAGCCAGGCATGGAGCCTGTTAGTCCTGTCACTAGGGTAGCCAAGCAGAGGCTGGAGAGAAGAGACGGGGGTGAGGATTGACTTAGGTTGAATGAGTGGTAACCTAGTCATCTCTGCCATTTCTTCAGCTCTCCCACACACACACACTGGCACCCCCAGCAGCCAAGGTAATATGCACCCACCTCATGCTCATTCAGCAAAGAGGACGTGCATACATCACGAGTACAGAACTCAGGGAATCCTTACAAACCCAGTGCTGAGCCAGCTGCTTTGTAGTTGGTGGTGGTGGTTACCATCAAGTTGCTCCCGACTCCTGTATGCAGGGAAGAATGGCTCCAGGTGTCCAAGGCCGGGACCCCCGGGAAGCAAGTGGCCAGGTCTGGTTTCCCTGGTACCTCTGGGTGGCTTTCACCAGTCTGATTTTGGGCTAGTAATCATGCACATCACCATTTGTGCTACAACAGCAAACTGTGTCCAATGCTAGGGATATAGAAATGAATCTGATGTGTCCCTGGACCTTGAGATGCTTTGAGTATAGAGAGGTAGACAGGTTAGGAAGAGCAGCTGGCACTGGTGGTATAATGGAGGTTAGGACAAATGGCAGCCAGAGCAGTGATCTCCGTGACTGTGTAGCTGGGTTCTCTAGAGAAGTGAAACCAGTGATGTGCGAATATGTTTGTAGATAGAAATCTGCATATCAAGAAATTGCTTACACAGTTGCAGAAGTCAATGAATTCCAGTTCAAGGCAGGCTTCTCCTGACTTGTGTAGCTGTGGAAGCTGATGAACAAAGAATCAGGATGAGGAAGCCAGGGGACCACAGGCTGGTGGATGCAAAAGTAAATGAATTCCAGGTTGCCTAATGGAACCCACCATCACCATTCTGGTGACGGCTGCTGGGAGAGGCAGGCCTATACAATAGGAGTTAACAAGCCAGCTGGGCGATCCAGATCCAGCAGAAGGCAAAAGGCCAAAAAGAACTCAACTCTGCTCAGAATCTCTCTCTTAGACACAGAATGCTCAAGGAAGTCTCATCGGGCTGCAACCTAACTGATCACTTGGGCTCCACCCCTACCTTCACCCAGGAGTAGTTGACATAAACACTATCTGCGGTTTCAGAGTCTCTCTTCCTGTGCTCTGCTCTTGCAACTTAGGGATGACACCGTCTACCTCTCAAGCTCAGTCTCTCCATCTGTTAAATGGAATGGAAGAATGAGTTCCAATAGAAGACTCACATGACATGAGTCACCCATTTTCTTTGTTCGCCTTTCTGTCCGTCCATGGTGTTGCATGGGTTTCTGGTAATATCTTCCTCTCTCATGTTACATATCCTCTCTTGACTTCAGTGACCATTATGTGCTGAAGACATCTACAGCTGGATGCTCAGCTCTTATCTTTCCACTAAGTTTTTTAAGTCATATCCTAGTGAGTTTTTGTTGTTATCTTTGTTAGTTGACATCATGTCCATTCTGACTCTTGGTGGCCCTATGCTGCATGGACAAGAATTTTCAAGCCTCTGATCTTCCACAAGGAGAACCAAAAGCTTGTAGACCAAAGCACTTCTGATTGAAGTCCAGCCACCAGCCTTTCAACTAGTACCAAAGCCTTAAACTTTGTACCATGTTGGGACTTCATAATACATAAGAATAATCAACATTTGTTAAATCCCAGTGTGTTAGGAAAGGTTCTCTAGTGCAGGCGTCTTCAATCTTTTTAGACAGGGGGCCAGTTCACTGTCCCTAAGACTGTTGGAGGGCTGGACTATAGTTAAAAAAAAAAACTATGAACAAATTCCAAATTCCTGTGAGCCAGGGATGAGTCGGCTGCTAAGCAGGACAGACAGCAGTGGCAAAAACATCTGACGGCCAGATAAATGTCTTTGGTGGGCTGCATGTGGCCTGCAGGTCGTAGTTTGCAGACGTCTGCTCTAGAGAAACAAAGTCAGGAGACACTTATGATTTTTTAATTAATTAATTAACACAGCAAGAAGGAATATAACAGTTAATTAGTGCACACAACACTACAGAGGTCTTAGTTAAACTGAGTTCTGTGGAATAGTTAAAATACTGGAAATCCTTCAACACTTGGGGGTGGGGGGCTGCTGCCAGGTCCAAGGTCAAAGAAGCAGCAGGACAGATCAGCAACAATCGTAGCTTGGTAGCTTAGAGAAGCAGGCTCTGATGGGGTCTCAAACTCAAGCAATACAAGGCAACAAGATCCACCAGCCTCAAGCTCAGGTGATTTACCATATATACTCGAGTCTAAGTCGACTCGAAAATCAGCCAAACATACCTGATTTTATCATACAAACTGCATTAAGAATGTGCTGAAAAACTCGGCTTCATATTTGCATATATACAGTACATGCCAGCAGTGTGGGGAAGCAGGTCTAAAAGGAGTCTCAACACAAGACATGGGTTGACTGGGCCTACCAGTAGTGTAGCTCACAGGTTGAAGCAGAGAACTAGTTAAAACAGCAACATGTTGGTCTGGTCACCAGAGAGCAAGAAAGAGGGCGGAGCACCTTGTAATGCCTTGCGCCTCTTTGCCCTCCATCAAACTGTGACCTGATTAATCCCTCATGTTCCTTTTGGCACAATAAACCTAATGATCACACCCAGATATAGTGCTAAAATTTTGAATTATATTAACTGATATAATCTACCTAAAACCCTTCTGAGGCAGGCACTACCCCCTGTTTTAGAGATGAATGGGATCCTGAGACTTGCCCAAGGCCCTGGAGCTGGTATGTGACAAAGCCAGATTTCTAGAAAGTGACAAAGAAAATATTGAAGTTTGTATCCACAATCAACGTCCATAGAAAACACAGCCAAAAAAACCAAGTGGCATATTGGGCAAATCTGTTGCAAAATCCCTCTTCAAAGTGCTCAGAAGCAAAGATGTCACTTGGAAAACTGAGATGCCATCATCTCATTGGCATATGAAAGCTGGGCAAGGAATAGAGACAACTGCAGTAGCAATGAAGAATTGATACCTTAGATTATGGTGTTGATGAAGAATAGTGAATAAACCACAAACTGTTAGAACAAATCTGCCTTGGAAGAAGTACAGCTAGAATGCTCCTTAGAAGCAAGCATGATAAATTCTCCTCATGCATTATGAAGAGGGACCAGTCCCTGCAGAGGGACATCATAGTTACCATTGTCAATAGGAACAAGGGAGACCCTCTGTGAGATGGATGGACATAGGGGCTATGACAGAATCAGGCATAGAACGATGAGTATAAGACGGCACAAGAGTGGGTAATGTATCTTCCTTCAATGCCTCATGATCACACAGGTTAGTGTGCATCTTCCATGTCGGCTTTCTTTCTTCTCAGCTAGATGGCCACGTGTTTACCTTCAAGCCTTTAAGCCTCCAAGCATTTTATCTTTTGATACCTGGACACCATCAGCTTTCTTCACCACTTTTGCTTATGCAGACATTTGAGACTAACTCTTGATGGAAGTCAAGAGTCTCATCTTGGTCCTGCAGAACTATTGGTGCTTTCTAACTGTTGAACTTGTAGTTAGCAGCCCAACCCATAATGCACACCACCACCTGGCCTAGACCCTCTTTATTGTTTTAAAACATTTTGTTGGAGGCTCTTATAGCTCTTATAATAAATAATCCATACATACGTTGTATCCAGCACGGTTGTACATTTGCTGCCTTCATGTTCTAAACATTTTCTTTCTGTTTGGCTAGCCCCTGTTTACGTTCCCTCTTTACTTTAGGACTCTACTTCCATGCTTCTTCTATCACAGCAGTTCTCAACCTTTGGGTCGCAACCCCTTTGGGGATAGAATGACCCTTTCATAGGGGTTGCCTAAAACCATCAGAAAACACTTATTTCCAATGGTCTTAGGAACTGAGACACCACTCCTCCATCTGTCTCCAGGTGGGTCCACCTACATGCAGATGTGCCCACCTATGAGTCCCCAGTATGAAGACTGTTACCCATGTATGCTTCAAGACAAAATTTCATTAATTTGTCATTAGAAATACATGTTTCACAATATACTTCATATTTCCTATTTTATGATATGTTTCACATATTGTTTTATGATGAATCAATACGCTTTGATTATGTTCAATTTGTAACAATGAAAATATATCCTGCATATTAGATAATGATCCATAACAGTAGCAAAGTGATGAAAGTATCAACAAAAATAATTTTATGACTGGGGGGTCATCACAACATGAGGAACTATATGAAAGGGTCATGGCGTTAAGAAGGTTGAGAAGCACTATTGTATCAGGAAGCATTTCCTATTCCTCGACTCTCCCCACCACCACCCCACTGCCACCACCTCAAACCGTGCCTCTGCTCTCCTATACTTTGAGACACCAAAAAGCTCATAATGACCCTATAGAATATAGTAGAAGTGCTCCATGACATTCTGAGACTGTCCTGAGCTTCACAGGGCAACCTGCTTCATCGGTCTCCTGTGCTATCACTAGTGGTTTGAATCATTGATCATGTGGTTAGCGCAGACCACCCCAAGGCTCCATAAACCGTGACACAGACTTTGGTCAGCTCTTCCACCATTCTATGTAATTGCTGATCATCTGGTTCTGCCTCACCAGCACGCTCTGAATATGAGACTGCAAAGGACCCTTGTCTTCTTTCTCTTTATACCCCCAGAGCTTTGCACAACACTTAAGACATAATAGCCAGGTGCTGTTCAGTCTTCCCTGACATGGGGACTCGTATGCTATAGAGTGTAGCTGCACTCCATAGGGTTTTCATGGCTGTGATCTTTGGGGAGCAAATTGCCAGGTCTTTCTCTGAATTGAAGATATTAAGTGCCCAATAACTGTTAAGCCATGGTGGCACAGCAGTAAAGCACTCCATGGCAGAGCAATGTGGCAGTTAGTTTCCATAATGATTACAGCCTTGGAAACCCTATGGGGCAGCTCTGTCCTGTCTTAAAGGGTCCCTATGAGTTGGAATCAACTCGATGACAGTGACTTGATAAGTGCTGAATGAATGAATAAATAAATGCCACCACCGACATGTTGGGAGGGCGCATGAAGTTTCCTTTTACTCTGCAGCTTGCCCCGCTACACCACTTTCAGTTTCTGTCCCAGAGGAACAGTCGTCACATCCAAAAGTCATACCCCTGCCCCTCAAACTCTGTCTACTGGGGAGATAGACTGGAGGTCACAATGCTGGGGTAATGTATTATTCTGAATGGTAGTTCCTAATGGTGATCCAGGAAAAAACATTTTTAAAAACAACATCACCAAAACCCCTCTTTATTGTGATTGAGTGAAGTTTTACACTTAGCAATTTTACATTCAATAATTCATATACATTTTGCCTTCCTCTGGATGCAACACCACTCACCCCCATTTCTTTCATGAGTTTCTCCACTCCTCCTTCTGTTCTTGCCCCCTTGATCTCAAACGGTTGATTGTGCCAAGGTGTGCATGCCTCGAGTGTTACTGGTCCCTGTCTACATGTGCCTGTTGTGTGCCTGCATATTGAGCCAGGAGGGTCAGTTGAGTTCCAGACCGGAAGGAGGGGGTGGGGACAAAGGGCTCTTGTCTTGATTCCATAAGCTCTTTCTGACCAGTAAGACTGGTCTTATTTTTTTTCAATGATTTCCTAATTTTTTCCTATTCTGTCCAGGACCTTCTAATGTGACCCCTTTTAAAGCAGTTGGTAGTGGTAGCTGGACACCATCTAGTTCTAATCTCAGGGTTATGAAGACTGTATGTGTGTGTGTGTGTGTATATATGTATATATATATGCATATATAGATATCCCAACGTACATTTTTTGGTTGGGGGGGGGCAATGTGGTCTAATGGTTGGAAAGAGCATAACCATTTTGCCTATTTTGAAGATATTTGGATAAAACTCAAGACTGCGTATCACATTCTCATTCACTATACCAGACCCTGGACGAAGAGCTCTAAATACATGAATGAATATGTTTACTAACATATCTAAGAAGTAGAGAGTCAGATGATCTCCATTTATAGGCAAGTAAAGTGAGGATTTCAGCAATGTTTTCAGAGTCACACAAGAGGTAGAGCTTGAATTGGAACCCCAATTGGTCTGATGGTAGTTCTCTTTAGAAACCTGCAAGATTGGTTAATATCATTTCAAAAGAATGCTCCACAATTACACAGACACACAGAGAACAATTTTAGTTCTTTTTTTTAACATAGTGATTTTGAGCTATAATTAACCTATCATCCAATTCAATAGCTTAATCATATTAAGAAGGGCCATGCAATCATCACTGTATCATCACTGTAATCAACTTGGGAACATTTTCTTCTTTCTTGTACCCATTGCTGGGTACTCCCCATTCCCCCCACCCCAACCTCCTTGTCCAGGCCTCCAGGTTATTATTACTCCAGTTGCTTTCTTCAAAGCAATTATAACTTTTCATCAGAATAACAGGAAGACAGCCAAATCCTAAGGAACCACACCCATGTGTTCACAGTGATTGCTCTAAGATTCCTGAGAACTGTGGCATTGTTTCTCCCCTGCTCTTGCCTTCCATCTGCTATGTTTGTACATCTTGTCGATGGCCTTTAATGAACAGGTACTATTTTTATAATTGAAAAAAAAAAAACCTCTCTTGTTCATAGGCACAGAATCAAAGTGGCAGAACAGAGGCTGTGTGGATTGGAGTCCTCAGCTCATCCGTGGGCCTTTCTTGAGTGGCTATCGCTCCACTGATCAGTCACAGGGGGCATTCAGCAGGCGGCGACTATGACCTCAGCCCCTGTACCCTCCTGGGGCCAAGGAGGAGGAGGAGTAGGTCACAATTCCTGCTGTCTCATGGTCTCCCTTTTTTCTCCAGGTGCTTATACCCCGGAACCCCTCAGCAGCTTCCGCTGGGCCCTTCTCTCAACTGGCCTGATGTTCTTTTATCACTTCAGCGTGCTGCAGATTCTGGGCCTGGTAAGTTGGGTTAGAGCCTCATCTCTTCCCTTTGTTGGAACAGCCTCCATCCATCTGGATAATCCTGGTTGGCGCGGGTATATCACTTGTGTTTTGAAGAACTACCACATACTAAAGACCAGGACGTCAGCTTGTTGTGTCTGGTTTGCTGATTTATGATCCTCCAGCCTTAACCTCTCCAAAGAGTTTTTGGAATCTTTTGGAAATGACTGTGTCTTTCATCCCTGGGGAGGCAAAGCTGCCCTGTACCCATGACCATTTGGGTTGGAAACTGGGAGTTGCAACCAGAAAGTGATTTTCTATGGACTCCGTGGGGTGGCAGGAACCCCCACCCCCTACCCTAGACCCTGGGCCTGAGGAAAGCTGCTGCCTCTGTGGCCAGTCCATGCCTCTGCCCAGGCACTGTAGCAGTCTGTGCAGAGTCATGTGCCGAGGTGTAGTGTGGTGCGGAGGGACCCCGAGGCCTTCGGGGAAGGGTATGGTGTGCAGAATGTCCTGGAATGTGGTGAATGGCTGGATCTAGTCGTTGAATGATGTAGAACCCACAATTGCTGAATGAACGAGTGTGTGTGTCTTGGTAACAACATGAGTAGAAAGAGTGGTAGACTGGAATTGGGGATCAAGAAACCCAAGTTTAAGTACCGTCTCTGCCTCTAATCGGCACAGGCCCCTGATCCTCTGAGGCATCCTTCTGTGACACGATAAAGCAACAATAACAGAACCTTCCTGAGAGGTATCAAGGACATGTCTGATGGGAGTGGGCTTGAAGGTCTTTGGAAAGGGCAGCACTGGGACCGTCCTCGGGGTGGGCAGGGCATGGCACACTCTGAGTTTGAGTGGTATGGATATAGCTGCAGCCATGTGGAGCCTCAAGTGATTTTGCATTACTATGGGATGGAACTGGGGTCACTATGGCCTTTTTAGAGAAGAACTTAATTTTATACCCTTTTTTCACTACCACCCGCTCCCCGTGCTTTGCTGGGGTTGTATGGGCGGGACCGAGCTTGATCTCCTTGCCAAGTGCATTAAGTACTTCCTGTGCTCTAGGAAAAAAACAATGTGACCATCACCCCCTTCCCTCCCAGTGCTCTACCAAAAGAATCAATGTCTTCTTGTCACCATGCATACCATGTGCAGTCTCCCCTTTGGCCTCCCTCAGACCCTGTCTCCTACAAGGAAGGGGCTGCCCACCCGATTGCTTGTCATCCATCTTTCATGAACCCATTCAGGTGCCACTTCCCTCAAGGAATGTGTGTGTGTATGTGTGTTTTCTGAGTATTTCAGCATCCATTGCATGACAGTCCTCAGAATGTCTCCTGGTGCGCAGAACGTAGGGAGTGCCATCGTGTTGGAGGTCAGCTGTGCACGACCAACCCCCTCCCCTGCCCCAACTTACTTGATGTGCAGTCAGGTAGGGGCAGGGACCATGGTGTTCTCTTCTGCTCTTACCTCCAGAAGCCTTCTCCTAAGTCTGGGTCCATAGTAGGTCCTTGGGCATGGCCACGGTCATCGATTCCAGGCCCCACGAGAAGATATGATGGCACAAAACAGAACCACCTTGACCCTGGACAGCCAGCCTTCCCCCTTTTCTCGCCCCACCAACCTCCCGTGAGAGAAATCCCTTTATGAACAGGTGGGGATTGTCCAATCCCCCCTTGTGTAGTCCTCCGCCAGACAGACATGGCTGAACTGGCCGAAGCCAGAGGAAGCCTAAGGATGGCGAACGCTCACTCTACCTCCCTTGTCCCTGCAGGTCACCGAAGTGAATTTGAACAACATGCTGTGTCCGGCCATCTCAGACCCATTCTACGGCCCGTGGTACCGCGTCTGGGCCTCGGGACACCAGACTCTCATGACCATGACCCACGGGAAGCTGGTCATCCTGTTCTCATACATGGCTGGGCCCCTGTGTAAATATCTGCTGGATTTGCTCCGGCTTCCAGCCAAGAAAATAGACTGAAGGTGGTTGTATTTCTTTTTTTTTTTTCCTCTCCTTTTTTTTTCCTTTTTGTTTTTCCTCCCTGAGGAAGCAGTTCCCAACTTGACTTGGAGAACAATCAGTTCTGTTCTTGGTCTCTTTCCTTTTTCCTTTCCTCTGTCCCTTTCTTCCACCATCTTTCCTCCCAGGACTTCTCCTTAAGTGCTGGGGGGTTGGGGAGGGAGTGGTGGCGGAATTGTCCTTCTACCCTGTGACTGTCCTCCCTGTTCCTCGTGGCCTTACCTGGGGAGATGACAGTTGGTGTCTCTTTCATTCTGGTTGTTGGTGCTTTTACCAACTGCTGGTTGAGGAGAACAGGAACAGGATGCAGTCGTTCTTTTTGGTGTCAAAGTCACATGACTGATTGGGTTTTTGTTTGTTTCTACACTGCCAGGGACCTCCAGGCTTATGCGAGGTGGGGGGTGTCCCCTTTTGTCGCCAGCACAGCCTCACCTTCAGGGGACTGAGGCCTTGTCTCTATACCAGCGGTAAGCCCAAAGCATAGGGATGTCCCAGTTCACAGCCAAATAGGACTGTCTGAGAATCTTCCCAGTGGTGGCCCATGAATCCAGGCAAGCAGCCAGCTGGCCACTCCTCTCCCGCATGCTGCCTGGGGTGGCCGGTGGCGGCCACCACCTCGGCCAAGGCCTACATTCCACTTAGAGGGAAAGAGCAGGGTGGGCGCAGAGTGATTGCCATGATAAATCCAAAGGGAATAAGGTGAAGACGTGTCCACCACTGGCCCAGGCCCCATGTAAATGCTGCACAGGACAGCTGAGAACTGACCGACCCTGGAATCCGCAGACGCGGGCGAGCACTCCATCAATGCCTGGAGTGACTTGAGAGACCCATGATTTGAACCATTGGCTGCATTGCAGTGCCGTGGTGATCATAGCTCCCCTTTGAACCTAGAGTGGCCCTTCAATGTTCTCTCGTTCCGCTCTCTTACCAGAATGCACTGGGGTTTTTGATGTGGTCTGGATGTGTGAGTTGGGAGATGCCTGGGAGCAGGGTCCAGTCCTGCGGGGGCCCATCTTGTGCCGTGTTTGTCAGCTGTCCAGTTGGGGAATGTTGCTGGCAGCGTTGTTGCTCTGGGGCCAGGTTGCCTGCCCTGCAGGCAGACTCAGTTCTGCCCTGTTCCACATGGAGGAGCTCCTTGCCCCGCCCCTCCTAGCACCCCTCTCCAGGCAGAGGAGGCAGCTAGGCACCGGTCCCCGTTAGTCATGGTTCAAGTCCTTGATAAGGAGGCCCTTTAGGGCATGGCATGATGGCCAGGTTGAGCTCAATGGTACATGGACCTCAAGCAAGAAGAGAGGGCCTGGACACTCATTTGCTGCGTCCTGGTGGTATAATGGTTACTCACTGGGCTGCTAGCCCAAAAGTCAGCAGTTGGAAACCAGCAGCAGCTCGGCAGAGCAAGAAGCGGCTTTCTTCTCCTGTAAAGCTTCGTACCTGCCCCAGAGCAGTTCTCCCCTGTCGGAGGGGTTGCTGTGGGTGGAGGTGACGCGATAGCAGTGTTTGGTTTCTTTGGATTGGGTGGCTCCTACGAAGCACAGATTGGCTTTAGCACAGGGCAGGTACATTCAGTGGCTTTTCGCTGATGAGTCGCCTCTCCCTCTCCTCTTCTGGACAATCGAGTGGCTGTGGGCCAGTTCCAGCATTTCCCGTGATGACATATTAGACCTCAATGGAGCTTCAGGGACTCAGTGCTCATGATTTTTCTTCAACGGGCCAATAGGAGACAGCAGCAGTCAGGAAGGTCTCTCCGAGGGTACAGACCCAGGGTTGCCATCCCAAGGCCCGTAGACTGCGGGAACAGCTGGCACGGGGGCACCGCTGTCTGAGGGGCTGCAAGGACAGGCAGGAACAATGTGGTTCCTGGGAGTGTCAAAGCAGCATTTCCTGGAAGTCTTCGAGAACTTGGTCAAGCTTCTCTGAGGGGCTTCTCTCTTGGGGAGGCCCGCTCCCTGCCAGCCCCACCCCCCACTCAAGAGTGGAACCGTCACTAACTGACTCTGTTTCCCCACACACCGAGGCATAGGGAACTGGCTGATGAGGAAATGTGCGAGACTGAGTGCCCCTTGGCCCGGTCACTAGAGGCAAAGTTGGAAGTAGGTCAAGGGAGGAGCCCCAGGGACCCGGCCTGGCCCCTAGTAGTGTGTCCAGGGACTGCAGGCGGACGCTGTGTGAGAGGGCAGGTCCTTAGCTCAGGCAAGTCACAGGGGTGTGATTCAGCAGGCTGTCTTTTCCTCCCTGTCCCTGTGGCCATCAGCTCACCCTCTGCCCATACTGGCATGACTTGCCAGGCTTGCTGCTGTCCTGGCTGCAGCTCAGTGCTACACCCCGTGCCACTCAGAGGAGGGGGAAAGCCACGTGACTGGCAGGGTCAGGCCAGCAACAGACCCACCTGGCAGAAGAGGAAAGTGAAGAAGCAAGATCAGACCTCTGGGAGCATGGCTGGCCCGACTCCCGTGAGCCCAGTGAGCAGGCCTGGGAGAGAGTGAGTGTAGTGGGCACTGGCACTGTTGCCTTAGGAGGGACCTGGGCTCCAGCTCTTGGGGAGACAAGCATCTTTGCTGGACACCCTGCTTTGGGAGTTGGCTCCCCTACCTACCCAGCCTGTTGCCCCAGCCTTGCTCCATGAATGAGGTTGCCACTCCTGGTGGCCAGTTGGCCCTGGCTGACCATCTCCTTTCTAGAGCTTTTCTACCATTGCCAAGGAGGCCCCCATGCCACCCAGATCAAGTTCCTGTACTTCATCGGTCAGCATAGGGAAGCTCTGTGTGTGTGTGTGTGTGTGTGTGTGTGTGTGTGTGTAAGAGTGCTTATACATGTAGCCGGTTTCCTTGAAACTAGTACCAAGAAAGGCAAAGAGACTCCCGCAAGCCCTCAGGTAGCCTGGGCCTAGGATCTAGGCCAATGAGAACATACTTTTTGCTGGCCAACTCGTGACATCAACTCTGAATAGCAGAGGGATTGTCACGCCCTTCCAACTGCCCTCCCCCCTCCAGTGTTTGGTTTTCTGCACCAAAGATGATGGGGCCGCCGTTGCTCCCAGAGGCAGAGTGACATGTTCTTCAATTAGTTTGTGACAGGCTCCACCTGGCTCCTCAAGGCACGGCTCAGGCTCCCTGCGCTGACCTTTCAGTCCTGCGGAAGGTTTCCTTGCCTTCACACAGGGCCGCTGGGACCCTCGGGGCGATTGGTACTTTATCCTCCGGGACTTCAGCCTAGTTCTCTGATAGGCTCGTTGGTCGTCACCTCTGTCAGCACTGGGATGCTTGTGATCATGGCTAATTCAGTGTTTTGTGCAGTAGGCACAGTGATCCCCCTCCCTCTGCCCCCAAACCATCCAGGATTTGCAGACATTGAGGTCTGAAGCACGTGTCCTCTTTGGAAGTGTTGCCCACAGGTCTTCTTGTTGGTTTCTACTCCAGGGGAAGGACGGAAGTGCGAGAGGCAAAAGCAAGATCTTTCATGGCAATGCGAAGGGGGGTTACCTGCAGGCTTTTTCCAGACTTCTTTGCAAGACCCCAAATTGAGAGGGGGCCTCCTACCACACCACCCCTGCCTGCCTTGCCCTCTCTGAGCTGGGTAGAGGTGACCCAAGGGAGTGAACAACTCTCTTGTGTATATAGATAAGAGTGAGCCTTTCCAGACTTAGAAACACCTAGTTGCTTCTTGTCGCTTGTCTGTGATGTGTTGGTAACACCAGTCTGCTACTTGTGTCGTATAGCATACCTACAAATCCACTCTTGTGAGGGGGCCAGGGGTGGGGAAAAACAAAAGAACCCCCCCCCCAAAAAAAAAACCCAGGAGGCACAAACTAACACAGTACAACAAATCCTTTCAAGCCAAGCCTTTATTTTTAGAAGTGCTTGCTTTGCTTTCCATGTCCCTTTGGGGATCTCTTTTCAAGCATTCCGCCCATCTCTCCATGCTCTGGTGATCCAGAGAGCCAAACTGCGCTGACCTGGACTTGACAGGGCCTTGTCCCTCTTTCTTCTCTTCCTGTTCCCATCCTTCTTCCTTCCCCCTCTCCTCCTCTCCATGCTGATATTCCTATGCACTGAGTGCACCCCTCGCTGTCACCCCTTCTCTCCTCTCCCCAACCTCTACCCCCACCCCCATGGGCGCCCTCTTTTGAACTACTGTTTGTGAGTCGTCCTCAACAGTGGGTGGAGGGGGGTGGGGTGGGGTTCAGTGTTTGGCGCAGGCTGGTTCTTGGGTATTATGGTCTCCCCCTACCCCCAACCCCCACCAGGTTTGCTGTACCTCTATGGGGCATTTTGTAACGCGTTTTCTGATTTGTAAAACCCTTTGATTGTACTGAATCGGTGTCTGGAGTCACCTTTGGAAATAAATGATCATAAATTGGTGTCCTTCGCGTGCTGCCTTTCAGTCCTGGGGCTTTCAGTGGTTGAAGATCGCGACAGGAGGAGGCGCCCTAGCCAGGGCCTTGCCCTCATCACTGCAGCCTTGGTTCACTGTTATTAAAAGATTTGGGGGAAGCCAGAGCCTTCTCGGAAAGCCCCTGGCTTTGCCTAGGAGCTCCTGAGGGCCCCTCCACACTCACTGGGCCCTCTGAACCCGGCCACTGTGGTAGGAGCCAGCTGCTTGGTCTTGTACTGCGGACCTCCACCACGGTTGCCAGGAACCTCCCGGCAGACCTTGTCTGTTGGGCCCTCTGTGGCCCACAGCCAGCTGGGTCAAGGGCAGTTACTGAGCTAGAGAGGCTATCTCTCCAAGGGTTCAGGACTACTTGACCCATGCTCCCAGTGCGGTCCCCTCAGTGCCTGGCACACTACAGTAGAATGGTCACACTTTACCACGGAGAAAAGAGACCATCCTGGGGACGAT
Source organism: Nesogale talazaci (assembly GCA_004026705.1). NCBI lineage: Eukaryota > Metazoa > Chordata > Mammalia > Afrosoricida > Tenrecidae > Nesogale > Nesogale talazaci. The sequence continues at coordinate 412,878 of PVJH01000067.1, read as the reverse complement.
TGAGTTGGTCGCCCCCAAGCCACCCACTTGGAGTATCCCATGATGACTGTGGTTCAGTTGACCTTCTTTTATTACCTTGCTGAGTGCTGCTGCTCCTTGAAGTACTCCCGCTAGCCCAAGTGACATTGTGTGTGTGTGCATGCGTTCTGGGAGTGCGGGGTGGAGACTCTCCTGATTGGCTAGCAGCAGGGAACCCAGGTTATGACTGAGGCAAAACCCAAACCCCAACTTCGAGGCCAACTCCTGCCGACTCTATGAGACAGTGGAGAACAGCCCCCGTGGGTTTCTGAGACCGGCGCTCTCTATAGAAGGAGAAAGCCCCGGCTTTGTCCCACAGAGTGGCTGGTGGCTTTACAAAGCTGATCTTACGCCAGTTACTCAATGCATAACCCGGACACCACCACAGTCCTGTCTATCTGCCAAGCCATATGGTGCTCCAACGCATCTTGCCCCTCAGACAGGAGGCTGAGCACTTCACTTGCATCTCCTTGGGGGCTGTGGTGGCTGAAGGGTAGAAATCTCACCTTCCTTCCATGCAGGAGACTCCAGTTGAACCCCTGGAAAGTGCACCCCAAGGAGGATGAGGCATCTTATACTCAGTGGGACAGAGCGTGACCAGTGACTTTTCGATGTTCTTTCATTTTCAGTGAGTTCTAAACAAGCAGACATCAGACAATTCTAAGGCTTCTTACATCCTGCCGTTGAGTAGATTCTAACTCAAAGCAGCCCCTCTGGGACAGGCTCAAACTGCCCCTGGGAATTTCTGAGACTCTCGCCCTTTTCGGGAGGAGAAAGCCTGGTCTTTCTCCCACAGTGCAGCTGGGAGCTTTGAACTGGTCACCTTGCATTAGCAGCCCAACCAATGCACAACCCACTACACCATCAGAGCCCCTTATGGCTTCTTAGAATGAATAAGCTGCCAGCTGTGGTAACTTGGATTCGTCTTTCTCCTGAGGGTCCTCCTCTCCCTTGATAAAATCCCTCCGGAATGATTTATCAGCCAGTTTTCAACACAGAGCCTGGCTCTAGCATGCTGTCCTTTTGGTCCCCCTCCATGTGCTTCCCGATGGGCCCTCGTGGCATAGTGGTTATGCATTGGGTGGCTAATGGAAATCCCCAGTAAGGGAAAGATGAGGCTTTCGACTCCCATCAAGAGTGACCGTCTCGGACCCCCTGGGGCGTTCTGCTCTGTCCTGTCGGGTGCTCAAGAGTCAGAACTGACTCCTTAGCGATGCAGGGAGTTAGAGTTGGTGTGGATTGGAAGATACCCAGCCACTGTGATTCACTCTGCGTCTCTCTCCCTCAGGGAATTTAAAGCTGCCCGAGAGCAGGGTGGGCTCCAAGTCTTCCCTTACGCTCCAGCCCCTGGCACAGGAGGCCATGCCACAGAAGGCACTAACTAAACAATGATCTCATCCCTATGCAATGCACCATTGTGACCTTGTCCCTGCAGCCATGGGCTTTCTGTGCCAGGATGTCATTGTTTCCTCGGGCACCTCAAACACCAGCCTGTGGGCTGCAGACCCCTTTTCTTTGGGGTTGGGACCCGGGGTGGAGATGTTCTGTAGGATGAAAAGGGGGACCAGTAGCACCTGTTCCACTGGAACCTTCCCCAGGCTTCTAGATGAGGGTGGGCGGTGAGAGGGGAAGGCCCAGTATCCAGATGGTTTTCCACATCCTAAACACCCTGGTGGCATAGTGACTATGTTTCGGGCCACTGACTGCAAGGTCAGCAGTTCGAAATGACCAGCCATTCCAAGGGAGAAAGACAAGGCTTTCTACTTCTGTAACAACAGTTACAGTCTTGAAAACCCACAGGGGCAATTTGACCCTGTCCCATTGGGTCGCCAGCAGTCAGAATTGACTCAATGGCAGTGAGTTTGGGTTATTCTTTTAGTTTTTTGGTGACCAGGCCTGTTCTCATGGCCCAGAGGTACATAGGGGTTTGACTGTACTCCTCCCTAGTGTGCTTGAGTTCTGTGGTGAGTATGTATCTGTGTGTGTGTGTGTGTGTGTGTGTAGCAGAGCTCTCACCTCAGTTCTCAGAATATGTTTTGTCCTTTGTAGACATTTTTCCCTCTTACATTTTCATACCTAATGAACTGGAAAGGCATCTTACACTCCATGGGATGACAGAGAATAGCCAGTAATGTTTTTTTTTTCTTTTTCTTTGAGCATAATATAATGTACATTGTACATTTTCAGGCTTGTTAGAGTTGGTAAGATGCCCTCCTTGATAACGTGGAAGCCCCTTCCTCCTGAGAGTTCCCCTCTCACTCAAGAAACCCCCTCTGGAGTGATTTAGCAACCACCTCTCAGCACAGAGCTGGGCTCCAGCACGGTGTCCTCCACCCACCCTCCCAACCCCTAGCCAGGCCAGGCTAAGTTCTGCTTCCTGGCAAGAGAGACACCCGCTTTGCTGAGCTGCCTGTTGAGTCAGCTTGGGTTTGGGGGCACGTGAAAGGACGAGAAAACAGGGCACTTGTACAAGGAAGCTCACCATGCCGACAAAGGAGCAGGGAGGGGTGAGGAGGCAGGGGGCCAGCTAGCCCGGCTGGCCAACCCCCGTAGCTCTGGGTTCATCATATTCCAAGTGCAGCTTGGCCAGGCAACTTAGTCAGCCCCCCAGGCTAGCTTCTGGGGCTGGACGTTGCCAAGAGCGAGTTGCCATGGGAAGGGGAAGAGTCTGGCCCATCCTGACCACACTCCCAACTGCCTGACACACACTGAGGAAGCTGGATGTGCTCACGTTCCCCAGCTAGGTGGAAGAAGGACAAGGCAGGGAACCTTTCAAGGAAAAGTGGAGTCTGTGCTATGGGCATTTCCTAGCAGCCGAAAATGGCTAGCACCCTTTCTTCAGTCCTGATGGCCTCTCAGATGTAGGCCAGCCCTTCAAAATCTGGAAGGCAAGCTGACATGCCTGCATCCTGATCCTAGAATCCTTGGGCAGAAGCAGTTTGTGGCCATTCTCTCTCTCTCTCTCTCTCTCTCTCTCTCTCTCTCACACACACACACACACACACACACACACACACACACACACACACACACACCAGGAGCTTAGCCAGACACGATCAGGCCAGAGTACAGCTGCCATGGTGTCAATGGGTTAAAGTATTGGCCTACTTAGTCCCCTCTTGTGATGGCTTCCTGCAAAGGGGTAAGAGGCTGGTTACGGGGCTATTCCTGAACCCTGGTCCAGTCCCCTAAAGACTCAGGTGGGTCTCCACTGACTAGAAAGACAATCAGGAAGGCTGCCTGCCACTCCTGGGAGAAGCAGTGTGATGACAGCAGAGTCAAAGCAGGGCAAGGCCCACCCCCAAGATGTTTGCGCTTCCAAAATTCAGCCCTTTTCAGAGAAGGCCCAAGTCTTGACCCTTTGCCATCTCTAGATTTGGAGAGAAACGGCAGATGGCCACAATGCAGTCTTCAGGCAGAGTGAATGATCGATCGCCCTCGCCTCCACTCCGTAGATAGTACTGTGCATTCAAACAAGCAAGAAACACACTCTGTGCTGCGGCGTCCATTCTGACCCCAAGCGACCACATATGGCAGGGTAGAACTGTCTCCGTGCATTTTCGAGCCTCTAACTCTGTTTTTTAAATCATTTTATTGGGGGCTCTTACAACTCTTAGCACAGTCCACACATACACGTCCCACTCTTGTACATTTGTTTCCCTCATCATTCTCAAAACACTTGCTTTCCACTTGAGCCCCTGGTATCCACTCATTTTCCCCTCCCTCCCTATTCCCCTTTCCCCCATGAACCCCTGATAATTTACAAATTATTATAATTTTGTCATATCTTACACCGTACAACGTCTCTCCTCACTCACTTCTCCACTGTCCATCCCTCATGTAGATCCTTGCAATCTCTTCTCCCTTTCTACCCCACCTTCCCATATTGCCCCTCTCACTACTGGCCCTGAGGGGTTCATCTGTCCTGGATTCCCTGTTTCCAGTTGCTGTCTGTACCACTGTACATTCTCTCGGTCCAGTTGAATTTGTAACGTCGAATTGGAATCATGATAGTTGGGGGGGGGGCAATATTCAAGAACTAGAAGAACATCATTGCTACCCGGCACTCTGACTGCCTCATCCCCTCCCCTGGTCTTCTGTGAGGGGATGTACAGTTGCCCACTGATGGGCTTTGGGTCCCCACTCTGCTCTCCCCCTCATTCACAATGATGTGATTTTTTTTGTTCTTTGATGTCTAACAGCTGATCCCCTCAACACGTCATGTTCACCAGGCTGCTGTGCTTCTTCCATGTCGGCTTTGTTGCTTCTCGGCTAGATGGCCACTTGTTTATCTTTAAGCCTTTAAGGCCCCAGACTGTATATCCTCTGATAACCTGGATACCAGGTATCAGAGAATCTAACTCCTTGTGGTACTAGAAAGCCCTGTCTTTCTCCTGAGGAGTGGCTGGTAGTTTTTGAGTGCTGACCTTGTAGGCAGTGGCCCAATGTGAAACCACTGTGCCACCAGACCTCTTTCTGTACATTGATGGAGATGGTTATTAATGCTCTGAGCCTCTGTTTGCTTCTCTAGAAAGTGGGAGCAGCCGTAGTATGCACACCTCCCAGAGCTGTTGTGAGGCTCGCCTCGATAAGAGACGTAAAGGCCATTGGCCCGGTGCCTGACACAGCGGAAACATACTTCTGTACATGTCAGGAGTGCCAATGTCACCACCACCACCATCTCCTCCACCTCCACCATCTCCTCCTCCACCTCCACCACCTCCACCTCCACCACCATCTCCACCACCACCACCACAACCACCTCCACCTCCACCATCTCCTCCTCCTCCTCCTCCACCACCACCACTCTCAATGTCCTTGTCAAGGCCCCAGCATGAGTGGGGAAAAGCTGCCCAGCAAGCCTGCTAGGAATCCTGCCTTTGCTACCTTGTAGCTAGCTGGCCTTGGATAAAGGACAAGCTCTTGGAACCAATTCCTTCTGTAAAAGGGTCAATTCATAAGGCTGCAGAAAAAATGTATGGCGTGCTCCACTTAGCTCACAGTAAGCACTCAATAACTTGATATGCTCATTTATTAGGAGGCCCAGCCGTGAGTAAGCTAAGCGCTGGGCTGCTCATCACAGGTGGGTGGTTCAAACGCAGCCGCCGCCGCCGCCCTGGGGAAGCACGAGGCTGTGTGCTTCTGTAGCGGGTTACAGCCTTGAGCAGCGTCTGAAGCCCGGGTTCTTTCGAGTTGGTGTGAGTTGGGTTTTTATTTGAATTCTTTTAAGCAGGGGTGAAAAGAAAGGAGGTTCTTTTTATTATTACTATTATTTAACTTGTAAGTCCCCAATGCCCGCAAGCCAGTGAACTCACTGGGTCACCTTCAGGATGATTAGAGCCATTTTGCTAGGATTCCCTTTTCCTCCGGTGTGGGAGAAACTCCAATGGAGGCTGAGGGAACCAATTACGCCCATCTACACCACTGGAGCCTGGGGAGGGGGATGGTGTTGTTGCAGTTTGGAGTAAGGTTTAAAAAACAATTCCAAAAAGCCTTATGAAATAAAGAACAGCTATGTTCCCAGACTGCTAGCCACCAAGCTTCTGCCCCTCCATGGACGTTGTTTTTGTTTGATCTGGAACGTGGTGGTGTCGAGCATGGGGTTGTTTGCAGTTGGGTGGTCTGAATGCGAACCCTGCCTCTACTACTTCTGGGGTGTGTAAACGGGGAAAGCATTTCAAGTCTTTAAACCTCAGTGTCCTCATTGTATTTGGGGCGAGGCCTATACAGTTTCTCAGCCCATTGGCTGACATGTCAGGTCTCAATAAAGGGTCCCTTGTGGCCTAACGGTTGCCTGTTGGGCCACTAACCACAAGGTCAGCAGTTCGAAACCACTAGCTGGGCTGCTTTCGGGAGCCAGCTGAGGCCATGCACACCAGGGAAGAGTTGCAGTCTCGAGCCCACGCAAACAGGCCGAGCCTGTTTATATGGTTACTTTGAGTCTAACGGGACTGAGTGTCAGTGAGTGAGTTTAACCTGCTCTCCCCCCCCCCCAAGGGTAACTCACCCAATCCGAGCACTGGGACTGATCCTCTCATAGACTCTACCCCCCATAACCACCAGGGACAAAAACAAGTCACCAAGGGGGGCATTGCTGTAAGCACAGAGGTAGCTAGGGTCACCCACGACTGTCTCTGACGACAGCAGTGAGGAAAGGCCTATGCTAGTGGCCTGGCAACATCTCCGTGTGCAGAGTTCCTGGTATTCACTTGGATGCCGGAAGTGCAGAAAGCACAGGGAAGTGTTTGTGTTACTCATACACGCTCCATCCTCCAAACGATAGGGAGGGCCCACTCTTCCCAGTCTATGATGCTTTTCCTACTTCGCCAAGCTCTGCGGAATTGAGGACATGAGTAGCCCCTTCACCTCTCTGGCCAGCCAGCCCCTAGCTCCATGTACACATGTTGATCTGTGTGGTAACCTTGGACGCTTCCAGAATACCAGTTAGACACAGTGAAAAGTAAATGATAGCAACATTGTGTCTAATAGCTGCCTGAGGCCCAGGCAATGACTGCCACTCTTGGCCACTTCCTGTCAGCACGATGTGACTTAAACCCTCTATTGTGTACCAGTGGGGCTTCCCGTTTTACCATGTCCGAAATGTAATCCCGCCTTCCTGCCTGTCTACCTAGCTGGTGATTCAGAAATTCACTCATACTTCTCTTCCCAGGGCCTTCTTAACTATCTTTGCTCTTTTGTCGCCCCGTGCATTTTTCCTTTAGCATTCAGAATCGGAGCTCTGATGGTTAGTGGGTTACACATCAAGCTGCTCACCCTTGCAAGGTCAGCAGTTCAAAACTACCAGCCGCTCTACTGGAGAAAGATCAAGCACGGTAATCTTTTAAAGAATTAGCCTCAGAAACCCACAGGGACACTTCCACTCTGTCCTATCGGGTCACTGTGAGTTGGAAATGGAGTCCCTGGCCCTGACTTTGGAGGGTAGAGGACAGTAATTCTTCAACCATGGACACACTCAGTTTTCTTGTCCTTCTCCCCCTCAGGGCTCAAAGCAATTTCTGGGACCAAATGGCTTAGTCTCTCTCTCTAGGCATTTCTTACGTCTCACCTGAGGACAGAGAAGAAGGACCAGGAGGCTCAGCCGCTGCCTTAGTCCCCCAGTGCGGCTGCAGAAGCCATGCAGGTAGTTGTAATGCCCAGCAACTCCTGTTCTCACACCTTATATTTATATACTTATGTTTATACATAGAATTCAGCTACATTTGAATACCTTATCATTTGATCTCCCTGTGACCCATTTTCCATTTGTTCTAGTTTTGAAATATTTCCTGCTTTCTTTTCCCTTGCGTTTTTTCATTGTTCTACTGTTACTGTTCGTTGTTCTGTTGTTTTTAAATACGTTTTTCTGGATGTGAAATCCAGGATAGGTAAATCTATGGACATAAATTAAGGGTTCTTTGGGGGATCTGGCAGGGGAGATGGGGAGAAATGGGGAGCTAATGATGTTGAGTACAAATCAAAGAAAAATGATCCAAAATTGATTGTGATGATGATTGCACAACTCTTCTTAATAAGGTTGGACTATCGCATTGTATAGTTTGTGAATTTTATGTCAATAAAACTTTTTAAAAAGCCTCGCTACCACTAAACTGATTCCAACTCCTAGTGGCCCAAAAAGACAGCCTCGAACTGCATCTCCGGGTTTCTGAGAGTGTGACTCTTTAAGAGAGTCAAAAGCCTCTTCTTTCTCCTGAGGAGTGGCTAGTGCTGACCTTCCTGTTAGCAGCCCAACGCACAACCCACTATCCCACCAAGGTCCCTTCTATAAGGACTATCTAGAATTCCAAACATTAGTTGTCACATCTTTCTAAGCTGCCCTCTCTGTCTGCTGTTTAACCAGCAGATGCCCTTGGAAGCTGCTGTTTGGATTGGACCATTTCTTATGCACATAGAAGTTCAAATGCAGGCTGCCAGCTCTGGGGAGGGCTCTCTATCTTCATCTCAGCCCCTCTAACCCTCTCAGTGGTCCTTGGAGATTCGCATGTGGAAATCTCTTTACCTCTTTAGTACTTGCTGGTTTCTGTGCCTGATGGCTCTACTTCCATCTAAAAAGTGATTAGGTTGAGGATCCACCCTGCATGTATGTGGACTCATTACCATGTCAAAGAAAACCCACTCCCAAATGGGTGTACTGCTTAAGGTACACGGGTTAGGCTTCCAACACGTATAGAACAATCTAGAACAGCTGCTAAAGGCATGTATGTCCAGAACCATTTTCCATGCACTCACTGAGCTGGTCTTACAATCACCTTGTACGTTCTAGTGACGGGGGCATGTCAGCGTCATCAAGACAATAGAAGATGGTTGCTGCTACCACCAAAGAAATTCCATTTCCAAACAAAGGCACTCCAGCTGTGCTCTCCTGCCACACCGATGTGAATGTCATTTTGTGACGCTCTCCCTATAAAGTGAGCCCCACGCCATGTGGCCCCTAATCTGATGGAATGTTCCTGACTGGACCCACCTTTTGGGACACTCACAAGTGTTCCCTCAGAACACACTGCTCATTTGTTCTACACAGTGACACCATATTCATTTTGAAACCAGGCCATGGCGTTTTAGGGTCCGGGGGCAGACAGGCACTCAATAGATAATGATGGATCAGGTTGAGTGTGGCATTTGGGCAGAAACAAAGACCAGAAACAAAGACCAGAATCTCAAACTCAGTCATCGGGTCAATGAAGACTCCTAGTGAGCCTAGACAGAAAACTTCCCCTCTCTCCTGTGCAGTGGCTAGTGGACAGGTTTGAAACACAGACCTTCTCGTTACAAGTTCCATGCTTAGCCCACAGTGCACCCAGGGCTCTTCATCAGGCCCCTAGGTGGATGGATGGACTTCAACAATTTGGGCTATAAAAGAAGCTTCAACACATTCTGCACATAATCTCCTTACATGTCATCTTTCAACAAGCTGGAAGCCAAATTGTTTGCAGGAGCTGGACTGGCTTGGGAACAGTCCCCCAAATTCTACAAAGACTGCCTCCCACAAGCTTGGGGATTCAACCAGGGCTTCCAGGGTGGAAATGCAAGGTTCTGAAAGGCAGAGGAGTCCCAGTTGGTGGTGTGGGCTATGCACGGTACACTGGAGCGCTCACAGCCAGGTCGGCAGTTTGCAACCACCCACAGGAGTGCTCTGCACCACCACCACCACCACCTCATCCACCTCCACAACCACTACCTCCACCTCCTCCACCACCACTGCCACTTTCAGCTCCACCACATCCACCACTACCCCCACCACTTCCACCTCCTCCTCCACCACCACCACCACCTCATCCACCTCCACAACCACTACCTCCACCTCCACCACCACCACTACCACTTCCACCTCCACTTCCACCATATCTCCCACCACCACCTTCACCACCAACACTACCTCCACCACCATTTCCATCTCCACCTCTACCACACCACACATACCCTCCTTTCTCACAACGAAAAAAGTCCAGGACTAAGAACTGACTCCACATCAACAGAGTAGCTGGACCAAGTCGCCTGCCACCAGCAGCGGAGCTTCCTCTGGGAAGCAGTGACCCTGTGAGAAGGGTGCCCAGAGAGGAAATACTGGAACTCTCCAGAGCTCAAGTCAGCTGAATGAGAGGATTGATGTCAAAACTGCCCGGGTCACTCAGTTCCACACACGCACATGCACACCTGTGTCATCAGATGTTCACCGACTCAATAGGGGAGAGTCTTCACCCCCCCCCCCAAGTTTCCAGTCTTTCAGTCAGTGGTATATCTAGGGAACCAGCTGCTCAGTCAACCAGAGGTTAACAGCTACTCTGAGAGGGAGGGAGGGAAGGCTGCAGGCTCATGAAAGGAGGCAGTGCCACGTGTATCCACGTATCCTCAGACTTGCTAAACCACAACATAGCAAACCTTCATTAGGGGCCATCACATGTCAATGAGAGGGGTACGCGGTGAGTCGGGCCATCTGAATGGAACGCTCCCCCCATCAAACCGTGGCACTCACTGCGCAGAGCTGGTACTTGTGGTGGACAGGAACACAACACGTGAACCTGTGAGGGTCCTGGGGCTTGGGACAGGGTAACAGAAAATGGCCCTGGGGGTGGTTCTCCAGCAATGTATACTCTACCATGCCTGGCGTGAAACCGAGAAAATCCTATGATCTAGACAAAACACTCACACAGAGGCACATACACCTCCTCCCACCACACCCCATCCTTGGTAGCCTTCCCACGGAGGGCAGGATAAGACAATGGCCAGTAAGTGTAGCCAACCGAGGCCTTGTAGCCCTCGAAAAGCAGTAGCGCTGTGATCGGACTCTGGTGACATCATAGATGCACTGCCTGCACTCCGCGTCTTCTCTAAGCTCGGTGGGGGCAGGGTTGATTCCGTGTCTGTCTGGACCTGGAAAAGTACCAGGGAATGTGAGGGGGGTGGGGTGGGGAGGCAGCGTGTTTACAAGCTTGTGGGCATTTTCTAAGCTCTGTCTCGGCCTCAGGAAATGGCCCTATCTTGATGGCTGGAGATAGGCTGCCTCTGTCCTCAAGCTGATTCTGAAGGTAGCATAGCTAATGCGTGCACGAGTGCACATACACGCATGCACGCGCACACTAAGCTCCCACTTGGTGGATTCCTGACTGGAATGCTCACTTCAAGCGCAGCTCTTGAAAACCGTCCGCTGCTTCCCTCAAAGAGAGGAGCAGGAAGCTCCCAGAAAGAGCTGCGGTGTCAAGCACCCTTGGGCTGTGTTCCCTGCCCTGTGGGCCTGTGATGAGTCCCAATGGTCTGGCGGGAGGTGAGGGTGACCTTGGTTGGGTCCATCTTTGTGTGTGTGTGTCTTTTTAACATTCATTCATTCATTCATTTAAAAAATCACTTTATTGGGGGCTCCTGCAACTCATCACAATCCATACATCCCTCCGTTCTACACAAAGCACATTTGTACATTTGTTGCCATCATCCTTCTCAAAACATTGTCTACTTAAGCCCTTGATATTAGCGCCTCATATTTTCCTTCCCTCCCTGCTCCCCCCTCCCTCATGAACTATTGATAATTTATAAATTATTGCTTTGTCATATCTTAAACTATCCGATGTCTTCCTTCACCCACTTCCCTGTTGTCTGTACCCCAGGGAGGTTTTATGTAGATCCTTATAATCAGTTTCCCCTTTCTAACCCACCTACCCTCCACCTTCCCTGTATTGCTGGTCCTGAAGGGATCCTCTTTCCTGGGTTCCCCATTTCTGGTTCCTATCTCTACCAGTGTATAGCCTCTGGGCTAGCCAGATTTGTAAGGTAGAATTGGTGTCATGCTAGTGGGAAGGAGGAGGAAGCATTAAAGAATTAGAGGAAAGTTGTAGACTTGGGTCCCCAATCTGTACTTCTCCTCATTTACAGTTATAGAATTTTTAGTTCTTTGGTTGGCTTCATCTTGGTAAACTCAATTGGGATTCAAGGCTGATGGGGGCCTTCAGGATGCGGCCAGGGGACATTGTCCGAGGAAGGCTACAGGAGCTTGCCAGGCCAGAGTGCAGGGCTGGCCAGAAGGGTGCCCTCATCTCCTCATATGCCAAGGAGTAGCTGTAGGCGGGCCCAGCCAGAGGTCCAAATGAAATCAACATCCATCCATGATTTTATTTATTATTTTTTTTTTACTTTCCGAGTCTCAACAATGAACTTTTCAGCAAGCAGCATTCAGGAGGCCAAGAGCCTCTGCGGAAGCAGGTGAAAGCAAGAAGAACCATGGTGTCTTGGTTTTAACATTTTATTGGGTAAATGATTTTAAAGGTAATAACAATAGTGTCAAAACTACTACAATTATCTTTCCACAGCCAGACCTTACAGACCCACATAAACCTTCTCATGTTTCTTTTCCTTTTTTTTGCTTATTCTGAAATATTTTAAAGCCATACATGTCATATAAAATGCCCATTTCCAATAGTTTCTCCAAACTAGTAAGCAATTAGACGTGGAAGAATGGAGGCTCTAGTGATACGAGAGGTTGCGGGTCACTTGCGATGTCGTCCTGTACTCAAATCCCAGGCTACTACGACAGGAGGCGGAGAAGAGCTACGCCAGGTAGCTAGCTGTTTGCTTGTTACAAGTCTCACCATTGCACCACCAAGTACTCATTATGCTGGTGACGGCTTCAAAGGGATCTCGGGGAACATAGAAACCACTAAAATAACTTAGAAACGAGATCCAACTATTTCAAAAGTAATCAACTTTGCTATACAAAAACAGTTAGAGGTGGTTACAAAAGTGGGTTTGCTCAGTGCGTCTATGTCCCAGCACAGTGACTGGGGTCGAGAGCAACAGAAAAGGGTTGCTAAAGTCTCTGAAACGTGACTCAGGACAGAACAGAACAAGGAAACAACCTATCTTTGTATATAAAGGATTGATGCTGGTCTTGAGAATAATGTCATCAGAAACCCTTAAATCGAGAGGCACACAGCGGGTCTCTGCATTTACAAAAATCAAAGGAAAGTCACCAGTTTATTTCAGTGGGGGTGGGAGGGGGTGCTCACACCCCTTAAATAAATGTAATTCAGTTGAACGTCACTAGCAAAAATCACTTAGAAACTGTACAAAAATAAAAAAGTTAACACATTTAATCCTGCAAGGTTTGTGTAAGGACGTGGAAGGCAGGCTTTGGGAGCAGCATCCGGGCACGGCTGGGGACTTCTTTGGTTTGATCAAACACACGTAAGAGATGGGACCTATTCCGGAGGACAATTTCAAATTTCTTGCACATTTTGAAGACAAGATGAAAGGCCAGTATACAGACTTCCGGTGTGCTGGGCACTGGGGCTATGTCCACAGGACGGAAAAGGTGCCAACTGCTTTCAGAGGGATGAAGGGCAAAGGGCCAGCCTGGCCCATCCTGCACAAGTGCTGCTGACCTCAGGGGCAGGGGCGGGGCAGGTGGGGAGGGTAGTAGCACATTCTCGTGCAGTCAGAAGGCCACTTGGAGGAGGTGGGGTAGGCGGAGGGGGGGGGGCAGGACAACAATTGTTCTTTTGGAATCTGGTACCTGGCTGACCTTGTTTACGAACAAGAAAACCCTTCCAGAAATGGAAGCCTTTTGCTACATACCAAAGTAAAAGACGTACGATTTTCCATGAGGGAAAAGACAGGGTTGCATTGGGAAATAATGGAAAGCGTAACTGGAACAAATTAACAGTTGAAGGGGGGGTCCGGCGATGTAAACTTTGTGCTACTCAAATGAAGTTCAAGTATTACTTCGGAGCTGTTTAAAGATCACAGAGCTCATACACTGGTCAGGTGACGAAGAGTGCAATTCACATTGGTGTTACTGAACAAAGAAACCGCAACGGGCTCGCATACAGCCTGGGCAATTTGAATCTTTGTCTGAGGGTAGAAACACATGCTACAGTTTCCGACATGTTCAAAGTTAATTCAAACCACATAGTTAACTGCTTTGTAATAAATGACCAGAGAACAACAGCAAGCCATGGGGGGAGGGGTGAGCATTGGTTTTTCACACCCTTTTACACCGCAAAGCCTTCTAGGCAGAGGCTACCTAAGAGTCACAAATGCACTGGGAAAGTATCGGAATACAACAAGGAGACCAAACACAAAGAAAACAAACAAAACAAACGATCCTTTCCCCCCAAGCCATGGTGGGAAATATTGCTGACCTCGTCCTAAGAAGCCTGCAGGAAGGTTGTTTCTTCAGTATGACATTATTACACTGGTAAGAAAAATCTGTATAACATCTGCATATATCAAGAATTTTTTTAAAAATCTGATATGATTTGAGAGTCCGCATGACCAGTCACATGACCTGCTCAAGATTGATTAGCACCTTTAAATACAGAAACACACACACGTATATGTACATACATGTGTGGCAGTGAGCACACTTGCACACATGTATGTATGTAATAGATCTTTTCTTTAAAAAAAGCCACATACACACGCATACACACACAGAGACAACTTCTAGCCATAAGCTCACTCAAGGCAGGCGCCTATGGGACTGATGAGATGATGGGCTACGATACATTTCACAAAATATTGGTCTATTTTGTCTCTCTCTTCAGTTTGCTTGTTTTATTTCATTTTCTTTCTTTCTTTTTTTTTTTTTGCAGCACTCACTATCATTCAACTTGTGCTCAGTGTCCCTATGAGGGCAAGAAAAAAGTCCCATCAGGTAGCCACTTGCGGTCACACTGAAAGACTAACCCCTAAAAGGTGGGGAAACCCCTCCTCTAGGGCTCCATGGGGAGGCAGCCCCAGTCTCACTGTGACTGGCTACCATGATTGCCTTTCAGGCTGAGATACTGGCTTCTGAGTTAAGGCATCACAAATGAAAATGATTAGTTCAACAGTGGGTGCTGTGGATGAAGGAACCCCAACGATCTACTAAGGACTCTCATCAACCCCTCGCACCCCCAACCCCCCCCAGCACAACCACAACAAGCACCCCCACACGCAGATCGCTTGACACAGTGGCAAGCAGAAGCAAGTCAATCAATCCAAGTCCTGCGCTAGAAGAGGCTTCTTCACCTTCTCCACTAGCCGTCTGTCACTTGTCCCAGTAACTGTGACACCACCTAGAGCACTTCAATGTTCCACAGCATCACATTGTTCCAGAATAGATGTGAGGGGAAGCTTTGGAAAGTTCATGGAAAAAAATCCCATTATCTTTTAATGTCATTTTTCCACCAACCTTTTGAAGCCCTCCCTTGTTCTGCACCATAGGTATAGTCATCACTTGAAATATTGGTTTTCTGTTTGAAAAACAACAATACAAATCAACACACACATACGCACACATACATATATATGCATACACACATATACATCCACAGATACATATATACACATAGGTGAAGGGACCTCAAAAAGTTCGTGTGTGTGTGTGGGGGAAACATTTTTTACTGTCATTTTTCCCTTGCACTTCTAGAACCTTCCTATTATGTGTGTATGTATATATGTATATGTCTTTGTTTAATTAGTATAAGATGAAGGTCATCTTTCTCCAGAATCTGTCATTTTCCTGGGACAAATGGTCCTCCTATTGACACCAGGATATTTTCTTGGACCACATCGTGAGACAACTGGTCCTGCAGGCAGGGCTGGGCTCTAACTGCATCTAGCATCTTTAAGTGCCAACGCCATTACTCCCATTTGGCAGGGCGTACCGACAACAGTTTCTCAACGTAGGAAATGTGTTGCCATCCAAAGTATGTAGTGCACAAAGCAAGTCATGCCATTTCATATGTCTGAAAGTCCAGGATTGTCCCCAATGACAAATACCTCTGAAATCATGGCGTCCATGAGCTTCCGTCTCTCAAGAGATTATCTTTACCATTTCATTAAATGGTAGCTAACATTGTCTCTGGCCAATCATGACTTATTGAAGCCTAAAGCTAACAAATTTTAAGTTACTAGAGAATAAACAAAGGTCTCTTTTTTGGTTTTTTGCTCAAAATAATTTTTCCATTAAAAAAATACTTAGGAGTAAGGAAATTTGTCTAGTCTGTGGCTTCAAGTATAGAAACAATAAAATATTACAAGAATATTTCTCTAAATTGTTCCCCCTTTATTATCCCCCTCCCCCCACCCCTTTAACTTCATTTAATTATACCCTTTTCAAAGGCACTGAATTCTCTATCTGCTCTCTTCCTAATAGTCACTGCTCTTCAAATTGATTTCTGTGGCATATCTGGAAGGTAGTTTGTACTTTTCAAAAAGTGTTTTAGTTGTTAAGTTTATTCTACAATGTGCTGAGGCAGTCTCTCCCCTGAGACCCGGCGCGGTAGGCACCCATGGTTTCTCGGTCTTGGTGACAAGCCCTCCCCCCGGGACCTCTGAAGATGAGCTGCTGGGAACTCCCGTTCCTGAATCTGAGCCATGGGGAAACACCTACTGACGGAGTGAAAACCCACCTAGTAAGTTCTATTAACAAAGCCAAGTTTACATAAACCCAAGAGTACCATACGAAGACCTGATCTGTGAGAGGAATTATTCCCCAACTCAACTATCCCCAAAGAGTCACTTACTGAGAAACACTACAGAAGAACTGAAATAAGATCCTTAAAAAACTATGTACTTTCTTCCATCCACAATTGGAGAAAGGAAGGGAAGCAGAGAGGAGCAGGTGGAGGGAGGTAGGGAGGACAGACGGACGGACAGAAAGGCAGAAAAATAGAGAAAAAAACCTGATTTCGATAGAAAAAAGCCAAATTCGATATACTCTTGTAGGAAATCAAACCCCAAAGTTATATATGCTGCAAAAAAAAAAAATTCAACGAGCAAAAGAATCAAACAGGATCTTCTTAACAAACGCCATGTTTCCTACCCGTTACCATGATGATGTAGCCTGACTATGTCCAAGCTTCATCACAGTAACGGCAACTATCATCATAAAATAGTACAGTCAAAGAGATAGCTAGACCACGAAGGGGCAGGGTCTCCCGGGAAGAGGTCTGCAGAGAGGCCCAGGGGCTGCTTGTGCGGCTTAGTGTCAGGAATAATGGTTGTATGGTGGCAGGGGATGCCCAATGCCATTTTGGAAATGATGATGCTGGCGATGGGCAAGGTATTCAGCATAGCTCAGGGTCATCTTTTCACTGCGGTACCTGAAAGAAAACCATGGTAGAGACAAGGGTTAACACCAGCAAATATGTCGTTGACCTGTCACCATGAGAGTGTATAGGAGGAAGCATGGGGATCATTCTGGTAGGTGTGGCACACCTGAGGACCTGAGCCCTGGCACTCTACTCCCCCGTGTGGTTTCCACATTCCTCTGCCTTGTTTCATTTGTTCTAGACATGCCCCAGCTGGTGTGCTTTCTTCTGGTCGCGTGAACACCATTCCTTCTTGCTGACATTCCTAGCCATTCCAGGGCGGCCTTCGTTTTCAGAAGTCCCATCTCTCCTTCTCTCCACATGGCTATTTCCCCACCCTTTGCCTTTCCCCAGCCACTCCCCTTTTTTGGTGTGTACTCGTGTCTCTGGGGCTCTGCACCACCACCCTCTCCTAGCCCATTCCCGGCTGCCCTCCCTGTCCCCTGCACCCCTGTACAGTAAGGTTGACCTTGTCTAGCCACTCTCAACTCCTTTGCATCTCCAGTCTTTCCTCCATGAAACTGCTGCCTTCTAAGTTTCAGCTGTGGCCTCTTTACAGAAGATCCACAACTCACCATCTCTGTACACGGGGCCATTTTCAATGGCCCTCCCAGTGAAGCTCTCCCAGGAAGTCCTTCCAAACTGCAGTGCTTGCCTGGGCATGATTTTCCACCTATGGGCCCTACCTTTGTGAAGGGCATCATCTCGGCCCTCTGATCAAGATCCACACCTTAACATCCTGGGCCTGCAGCGGAGTCCTCAGTCCTACTTCTGAAGGCTGAGTCAGTTTTTCCTTGCTTCCGTGGTATTTTCCTAACAGTGCTTTCCTTTCTTCCTTCCCTCCTGCCACAGTTCCCACCCACACTGTTTTGGTCCCGTGGCTCGAGATCCTCAGATCATAGCACTCTCTCCTTCTTTTCCCAGTTTGCAATCCCATCCAAATCTACCCAGACGGTATCCCTGACTAAGTGCCGCGTCAGATCCACACTTCCGGACTTTCAGAGCCTCCAACCTACATTCTGGGTCATCTCTTTTCTCCGATGACTGCCTTCTGTACATGAGGGGACTTCAAAGAGTTGCTGGAGAAACTCACAGTCTTTCTTCATTCCATTCCCTTAGCTCCCCATCCACTTTGTGAAGCCCCTTCATATTTACAATCAACAGCCAGAAAACTCAGGCTCAGAGTCCACAGTACTTGGCCTTGGCCCATAAGGTTCTCTTGCAGGGGATTCCTTTCTTTTCCCTGCTTGTCAAACAGCCCGTCCATTCTTGCAGCCCAGCCTTGACTCAACTTCCCCTTTGAAACCATCTGTTGCCCCCCACTCCCAAGCCATTCCTTCTTGGCATAGCTTCCCCTACTGCAGCTTCTCACTCCATCCATCATATTCTTGCATTACTAATGTTTTGGAAATTTTTATGGGGGGGGGTTGTGCCTGTCCTTTGAGCCCCCTAGACTGTATACTCGGGGAGCACAAAAGTAGGGGTAGCTTCTGATTTGTCCCTCCTTCGAGCTTAGAATGGTTCCACTTTCAGACTAGGCATCCCAAGTCGTTTTCTGGAATTGAAGTCAATGGAAATGGCAACCCATGGGAATGGCAACCCATTGTCTTAAACTGTTTGATGTCTCCCTTTGAAATGTGTATGCATTTTACTCTACACAGCAATTGATTGAGCATGTGTGGGTTTAGTGCAAGTGTATTTTTTCAGAACACTTTTTTTGGGTGAAATTCCAATTTGAGGGTACGGATCAGAATTCTTGGGTTGGGCTGGGCAGTGGCCAAAGCGAGCCAATCACCAATTTGGGTACTTTCTCCAATACCATCTAACGTCTCAGAGGGCCGTGTTGTCAAGCAAGAATCAACACACAGAGCTAAAGATGGGAAGATGGGCTCATCCATAAGACAGGCTTTATTGCCCAGCAGACTTCCACTGCATCTGCCCTCAGCATGGCCCTGTCATTTATTTCCACTCTGTTTCAGAAAAGAGAAGTGAGGACAGTTAGAGAATGCACAGGCAAATTAAGCGTTGTAGTCACAAACAGCCTGGTGAGCCTTGCACTAGGAGAAAAGGCCATTGGTACCTGGTCAGTTTTATGGTTTTCCTGAATTCATTAGTAATCGGAGCTTTATATCCTCCTTTCCGTAGTAAGGAGTCTATGGTCTGAATATGGTCCCATCCTGTGGAGAGTAAATCAGAGAACACATCAGTCAAGCACGTGCAACAAGAACCTTTGGTTAAACACAGAGTGTGACTCGGTAGAGGTCAGTTATCACTGTCACCAAATGCCTCCAACTCCTTTGGTCCTAAAAGCAGTCACACAGAAGAGCTAAGATGTCATCATGGACAGAAGCAAGTCGACTCCATACACCTTCAGTGCTGGCTACATGAGATGTCTAATAATGCTGGCTTCATGGTCTCAAGCACAGTTGTAGGCACAGCGTCTAAGAGGCTGGCAGAAACTGCTCAGTCCTGTGATGTAACAAACCAGACCCGGGTACTAGTTAAGAACATTCTTATTGGTTTGCACATGAGATGGTATATTACTCTATAATGAGGCGCTCTACTGCTTAGCTATGCTTTCTGGGGGCAGTGATGCTGCACAATTCAGGTATTCTCGAAAATCACCTGAAGAACCCTCCAGCAAGCTGCCTTAAAGGCGACCGCCCATGGCTTGGTGTTTCATGAGGCTGAGCTTCGTAATTCTGAAGCTCACACTGATGTGAAACAAATGTGGCAAAACCAGATGGCTGATCTTTTCTGATGAGAGGACAAAAAAAATCCATACGATGCAGAAGCAAATATCCATTTCAACCAATATGAAATTAGAATGCAGAAATGGCGAGAAAGGACAAACTGCTACCAAGGTTAAAAAAAAGATTTTGTGTTATGATTTTTTTTGTAGTACCATACTGTGATAGTTTTTTGAAATCAACCAAAGTATCCCCCTAGAATGCAACAACAACCCGTGTGTTCTCAGTGGCCCTCCTCTCCTTGGGAAATGTGTGATTTTCCGACTAGTATGAGACATTTGGAGCCTGACAAATGAATTGGGCTAACTGTCAGACACCAGGCTTGCTATGTCACAAGGCTACATGCACAGTCTAGTCGGGGAAACTGGCCCCTCAAATGAGTAGCTCACGTTTGCCTAATATAAAGCCCCACTTGGGTTAAGTCTGCCCTTTTTTGCAATATTCATTTGTTTGGGTTTTGCATGTGTATCTGTCTGTACTGGCCAACTGTAGCACAGAGATTCAGCCGTGGTGTCATTCACTGATTGGACACAGACATTGCAGTGGCAGTGATGGAAGAGTCATTTCTCAAGATTTGACAGTGACTAATTGTTAGACATAACTGCAAGGTCAAATAGTGTATTTTCAGTTGTCTATTTGTTTAAATTCTTCACCAGCTCATATGAAATAAAGTGCAACAATGACCTTGCTCCTTTGCAACCTCCGGTAGGTAGGTGGCGGTGCGCTTTGATCCTTTTTCATTGATGAATTCTATTCTAATGCCATGTACACCCACCTGAAAGAAATGGGCAGTTTTATTAGTACAGTCTTCTTTAGAGAGACAAAGAAAAGGTTATAACTTCACTTTCAAGAGATTTTGGTCTTCCTTTTCCCCCTGGGGTTTGGAAAGGCATATCAATTTTTCTCCTTCCAAAGCTTTGACTTCGGGGTGCGGAGACCATTACGGTGGCACTGGAGAGTGAAGAGGTGTATCTGCTGATGCCTAACCTGTGCTGGGCCAAGCTGTTCTGCTAGGAACTGGGACAACCCATCGGACACTGGGTAGAAGAGGATGGCCCCTGCCCCATGTCCGCAGGATGGCTGTGGCATTCGGGAACTGGCTTCCAAAAGCCAGCCAGCAGCCACCCCATGTTGAAAGTACAGACACCACTTCAGGGCAAATCGCAAACCTTCTGGGTCGTGTCCTCTCCAACTCTCTCAAGAACACCCTGCCATCCAGTCAATTCAGCTCCTATAAGCATCCTACATGACAGAATGAGCCCCACCCCCTAGGATTTCCCAGGCTGTAGTCTTTACATACGTAGACTGCCACATCTTTCTCCTGTGGAGGGCTTGCTGGGTTCAAATCCTCGACCCCGACATTTCTGGTTAACAGTGGAGCATTTAACCACGGCATCACCAGGGCACCTTCTAAACTGTCTAGTCCCTTAAAAACCTTGAATTGCATGGACTTGAGCAAACATGGTCAGATAAGACTGAAACAAAACAAAACAACCAAGAACACAGGAGATCCTACAACATCATCCATTATAATTTCTCTTTTTAAAAAAATGATACACATGGCTGAATGTGGGTCAGTGCCAACCCCTCACTGTCCACCTGCATCATTGTCCCTACAGAGTACTGCTAAATTTAAGAGCCATCGAGAATTCATGTGCTGGATACATTGGATGGATATAAGGATTGTGATAAAGGCTGTAAGTGCCCCCAATAAAATGATTTAATAAAAAAAGAATTAAAATCCCTTTGGGGGCAAGGCATTTTAGTCTTTTCTCTAGCTTGAGGGCCTTACGCAGAGATGACGACAGATTGTTTATATGAAACAGACAACCTGCAGTGAAGTTTGGAAAAAGTCTTCTAAGTAAGTATGGGCAACCTAATGGTCAAATACAGCTTAGAGTAATACGCCTTTTCTTGGATTCATGTGGAATCGAAAGGAATTTTCTTTTCCCCTCCTATTCCATACAGCATAGCATCTAGGTCTAACGCTCATAAAAAGGTCGCTGTTAACAATGGAATCTCTAAAATATAAGCAACTCCGTTCCATTTGCAGTGTTTTCCAAGTGGAATATAAGACCGTGCAAAATACTGGAGGCAAGCTAGAAGACCCTATAAACATTATCTCCCATGAATAGACTTGCATTCTTTCCATCAGTCTGGATGGAAAGATCTAGGTCCAAGAACACAGGATGGGAAGGCCAATGAAAACCCTTCGTGTCAGCTCTTACCCTGCATTTTTCCAAATGTTCAAGGGAAAAAAAGCCTCTGGAAACACATTTTGTTTTCTCCCCCAGGTCTTCATCCCTCCATCTCTTAGGGCCTGTCAGATCATCGGAGCAGCTTGTTTTGTTTTTCTAAAGAATATCTTGGCGGCTAGGTCTTCTATCTATTTCATCAGTCTATTTATAAGTCTCACGGTGAACGTGTCGCTGGGGCAACTGCCTTGAAAATGGGCAGTGCCCGGCCTTCACCCATTCGCTGGTGGGCAAGGATCATAGGCAGCTGAGAAGATATCCAAGTGTTTGGCTCTCAGGAACTTTCAGGATAAAGGGACATCTAATCATCTCTTTGGTGTCTAGCACAGGACTGAGACAATGACAAATTTTCACGGTGTCTGTATACTGAGTTTTTGAGCAGTGACTCTGACAATTTTCCCTTCGACAGTTTCAGATTTCATATCGTTTGTTTTTAAAAATCTACAGCATACATAATGTATGCTCTCGGCATTCACTGGAGTGACATTTGAATCTTCACCTCTATTAATCAAAAATCTGTCGTGCTGAAATTGAAAAGATTATCTGGTGTTTATTAAGGTGTCTAAATCAAAAGTCTGAGAGGAAGAATGTTTCCTTATCTGTGAGATGAGTGTCACACTAAATCAGTGATGCTTAACTGGTAAAGAATGGAAAACATGGGAGTAGGGGGGAGGCCAAAGGTTTATTAGAATTTCCAGAGGGTTCATGTTTTAGCAAGCATGATTTTTAAAAAACATAATCAACTCTCTGGGAGATTTTTTTCTAGATAAACTAGATAATCTTTTGTAGCCAATCAACTCTGATAAAGCATAACTATATACTGAGGAGAACAGATTTATGTAAATAGGGAGGGAGGGGGTTACATATCTAAGTCCCTTATTCATCAGAGAGTACAAGATGTATTCAACAGAAATTTCAGAGATTCTAAAGACGACTTATTTAATAATTAGAGAGAAATTAAGATCTACTGAATAATGTAGAAAGGAGCCCTAGTGGTGCCATCAGCTAAATATGTTGAACTATTAACCACAAGGTTAGCGGTTCAAACTCACTAGCTGCTCTGCATGAGAAAGTTGAGGCTATCTGCTCTCATAAAAATATACAACTGCAGAAACCCTATATAGGGTCACTATGAGTCGGAATCAACCCAGTGGCAGTGGGTGGGCATGTTATGTAAATGATCGCTCCAAAACTATTATATTATACCACTCCTCATTTATCAACCTGGTTAAGCTCCAAAGACAGGAGCTTTTAAAAAAAATTTTTAAAGGCATTATGGGAAAATGGAGGTTAATCACATCAGATCACAAAATAGGGCATCATATAACAGCTAAACTTCATGATATAACTGTCAAAGAGTCAAGACCAAGAATCAGGGTTCAGCAATGTTGGCATATAACCTTAATCAGCATTCTTCTTGCTTTGTACCTAGGTATTTGTTACTGTCAGAGGTACATCATTAATATATGAGACAGTATTTTTTTACTATTGTTGTGAATGCAAAATATTGGATAATGGGATAGTTCTTAAACTCAAATAATGAGTAGATGGATAATAAAGAGGTTAAGACCAAAAAGTAAGGATGTTAGCCAAAGTAAAAATCACTCACTCCCCCTTTGAGTTATTGCCATATTCACAGCTTTGTATTCTGGCTTCCTATGAGTCTGTGCCGTTGAAAGCCCTTGTAGGTTGAAGTGTATGTCAGGTGTCTCCTAATGTGACTTCTTTGTGAAAAGTAACTTCTTTGATAGGCCAAAGATCCATTACACAAAAATAAAAAGTGAAAATGATAGACGGGACTCATTTTTCAGCTAGTAGACTCAGGAGCATGATAATAATGCTCCTAGTGGACTCAAAGCCTAATAAACTTTTTGTAGCCTGTTAAGCGACAATATTTTCCTTACTTGTGGGGCCACAGATGCCATCATGTAATCATGGGGCACGGTTCAAACAGGAGAGTGGGAAATGGCCAGATGCTGAGAAGGACCAATTGTTGCCACCCAGTGTCAATCACTGGTTTTGCAAATTAAGTCATCTCTGCTGAAATGAGCACCCGCCCTAATTCCATACTCTTGCCGAAAGACACTCCAAAATGGGACTTTCGTCTTCCTTCAGGAGTGAAAGAATCTTCCAAAAACACAAACCACGCCTGCAATGATCGGCTACATCTGAGACCAGCTACCCAGGGAGCTGGGTATGATTCCCTCAAGTCAATGAACTCTCAGCAGCTTTCTATTTCTAAGGATGGATAAGGAGGTGGAATCTTGGCAAACTAGGTCAGGAAATATCCTAAGTAATTCTGCACTGCTCAAAATGCAGGCAGGTCAGCCAAACCTGGTGGTGATGGTGGTGGTTATTAAGTTGTTCGGACTGAATCACTTCTGACCCATAGCAAGCCCTTTGGTACAACAGAATGAAAGACAACTCAGTCCTGCCCTGACCTCACAACGGTTCCTATGCTTGAGCCCATAGCGGTTGCTTTGTCAATCCATGTCCTTGAGGGACTTCTTTTTTGCCGTCCCTTTACTTTATCAAGCAAGTAGAAACTTCCAACTCTGCCCTTATAGAGTCTGCAGGCCATTTTCAATATGATTACATGGTTGGGGGTGGGGGGGCTGGGGGGCCTTTTAAGGTCCATCAGCTGTGATAGTAGTCTTTTCATCCAGATTGTGTTTTTGCTAAGCAAAGTTATAAATCAACTTGAATAGTGGTAAATTAAATGTAAGACTTAAAGGTAAGAGGATATGGAATTAAACAACAGAGCTGTATCTGTGTGTGCTGAGAGAACGCTGTGACCAGTTCAATAGATTCCTATCCCATACTAAAAAGAAAGCCACATGTATTCTGGCCCATTCCATAGCACGTGATTTCCATGAACGTGATTATACAACCACTCATTTTTATTATTGCTCAGAATGATTAAATATCCACATTATTATTAAGACCCTAAGATATCTCTCGATTATTTTGCGGTTGATTATCCAATTTGGGGACTATTGCTGTACCCACGATGCCACCTGCCATCAGCTCCGTCCTCTTTCTGCTCTTGTCCGTTTCTCTCCTTTTCACTCCTCTATCAGAGAGTATGTGGTCACAGAAGAGAGGAGATACACGCAAATGAATCAATTTTGCTCCACGGTAAAAGGTTTGGTTGGAGAGAAGATTATAAATAATGGCTAAAATGAAGCTTCTAGACTGTCTGCAGATTTCATTTATCCTTGTTATCTAGTCTATTGATAGAAATGTGACTTCATTTAAAACTATTATCCTCTAATGCTGTGACTCTCAATAGAAGAGCATTAAAAAAAAAGTGTCCTCTCCACCCTGTTACATGGCCCGATAGCGCTCTGCACAATTGCATACACAGAGCTTTGTATCCCCTGGCAAGTGCTAGTCGCGTGCCTCCCTAGCAGCGCTACCAAAGGATGAGACTTGAAAGAATCATCTAGCCCAAATTATCCCCGAGTATGTTTTCTGGCTATGTGGACTAGGTTCCATGCAAGTCTCAAACCATTTGGAGTTCCCATTAGCTCCGCAGTACTGATTTTCAGAATTCAATTTGACCCTGGCCGCATCCTGGCTAACAAAACCCATCCCCCAGTCTGCTTCCTGTTATAGCAAACACTACCTTCATGTCCCACTCTTCCTGATTTTCAGAACCGGATGTTTGCTTTCTCGGGGTTAACAGGATCTCAGCCCACCCCCATGACCGATTTCCACCTTGCAGGAAATAAAAATAAAATATACTAAAGGGTCAGCGAAGCCAGAAGTTGGCTGGCACGTCATTTTAGATGAAATCACGTAGCAAAAAAAAAGTCCTAGCAATTAACATAGCAGCCAGTTGTTCGTATAAGGCTGACCTACCAGACTCAATGTGCCAGTTCATGGGATTGAATGAAAGGACTCGGCTCCTAATGAGAGGAGCTCAGGATGCTGGGCACCCCCCACCCCTAACCTTTAGAGGCTGGTATCTGAGCAGACAAGCAGCCTCTTCTCAAAAGACCCTGGTACTACAGAGAGAAGCACACGCTGCCTGGGACAGCGAGTGGATCAGACCCGGAGCCAAGCAGTTGTTCCATCCGTGGGAAGGGGGAAAATCCAAAGAAACCCTAAAAGCACAATGCAACACTTTCCATCTTTGACTCCCAGTCTGAGCTCATTCCATTCCCACCCCCACCTCTCCATTCAGCCTTCGGACACCGCAACTGCTTCCTTCTACCCCTGGAAGCCAATTCAACATGAAAGAGGAAATGTATCCTCTTGAATCATCATTCCGGGGGTCCACAAAAAGTAAGCTTTCTGCCATAAAGGTGGATAACCAAGTGTTGAGAGCTTAAAGAAATACTCTCCTCAATCCGAATTACCCTCCCCCCCCCAAATGAGGAGGAACTATCACCACCTGCTGCCCCTGAAACCCTCACAGCTGTGAATTAACGTCACTTCCCTCCACTCAGTAGTTTGAAGAGTGGTTCTCCAGTCTGCAAGGTGTCCGTGTGCCTCTCAGGGGCTCTTCAACAGAAATCAGTGCCACTTTCCATCTTGCGTGACTGCAGTTCATTGTTTTCTTTTTCACTCGGCAATTTTTACCTCTTTAAGCATGAGAAAATGTCATCTTGGCCTCTTTAGTCTATTTGTTTACAAAAGTAGGACATAATGTTTTATAAAAAATGAAAGCTTTTATGGAAGTATAAAGGAGGACAATCAAACTGACCAGTAGTCACATCCTACCTAGAGATAAGTCTTGTCTTAGTAATTGAATAAATTAATTTTCTCCAGAACTGAGATGCTCCTAATGACCATTTTTAGGCTGTTTTTTTTTTGCCATGATCCATTATGTAGACTTTGTTGCTGCCATTTCTTGCAAATCTCTCTTCAGTAAGAAACTTTAGAAATGAAGAAATACTGGAAACATACATCAAAAGGGATAATCGAAAGCAAAACCATCTCTTGGATGCTGGTAACCTTTCAAACATATTCTACTATAAAAATCTGATTTCGGGCTGAGCCTCGGTGGCGTAATGGTTGAGTGCGGGACTGCGACCCACGGGTTTGGTGGTTCAAATTCAGCAGCGGCTCTCCAGGAGCAAGTCTGGGTAGCTCCCATGACCACCAGAGAGCAGTGATGCCCCCCCCCCCCAAAAAAAAATCTGATTTCCTTACCTACTGTAGGGGAGCTTTCCTTTTTCTTCCTGTTGTGATTTTGGGAAAACCACTTGCACAGGTACCCTTGACCAACCCTGTTCTTCTCTGAAACCTCTCCCTGACAGTAGTCTTCTTCAGCTTACTACTGTATTTTGTCTCCATGGTCCAAATTTTTGGCTTTTGCAGAGCTTAACAAAGGACTAATTAATACCGATTTTGAGTCATGTAGGGACGTAGACATTTGGTCTGTCAGGAACACAAGCCTGCCAGTTTATTTCACAAAAGCCCCTGACCAACCATCTGATAACAATTATTTTAACTAACAGCTGACACACGATTCTAAAATACTTGAACTATGTGATAAATGACCCTCCGAACTTTCAGCAACTTAGTGAAATTTTAAAGAAACCATGGATAATAAAGAGGACTAGGAAGCTAACAATGTTTATCTATCATTTGCAATGAAAGAAATTGTCCTTATGCTAAGGTTTTATAGAGAACAAGTGACAGCTCGGAGTGCAATTAAGAGGGCAAAAAGACCCACCTCAACACTCTATAATGGTTAATTATAATGAACATTCTAGAAAAATTAGACATCCCGAAGTTCTCCAAGAAAAGTTCAAGCAACAGAGGTGACCTTTAAATTAAAAAGCCTACTTTTTATCAAAAATGAGAACAAAGCATTTTTAAAGGGGGAATGAGGAAGAGTGTTGATGTACCGAAAAAGAAACTAAAGTTACATAATTTCTGAAAATCTAGGCATGTGAATTCGTTTACTTGTCAATGCCTAGGATGGGGAGGAGATTGTCGGGGCAGTGTCATCGCCTCTTGATAAACACACATAACAGGAAATCATATTTGTATGAACGTTCCTATTCATGTTAGAACTGTACCATGGGTATAGGTTTTCAAGACTGTTTTTCTTCCTCTACCAAAAAATATTTGATCCTACCAAGTTCCATGTGGGTTGGCTCCATGCATATGAATAAACCTTGAAGTCAAAAGAAAGGCCAAGAAATCCTCTAGAGGATCTTTCAGCGAAGCAAAAACTCTATTTGTAAATTAAAAAAAAAATCATCCCTTAATTTCTATGGCAATGGTTTAATCGACTCGTTAAATTTGGATTTACATTCATAATGTTCAAATAAAACAGAGGTCCTCCTGGTTCCTGAATAATTTCCTTCTTGCAAAGGATTATCTTGTGAAAAAAAGAAAAAAAAGACATCGGAATGCATCATTTTAAAAAGGGGGATGAGTTTTCACTTTCCCTGCCTGCATTAAGTTGGCAATGTTCATTTTCAAAGCTAGAATGCTCTTCTGCTAACTTCTAACTGACTAGTGGCAATTCAGTCTCTAAGAGTATAATGAAAGCACATCATTATTTTTTAAGGGAGTCATAGCCTCACACAGCTGCCTGGTAAAGAATTGAAAGGTGCAGAAGAGTCACCGCGCTGGCCGGTGGCTGTAAGGAGTAGAGTCGGAGTCTCTGGAATGCTCAAAATACAGCACTCTTTTAACTAAATGCTGGGGAACACCCCACCCCTACCCCCCGCTGCCGCTTACTATACACAAGAGAATAAACAACTGTGCAACTCTTTGAGGAGGGCAAGGCAAGGGTCTGTGGATTTTGTGGGAAGAAGTAAGAAAACATCCCCAACACAATGGGAGGAAGGTAGGAAATAGCTCCAGGAGGTCCAGGAATGGACTCAACCGCCCGTTCCACCCGAGTACCCAGAGCTAAGGGAGATGCTTCTGCATTAAATCACCTCCCCCAAAATGACTTTACTTTCTATGGCTTCTTACACATTGACTTATTGACTCCCAGCAAATTCTTTCTAGAAGGCCAGGAGGCATGACACATTCCTTTCCCAATGCTTCACAGCACATGAAAAACATTTAAAGTAGAGAATCAGGACAAAGGTTCGATTATCATCCTAAGAAATACTGGCGTGCAAAAATCTCATTACCTCTGGAAAACAGTGTGAGAAGCATTTTGCTAAGTATATCATCCTGATGATGTTAAGGCAGCAGTCCGAAGGTCAAAGAGAAGAATCATGCTTTACATCTGCAGCTCTCATCCTTCCTAATGCCGCGACCCTTTCATATAGTTCTTCGTGTTGTAGGGGTCCCCCAACCATAAAATTATTTTTGTTGCTACTTCATTGCTGCAATATTTGCTACTGTTATGAATCAGGCAAGCCCTGTGAAAAGGTCATTCGACCCCCAAAGGGATCGCGACCCACAGGTTGAGAACTGCTGCTTTTGATCACTGTGGTGGTCAACAGAAGGAAAAAAGCCAGATCCTGTGCCATCTTCACAGCCATCGCTATGTTCGCACCTACTGTTGCAGCCAGTGGGTGAGTTCTTCTCCCTGAGAGTCTTCCTCTTCCTCTGGGATTTACTTTCCTGGGCCTGATGTCCTTCACTAGAGACTGGTCCCACCTAACAACATATCCCATCTACTTTATAGCACAGTTGCAAGAAACAAGTAACATATACAACTGGAAGTCACTTATTTCACTCAGTGACTCTGTGAGTCACACACCATCTGGGTAGGAATGGGAACTTTTCAGTAGTACAGTAAAAGGGGTTAAAAAAAGATGGAAACCTTCAAGGGGGTAGGAAGGGGGGCAAGGAGAATATTCACTTCTAAAATCTATGAGAGATAATGGCGGTTGCCAAATTTGCTCATATCATCCATTTACTCTCATGAAGGTTATTACAAAAGCACTCTATTATTAACTGCAGGCTAAAACGTCAGAAATGGAGTCCTGATCACTCAAGAGGTATGCTTTAAAGGTTGCTTTTAAAAGTGAAGTGTAGCTCTCTGAGAACCTGGTATCTGACAAGGCTTACTGATGATGACTGATGCTTTGGTACTTTAGGGACAGAGCCAGGGTGGGGTTATGGGGTCCAGTTCTATGGTCCGGCAATCTTGATGGCCAGCTCCACTCAGCATGGGTTGATTACATGTCCATAATGTGTGCTATGAAGGAACAGTCTGTGTTTTGGACCACAATGTGTTGCCTGAGGGACGGCTATGTGGGAAGGTGAGACTCAGTGATCCAGGCCGCTGGACACAGCAAAACGCCACCTTAGGGTTTGTGAAAAAATCCCCATCTAGCTATTGAAATATGATCTCAGGATCTGCATTCAAAGACAGAAAAGATTGGTTCCTTGTGCCTCCAAATGATCTCATCTTTCAAACAGAGAGAGAACTGATGTCTGACTACAATTTAGAAAATATTTTGACTCCTGTCAGCAGATTGTTCCATTAGCTCCCACAAGATCACTAGTTAGCATATTTGCTTTCCGAGTTCTTCTACAAACAAAAAGCATGTTCATGTGGATGATCCAGCAAACAAGTAGCTAGGAGATGACAGACCTAGAATTACCCTGCAAGTCAAGCGCAGACTATCCTAATGACACTGCTCTTCTAGCCGGTTGGCTCTTTCCAAAGACACCTGGCTCTGGTTCTAGGTTGAAGACCGGTTTAGAGGGCACCAGTAGGCCACACGAGTGACTTTTTTCCTGAGAGGTCTGCAAACAATCCTGCCTTTCCAAATTCAGATAACGCTGAGACTTGAAGAATGCAAAACAATGGTGAGCCATTCCTGTGTTCAAACTCAAGGCAGGGTCATGGTGAATGTCTCCCTAGAGGAGGGGGCTCTTGTCCTCATGGAACAACCATTTCAACTTTAGAGGATGATGTTTCAAAGTATCAGTTCAATTCATGAACTGTCTACCATGCCCAGCCCCAAAACGAATCACTCATCACCCTTCTCATACTTCTCAAACCCAAACTCACTACCATTGAGGGGATTCCCACTAATGACAGGGCAGAATGGTTTCCAGGGGTTTCCAAGACTGTCACCCTTTTCTTTATTTTTTACTTTTTATTGCTGCCCACTCCACATACCATACAACTTAATCATTCAATCATAACAAGATTTGTGTAATCATCATCACAATGTATCTGAGAACATTTTCTTTTAGGACTCATTGGTAGTTCCCCATTGCGCCCCATTCTTCCCTGCCATGCCCCCAGGCAACTATCAATTTATAGATCCACCCATCCTGGATTTAATGTGTAGAATGTCATGCAGAACGCAAACAGGAGGCAAACAAACAATCAACAATATAAAAACACACTAACAATGACTAGACAAACAGAAAAACCTCAATTGAAAAGAAGCAGCAAATAGTAAGCATGGGGGGGTGGAAATTGTCATGGATCATAAATGAGATGCAATACAAAGTATTACATTTTAACCTAACTACATCTGCCGTAATTGATTTTATAGTGCTCTCTGTCTGACAGCAATGTTATTCACATACCCCAACTATGGTCAGAGGGGATTCACATGTGGCTTAATCCATGTAAAGATACTACAAATGGATTCTGGGTTTCCACTGTCATCTATAGCCTTCTGTAAACAAGCTGTTTATAAATTTAGCTCTGATACCATTCTTTCCTTCAGATTAGGATATTATTACTTATAAGTCTTTGATGACCCAGGCTGGTGTGCTTTTTCATGTGGACTTAGTTTATGCCTCACTTATATGGCTGCTTATTTGAAGACAAGTCTTTAGGCCTCAGATAGTACTTTTCCAATAGTCAAGCACCGTCTGGTTCCTTCCCCACACTTTTCTATAGCACTCATATCTTCAGTGATCTCTTCATGGGGGTGAACACTGAGCAGTACTATGAGACTATAAGTCTTTATAGGGGTAGAAAAATCTTTCTCCCACAGAGTGGCTGGTGGTTTTGAACTGCTGACCCTGCAGTAAGCAGCCCATAGCAGAACCTTCTCCAGGGCTCTTAACGAGGCAAAGAGTAAGTTGATCCTGGTATGGGCAAAGATTAGTGATTGCTGGTGGGCTGTAATAACTGTTCAGTTTGTCTTTACAACCACTGTCAACAGTGGTGGTGTTTTCAACAATTTATTAGCAAATCTACTCAGATTTTTTGAGTGGTTACCTATAGGCACTAATCTTGAATGCTGCGATTGCTATTCCGAGGACCTATATGGATACATTGCTGATCATTCTGTCAAATCACAATTGATTTGAAATGAATCACACACACCCTGTGAAAGTTTACCACACAGGCCTCACATTACTATGATCAGAGTCTTTGTAGCCTCTGAAATAAAATCAGAAGTGAAACCTCCTTCCTATGAACTTCATTTGTGAAATTAGAGACAGGTTAGCAAGAGAATTTTCAAAGAAACTGAGTTAGAAAAACAAAAAACACACTTTAGATGAAGACGGCGATCAGAAGGTTGGTAGCCTGGCTGCAGTTCACTTGTTCCCTGATCCCTTGAGAATCAGGTGGCTAGTGCCACTGGCCATGCTCCTCACTGCATGGGCACAGAGATGTCTCTTGTTACTGCACTCAGCTAACACCATGCTTTGCAACTTCCAGACTTGTCCTTTTGCCTGCTTTGATCTGGGCACTTTTATCCCTTTAATTGGGAATTCCACTAAAGCAACACACCTCAGCAGTGGGGGGTGGGGTGGGGGGTGGTCAAGTCTCCACCTTGACTTTGGCCAGAACAATCCGATGCTTAGATAAAACATCCTCATTACCTACGGTTGACTTTCAGCTCTTCTCTTCTAGAACAACTCGGCAGCATTTTGAAATTCTATCCTGTGTTACCTTTGATGCAAATATTTGGTGCTTCAATTTAAAATGAGATATTTACAGTGAGGAAGATAATTTCATTCATGGAAGAAAAAGTGTACCTAGTGAACGGTGTGCAATTTCTCAGAGGAAAGATTGGATTTTCATAAAATCGACTGAGTTCTCATAAAAGAAATTCCCAATCTAATATAAATGCATTTATATATAAAGATAAACCATCGATGAAGATTTCCTCATAATCTTCTGTATATTGATTTACATCATCATCATCCTTATGACATCCAGATTCCATTCCATTCATTTGTATGCAATATGATAACAGTTATATAAATAAATAGGCAAATACGCTGACACAAAGACACAGAAAAAGAATGGCAAGAAATAGTCCAAATTGTTAACAGTGCCTTTGTCTAAATGATCAAGTGTTTCTCTTTCAATAATTTTGAAATATTTTAAGTTTTCTTCTTTATTAAATTGAAATAATTATCATGCATATATTGTTTTTGTATTTTTATTGTGGGAAAATGCAGTAACGTCAAACTGACCTTTTAAAGCATTTTGAAGCCGAGTGACAGAGCACATTCCCAAAGTGCAGCTACCTAAGTCCAGGACATTTTCATCGCTCCGAATGGAAGTGATGTACCTATTAAGCAATCGCATCCTATTCCCTCCTCCTCCTCCTTGCCCCTTCGCTGCTGAAAGCAATCACTGACTTTTAAAAATAAAATAAAATGCAATGTATTTTGCTATATAACATCGATATTTTATTATATAAGTCCAGAAGTAGAGTGGCCTTCAAGGTACTTGATCTAATGACTCAACTATGCAGAGACCCAGAGCCTTTCCATTTTATATTTTAATATAAGAAATTTGTTTTCAAGAATTTGCTTATTCTGGATATTTTCTATCAAGTATTCTGTTTCTTTCACTTAGCCTACTGTCTTCGAGGTTCATTCCTGGTGGCGCATAGGTCAGTACTTTGTTCCTTTTTCACGACTGACTAACAGTTTCTTACAGAGATGTATGGAGTCCGGAGGGGGCTGGTGCAGTTCAGCACACTACTACTAACCAGGAGACTGGCCAGTCAAAGCCACCTCACCTCTCTGATATAAGGTCTGGGTATATACTTTCAAAAGACCTCGGCTTTGAAAATGCTCCCAAGTGCAGGTCTACAGCACAGCACACGCATCACCATGAACAGCTTTCAACTTAATGGGAGTGCTTTGGGCTATGGTTTCTAATATGGGTATACCACATTTTGTTTAGCCATTTAGCAGTTGATGGACATTTGAGCTGTTTCCACCTTTGTGGTATTGTGTAGAGCACTAAAGAACATTCATGGACAAGGTTTTGTTTGACCATAACCTTGGAGAGTTGTACTAATAAATGACTTTTAATTCCACTTTGGCATTTTTGTGTTCAAGTAATGCTTTTTCAGAGGTATAAAGGACAACACAGACTACCACTCCTATAATAATGTCATTCCATTTTTATTCATTTTGTAAAGCCCCAATCCATCCTAGTATTTAAAAAGGTAATTTTCAACATTACTCTTTGGGAACAGATTTCTCTTTTGTCAAATACTGTTCCCAATGATGAAGTAACAAGAAAGATAACCTTTTCCTATTACCAATAGTCATCTAAGCAGGACTTAATTCACATTAAAATGTTTATATATGAAAAACATAAAAATAGAGGGACACACATTTCTATTTTGCTTCAACAGAAAAACTGAATAGACACCAATATTTGAGTTCAATGAATATACTAAGTACCAAATTCCAAAGGGCAGTATAGAATCACCTAGAAACTCACACTCACAGATAATGACCAGAAATGATAAATACACCCCAAAAGACTACACAGGAGAAATTATTAAGTGTTTTAGCTCCCATACTCCTAACAGAACCC
This sequence comes from Nesogale talazaci, assembly GCA_004026705.1. Lineage (NCBI taxonomy): Eukaryota > Metazoa > Chordata > Mammalia > Afrosoricida > Tenrecidae > Nesogale > Nesogale talazaci. The sequence goes on along the minus strand of PVJH01000067.1, from coordinate 378,572 downwards.
TGATACATCTTTTTTTTTGGGGGGGGGGCAAAACTACTCTCTGGTGGTCATGGGAGCTACCCAGGGCTGCTCCTGAGAGCCGCCACTGGATTTGAACCGCCAAACCCGCGGGCCGTAGTCCCGCACTCAACTTCTTACGCCACTGGGGCTCAGCCAGATACATCTTATGACGATAAAAGTACAATCATATTGACTTTAGCTGGAGACAGTGCTTTAAGTAGGCTAAAAAGGATGATGTATATTCTGGGTTCAACCTTAACTATGGGGTTCCCCATTTTCCTTCCCCAAAACATATGCACCCACATATATGATATACACACATACACAACAGAAAACAGAAGCAGAATACTGGCTAAAACAGCAACAGCAGCATCTTTTTATCAATAAAAGAGAGTCATCATAAACTATTGCAATTATTAAGTAGGAGGTACATTTAGGGTAAGGTGACCAGATATCCCATTTTTTAACAATTTGCCCCATGTCCTGTGTGTTTTAAAATTAAATAAATATACCACAATACTATTTTTGCATTCTGTGAGCATTTTTGTTGCTGCATATTGACCAAATTTTTAATTAAGAACCCCCCTCTCCCCCGGTCAATGGTGTCCTGCTAAAAATCTGGCCACTTTAATTTAGAGGCAATTTAAAAATAAATCACTGCAAACATTTCCATAATATTGGTAAGCCTGTATTTAAGAAAAATTAAAATAGGAATAATACATTTACACAAGGATATATATTAGCAGATGTTCATTATACAAAAGGTTTTTCTACATTTCAAATTTACTAGGATCAGGATTCTCATTTTTAAATTTTTTTTTTTTTAATTTGGGCATCACTGCTCTCCGGCGGTGGGAATAGGGGGCCCAGCCCCACTGCTGGAATTGAACCTCCATCCCAGTGGGCCGCAGTCCCGCGCACAACTACTGCGCCACTGGGGCTCAGCCCAGGATTCTCATTTTTATCTTTATGAAAAATCATGAGATGGTTTCGTGATCTGATCATGCCCCCCCCCCAAAAAAAAGACACAAAAGTTAGAAGAAACCTTTTCATCCTACTCTCTGTGGCAAAAATTTATCAGTAGTTCTGGCACAGCAGCAATAATTTATAGGGCCAGGATTTTTCCAATGAAGACTGAGAAATGAATGTAGAAAAACGATATTGCATTGCAGTAAATTGTCTAAAAGATCACTAGGAATCAGGGTACAGCCAAAAATATAATTAAAGTCCAATGAATTGTTCACAAGGCAAAATATCTTAGTTACTATAGGAGATGTTCCTTCTTGATAAAAAAAGACATATCATAATGATATAGTAATGCTATTTATATATGTGCAGGAGAGAATAAATGCTATGCATATCCTTGAATTCTAATTGTTCTATTCTTGTTTTTGTTTTCCTTGTAAATGATGTTATGCCAATAAACCTTGGCACCCTCCAACTCTACCTTTCATTCTTGTAGCCCGTATTTCTTTACATTCATTATTGCTCTCTGGTAAGAGATAAGGTGTTTTATCCGTAAAACAGAGTAGAACTGCTCCCCACAGTTTGTAAAGCTGTAACTCTGTACGGAAACAAAGCACCTTGTCTTTTTCCCTCAGATTAGCTAGTGGGTTTGAACTACTGACCCACTAGTACCTGTTAGTAGCCCAATGCCTATTCCACAGCACCACCAGGAATGAGAAATCATATCCCTTTTATGCATGGAAGACAATGCCTTGAAGTGGGTGCTTATGTGGGGTGTGTTCATGGATACGATATCGGAGTCATATATTCAATTACCACTGCCCACTCACCTAAGTAAATAAATGACAGTGAGGTCCTCTGAATGTCAAAAACAAGCCAACTTCAAATATTAAAGAATGAGACAAGGAGATTCAAAAGAGTCTACTCCAATAATGGAAAGACACGGACACCCTAGCTATAACCTTAATTGTATATTAGTTGTGATTAAGTGCATAAATTAAGGTCGAGAAGAATGAATTAGCATTATTTAACTCTAGTTAATCAACATTCTATTCTTATCCAGGAGCTGATTTTCCCAACGGCAGTATGAGTGTCATTCTGTTTTGCTCCTCATTTCTTGCATCCTGTGACCATCAAATCACGTGGCAATGGCGCTGCCAGCGTGTATAGGAATAATGGAAGTATGCATCAAAATAAATTCCAATCCTTCTTTGGAGTTCATCACAGCTTTCATGAGGTGTTCTGGCAAAAGTAGTTGGAGAAGACTAGAGACCAACGACAGTTCGGGGATGATACAGCTCCACAAACCTCCTTGACACATATCCCCCACTAGCTGTGCGTCTAATTTATCTGTGTCACCCTAGGGCACCATCATAATAAGAGAATGGGTTGAAAGATTTCTTTTCTGGGCTTATTTTTAAAATCTACTCAAGATTTAACTTCATTGTGCTTTACAATTTTTTGATGGTCTTACCTCCCAATCCAAATAATCACAGACATCTTCGAAGTTAGTGAGCAGAGACACTGAGCAGAAAAGCCGTGGCAGCTCATCCCTGGTCATTGGGGGGAAACGGCTATCTTTAAGGGCGCTGTTGGAAACAAAACAAACATTAAAGCAATCACTAGCTATATCACTTGTCCTACATTCAAAGGCAGCACTCATTTTAAAAGGGTCAGAGGTTTTAGAAACTGTATCTAGAAGCTCGGGTGGCTCTGTGGGCTACGCACTGAGCTGCTTGACTGCAGAAACAATCTGTTGTTGACAAGTGTTGTTGTCTCAGAAACCCACAGGGGGTAGTTCTCCTCTGTCACACAGGGCGCTGCAAGTCCAAATCCATTTGAGTTGGGTTTAGTTACAGGTACAATAATGTCCCAAAAGTATTCAAAGTGCCCATAGATTTTAGAATTCATCTCTTTTTCTTTTTTTCCCATTCAAGGGCTTGTACTTACCGCCAGTCCTGTGCCTACTACAATGATAAAGAGCGAGTGGTCAGTTTCATTTCCTGTATAGTCATCTCATCATCTGCTACACTTCCTTATTACTCATAAAATACAAGAAGGGTTCATTCTCTTTTGGAGGAGAATGAAATCCCGACTCACAGGAACTTGTGGGAAATTTATCAGAGTCTCGTTATCTGGTGGGGAAAATGAGTTTGTTTGTGAATATATCTATATTTGCACCCACACACATGTGGGGTCTTCACAAAGTTGATGGAAAAGGGGAATTAAAAGATAATTGAATTTTCCCACAAACTTTTTGTTTTTGTTTTTGTTTTGTGGGCATCACTGCCCTCAGGTGGTGGGAGTAGGAGGCCCAGCCTTTGCTCCGTGGAGCTGGAATCGAACCTCCATCCCAGTGGGCCGCAGTCCTGCGCACAACCACTATGCCACCAGGGCTCAGCTCTCCCACAAACTTTTTAAAGTACCTTCTGTGTCTATCTATCTAGCTTCTATCTTACACTGTAAAACTATCATAGAATTTTCATTTATTCAAAAGATCAAAATTCAAGTTTATTCAAGCAAGAGAAACCCAGGAAAATACAAAGAAGCTTGAAAATGATAAAGGAAACATATTCACAAGGATTTCAGCCCCCCTATAAAGGATAATTCAAGGTCCAACTCTAAACTTGTGAAACTACATGAAAGAGGATGAATCTGGGAAATAAAAAAAAAATGATTAGGAGATCATTAATCACATCGATGAACGTTGGAGTACATCAACCTTGATTGAAACCTGTAATCAAGTATAGTATACTACGGTGCCAAGCTCTAGAAAAACCCTCTTTAGGGGCTGAAAATGTTAAAAGACTGTAATTCTGAAATAGAATAGAGAGAATTTCTCTCTCTCTCTGGCTTCCCTGTAATTTTTAAAGAAACCACTTCCTGGTCAAGAAAAACAAGCACACTTCTGTTTGCACACATATTAATTAATACTAACATTCAAGCCATCCATTTCCAAATGTTCTATACAGAAGACAGATAAAGAAAATATTTTCACAGATTAGTCCTTAGAGAAGCTACAGACTTCTTGGGGTCTTTGGAAATTTTTTGATTCCTTCCTCAGTAAAATCTTTTTCCTATTCCTTCCTCTGCATTTTTGAATCTGCTCACTCTATGACTCAAATTATTTTCCATGGTCTATCAGTACTTTTCATGCAGTAGCACTATAGAAGAATTCTGTTATTTATAATGTGTACATGTTTTCCCCTTTCAAGGAGCCAAAATTAACCAAGAAAATTGGGAAACCTGTGACAACTTGTACTCAGAAGAATTTCACCATTTTATGACTTAACAAAATACATTTCCTACAGTTTGACCTTCATTTTCCTACGGGCAAATAACTTAAAAATATATTCAAGTACTACATTCAAACCCCCCAAAAAAACATACACATTTGTGTATATCCCCTACATACACAGGTAAGCACACACACAAGCATACACAGGCACACACATACTGCAAAGAAGATTAAAAACCCCAACCCAATGTCACTCATTAAAACCAAAAGGTTGGGCTGAGCCCCGGTGGCGTGGTGGTTGTGTGCGGGACCGCAGCCTACAGGGTTGGCAGTAAAAATCCAGCAGCAGCTCTCCAGGAGCAAGGCTGGGCCTCCTACTCCCACCAAGTGGCAGTGATGCCCCCCCACACACAAAAAAAGGCCAATCCCATTCTCAGGTTTTCTGTTAAAGCAAAGACTTGAATCATATAAAATGTAATTTAAATGCACTTTTATAATTTCAAGTAGTTATAATAACATTTATATACATAATAACTTTACTGAACATAGTCCACCTACTAGAAAATTCACCCTTTTAAAGTATATAATAGCTCTTAAGATGGAACTTCCAAACAACTCCTACTTGCCCTTCGATATAAATTTGCACGGACTATGAAACGACTGAACCAACCCCCAGTTGCAACAAATTCATCACAATCACCTTCACTTGCTGCATGTGCAGTTTTTTTATATCACTGAAAAGGTTTCAAGTCTTTTCTTGCCTTAAACCAACAGCCACTGAGTCTATTCTGACTCAACCCCATATAAAGTTTCTTAGTCCATAAATATTTATGAGAGCTGATAGCCTCATCTTTCCCCAAGCTGCAGCTGGGGGGTGTAACTGCCGACCTTGAAGTTAGCAGCCCGACATTTACCCCACAGTTCTTGCACCAACCAAACCAAACTCACTTCCCTTAAGTCAATTCTGACTCATGGCGACCCTATGGTATGGGGTAGAGCTGTCCCAGTAGCTTGTTGAGACTTGGATGCTTTATAGGAGTAGGTAAGGTTAAAGAACCTTATGCACCTGTTCCAACTCACCTACAATCCCACCTAAAGACACAATCAGAAACAGAACTCAATTGTAACCTGGGGATTTCCTTATTTCGAGTTGTGTAACCATCACCACAAAAGCCCTATTGGCACAGTGGTTACCAGTTGGGCTACTAATTGCAAAGTCAGCAGTTTGAAACCAACAGGTGCTCTGCACAAGAAAAAGGAGGCTTTCTACCTGGTAAAAGAGTTATATTCTCAGAAACTCAAAGAGGTAGTTCTACTCTGCCCTATAGGGTCTCAATGGCTTGATAGCAGTGGTGTTTTTAGTGAAGCAATCTAATCTCAGAATATTATCCACACCCCAAAAAGAAGCACCACTCATCAGTCCTTCCTTCTCCCTCCCATCCCTGGCCACTGTGTATCAGCCTCTTCTGGAAGTTTCATATAAATGGAATTAAAAATGTGTGGCCTTTTGTGTCTGGCTTCTTTCATCTAGTATATGGTTTTCATAGTTTAACAATACTGTATGTATCGATGCTTCATCCTTAATCCTAATAATATTCCATTCCACAGATATGCTACAGGTTCTTTATACATTCATCAGCTGATGGACATTAAAGCTGTTTCCACTTTGGGGCTAGGGACAGCCATAGACAAGGTTGTGTATGGACATATGTATTGAATTCCCTTATATATACCTACAAGTGGCATTGCTGCATCAAATGGTAATTCTACATTAAAATGTGTGAAGAACTAGCAAACTTTTCTGAAATAGCTGTGCCAGTTTACATTCCCATCAGGAAGTTGTCGGGGTTCCAATTTCTTCACATCCTCACCAACGCTTGTGTAACACTAGGCTTCTACTCACTCTCTCACTCATTTCCACTGTGTGGATGCAGACTTTATAAAGCTCTGGGTTTCCAAATTTTATTATTATTTATTTTGACAGAAACAGACAGTCTAGTTGTTCTCCTGTGGAGAAGTTAGTCTGTTCAAACCAGTGACCTGGTACGCAGTCCTGTGGGTACCACACTCCATGGCCGGGGCTCCTCAGGCCTCCTTTAGTGAAGAGCTACTTATTTGTATCTGGCTCTAAAATAGCAAATGGCATTTCCACATTTAATTTCCCAACACCTTTCGGCAATGTATCATGTTCTTTACATTGTGTCCTAGCAAACTAATGCGAGAGGAATTTCACCTCGGTGCAAGTCAAACTATGACAAATAAATGAAAATGTCAAGCACTCAATCTGGAACTGACGATAAAGCTAGCATTTTTTTTTCTTGTGATGCAGAGAGCCTTGTGGTTCAACCAGTCCACACCTTAAGAGAAAAGAATGTCTAATGAAACTCTGGATGGGTGAATGTATGGAGACAATAACTAGGATAAGGTTTCCGGGGGGGATTGGCAGGGACAGGGGGGCAGGTCAGGGGGAGCTGATATCAAGGAATACAAGAAAGAAGACCATGTTTTGAAACTGATTGTGGTAGTGATTGTGCAACACGGCTTGATAACACTGAACTATTGAATGGTATGATGTCTGGATTATGTCCTAATAAAACAGTTTGAAAAAGAAGAAGAAAAGAATATCTAGAACAGGCAGCAAGTTGGAGAAGGACTGGCCCAGTAGTTCTCAACCTTATTCATGCTGCCACCCTTTAATACAGTTCCTCATGTTGTGGTGACCCCCACGCATCAAATTATTTTCATTGCTACTTCATAACTGTAAGTTTGCTACTGTTATAAATGATGATGTAAATATCTGATATGCAGGATGTATTCAGGGACCCCTATGAAAGGGTTTTTCGACCCCCGAGGTTGAGAACCGCTGGGAGGGAGCAGAGCTAATCAAAGAAGGTGATAAAAATGCCTTGCCACATCAACACTGAGCAGCCTCTTTAACTGATGAAGCCCTGAAATAATACAGTACAGTAGTGGGAATGTAAATAGTCTGATTTTTCAGAGAGCATTAACAAAGACTCTGAAAACATGAAGTAAAGCAAAATGCCATGATTTCCTCCATCCTAAATGAGGTAACATTCCATCAAATTCATGAGGCGAGAAAAAAAAAAACCCAAAATAGGAATCTCTCAATGCCTCTGAATGCAAAACCCTAAAGGAAAGAACCAGCAATGAAAGTCTTGCAAAGACTTGAAAAATCAAACTCCCTGCCTCATAATCAATACTGACTTACAGCGGCCTGATGGGATAGGAAGGAACTGTACCTGTGGGTTTCTGAGGCTGGGACCGTTAATCGGAGTAGAAAGCTTCCTCTTTCTCCTGCAGAGTGGTTGGTGGTTCTGCACTGCGAACCAGAAGCTAACTCCTTATGCCACAAAGACTTCAGAGATTATAAACAAAGAGTATTAACTTTGAAGCTGGAGGCTGATTTTGGAACTGCCAAGTTATGATGGGACTCAGCTTTTCTCAGTCCAGCTCTATATAATGTAGAAGGCAATGTTAGAGGCAAGACTTCAGAAAGTATTCTGCAGTCTGGGGTAGGGCAGTAATTCGCTCAAGGTGAGCCAACCAAGTAAAAAATCGATGCTTTTGTTGGTGTAAGTTGCCCTCAAGTCAGTGTCTACTCATGCCAGCTTCTATGTAGTACAGTAAGTAAAAAGGATCACTGCAAAATCACAGAACCCCTTATTAACCTAAAATACCCAAATGGAAAGCTATTTTTTCTAACTAGATCATCCATCTAGATCTATACACTTCTTAAGGCAGTAGATTCATCCTACAAACTCTTCCCCGGCCCAAATTCTATGCGCTTCACTATAAATTTTCAAATTTATGTAAACTACTGCTCCTTTTTAGTAAAAAAGTGACTTAGCATTTCCACCCCTCCCGCTCCAATTATGAACTTCGCTACTCTAGGCCACAATCGAGGATCAAGTGTAGCTGTCTGTTACAGCCCTCCCTCTCATCATTACCGTGACCCCATCCACCCACTGAGGGCAGTATTACTTGCTTTGGAAAAAATTATTTATATCATATCAAAACATCAATTTTAGCCTCCTTAAGGAACTCAAATTTTGTTCCTTTACTTTAAAAAAATCATTTTATTCCCTCCTGAAGCATTATTTTTATTTTTCTACTATAAAAAATTAATAAAAGTTGAGAGAAAAGTCTAATGAGCCCCTACACAGCCCCCTCCCAGATCCAAAATATTATTGCATTTGTTTCAAGCATGTTTTTCTTAAAAAAAGAAAAGTAAACATATTGTATCATTTTATCCTACATAGTTCCAACTACATCTCTGAACAGAGATGGGCATTTTTAATACATAAGCTTAATGTCAACAATCATATCTAACAAAATAAATAAGATCCATTCATCAGCAAATATCCTTAATCACCTTAAAATGTATTTTGGGTTGCTTTTTTTTCTAATTCACATGGAAAAAAAAATTACACAAGGCACAGCTGCTGGTGCTCACAGTTCTTTGAATTTAAAATGTTTCCTACTCCCCTTCCTTAATTTTTAAAAAATCATTTTATTAGAACTCATACAACGCTTGTCAAAATCCATCCATCTGGGCTGAGCCCCGGTGGCAGAGTGGTTGAGTGTGGGACTGCAGCCCACAGGGTTGGTGGTTCATATCCAGCAGCAGCTCTCCAGGAGCAAGACTGGGCCTCCTACTCCCACCAGGACAGTGATGCCCACAAAAATAAAAACAAAATTCATCCATCCATCCATCCATCCATCCATCCATTGTGTCAAGCACATTTGTACCTTTGTTGCCATCATCCTCAAAACATTTACTTTCTACTTGAGCCCTTGGTATCAGCTCATTTTCTCTTCCCTCTCCTACACTCCCTCCCTCACGAAGGCGTGATAATTTATAAATTATTATTATTTTTTCATGTCTTGCCCTGACTGATATTTCTGTTGACCCTCATTTCTGTTGTTTGTCCCCCAGGGAGGGGGTTATGTGTAGATCATTGTGATCAGTTCCCCTTTTCTCCCCCCACCTTTCCCTTACACTCCTGGTATCACTACTTTTATTATGGTTCTTGGAGGGTTCATCTGTCCTGGAATTCCTGTGTTTCCATCTCTGATCTGTACCAGTGTACATGCTCTGGTCTAGCTGGATTTGTAACGTAGAATTGGTATCATGATAGTGGGAGGGGGCGCATTAAAGAACTGGGGAAAAGTTATATGCTTCATTGGTGCTATACTGCACCCTGACTGGCTCATGTCCTCCCTGCGACACTTCTGTAAGGGAATGTCCAGTTACCTAAAGATGAGCTTTGGGTCCCCACTCCCCCTCATTCACAATGATATGATTTTTTGTTCTTTGATGCCTGATACTGATCCTCTCTACACTTCATGATCACACAGGCTGGTATGCTTCTTCCATGTGGACTTTGTTGATTCTGAGCTAGATGGTTGCTTATTTATCTTCAAACAGTAGATGCTATATCTTTTGATAGCCAGGGCACCATCTACTTTCTTGACCACATTTGCTTATGCACCCACTTTGTCTTCAGCAATGATGCTGGGAAGGTGAAGATCATGGAATGCCACTTTAATAGAACAAAATGTTCTTGGAAGTGCTTGTTTCGAGGCCCAATGTTCATCTGCTACCTTAATACTAAATGTATAAATAGATGCACATAGATCTATTTCCCCATTGTCATATATACATATATTTACATATGTACCATGCCTGTATTTAGACCTCTATAAATGCCCTTTGCCTCCTAGATCTTTCCTCTATTTCTTTTAACTTTTCTCTTGCCTCACTAACATGTTCAGCATTCATTAGGTTTCAGGAATTCCTCTTGGTTACATTGCCCTTGATCAAACCTTAATAGGTCTCCTACACCCTCCTCACCTCTGATTTTCAGTCACTGATTCTTCCCTTGTCCCTAGGTTTGTTAAAACCCCCTTCCTTTGACCTGCCTCCTCCTCTACCATGTTCCCCACTCCAAATTGTGGGGCCCACTGTTTTCTCTTCCAGATTGTTTATCTCACCTATTTTATATAGATAGACCTACAGAGATACTAATATGCACAAAACAAGACAGAGAAAAAGAAAGCAACAAAAGAAAACAAAATAAGAACAATGACAACAAACGGAAAGCCTGTAAAGAGTTCAAGGTCTGTTTGTTGATTTTAGTAGTGTTTTCCAGTCAAGACTGATGGGGTGCATGCCCTAGCCCCAAAGTCCATTTTTTGGTGTTCTCTGGGGATTTTGTTACTCTATTCCCCTTGCTGTTCTGTTGCACGCCCTTAGTATTTCACCTCAGTTTGATGGGGTCAGATTGGGCACAATTCCCACATTTGTCCCCAGTGTTGTCTCCTGTAGCACAATGGGTCAGTAAGGGATGTTGTGTCTCTCTGTGTTTTGGCTCTTCTGATCTGGAATATCATCCTCAGGGCTTTGTGGACCAGGATGTGTTCCACTCTCTCTTCCTCCTCCTTCATTTGCTCCTCTGTGCTCTGATCAGACATGTCCATCTCCCTGAGCTGTAGCTTCAGTGCTGTCCTCGGAAGTAAATTTTTCTGCAGGGAGGAGGGAGCGGCTATCCACATAGTTAGAATTGGGGTTGACCCCTCAAACCTCTTTATTGGTTCCCTGCGTCATGCCAGTATGTTACATTCACTCTTGGAGCATTGGGTTGAAGTCTGGTCCCTATTTCCCTGTGGTGATATACACAATACCCTTTCCTTGGGTGGGTTAGTGCTCTGTTCCCCAGCTACCCATGTCTTTTTTTCTCTCGCCGCCCCCCTCCTACTTTTCAGTTGGCTACCATATGTATCCCTGGATTTGGTCTCCCTCCTGCCATACTACCTGGACCTCACTCCAGGAATGTTTGTATGTAGTAGCCTTTCCCCTATGTCTGTTTTTGCATTTTTAAGCTTACCTCAGCTGATTCATGTTATACTTGTTCTTTTGTGCTTGGCTTACTTCACTTAACATAATTTCCTCCAGTTCTTCCCATGTGGCAATGTGCTTCATTCATTCATCACTGCTTTTTAGATATGCATAGTACTCCATTGTATGTATGTACCATTTGTTTAATCCATTCATCAGTTGATGGAAATTTTAACTCCTTGCAATTGTGAACTGTGCCGTGATGAACGTTGGAGCACAGGTGTCTGGCCTTGGTTTGTTTCTTGCCTCTTTTGGGTATATGCCCAGTAGGGGTCCTATGGTAGCTGAATTTCCATCGGTTTTAGATATCAACAAATCGATTTCCATAGTGGCTGTACAGTTCCACTACCAGAGGATGAGAGTTCCTAACTCACCACAGCCCCTCCAACACTTGTTGCTTTCTGATTTTTTCTGATTTTTTTTATTTGGGCTATCTTTGAGTGTGCTAGGGGGTATCCCATAGTTGTTTTAATTTACATTTCTCTTATAGCTAATGATCAAGAACATTTTCTCATATGTTTATTGAACATTCAGATTTCTGCCCTTGTGAAACTTCTACTCAGTCCTCTGCCCACCTTCTCAGTGGGCAACTAGCTTTTTAAATTTTTTGTGTGTGAAGCTAGCAGAGTATTATAGATTTTAGTAATAAGGCCTTTGTCTGATGTGTCAACGCGAAAGATGTTTTCCCTGTCTGTGGTCTCTCTTAGTACTCCCTTGGTGAATTCTTTTGATGTACATAGGAGTTTTACCTTCAGTATATCCCACTTGTCAATTTGTGCCTCCTCTGTGGTTGTGTCCTTCCCTATTATTTCTGATAGCCTATGAATTCCCTGTGCCAAAGTTCTCAAGTTTTCCCAATTCCTCATTGATGGTCCTAATAGTTGGGGGTTTACCTTGTGGTCGGTGATCTACCTTGAGTTTATTCTTGTGCATGGAGTGAGGTAAGGGTCTTGCTTCATTTTTCTACAGGTAGCTATCCATTTTTTCTAGCCCACTTGTGGAAGAAGACTTCCCATTTGATATTTTGGGGCCCTCATCAAAGACCAGTTATCTGTATGCTGAAGAATTTATTTCTGGGTTTTCAGTTCTTTTTCATCAGTTTATCTGTCATTATATCAATACCATGTGGTTTTGACCACTGTGACTGTATAACATGCTAAAGTTAGGTAAAGCAAGCCCTCCCTCTCTGTCCTTATTCTTGAAGAGTTCTTCGCTAATCTGGGTTTCTTTCCTCTCCATATGAAGTTGGTAATCAGTTTTTCCATTTCTTTGAAGAAAGATAAGAATCATTTTATTGGGATTGCATTAAACTTATACAGTGCCTTGGTCAGAACTGACATCTTTACTATATTGAAATTTCCAATCCACGAGCATGGGCTAGTCTTCCATTTGTTCAGGTCACACTTGGTTTCTTGTAATAGTGTTCTGTAGTTTTCCTTATACAAATCTTTTGTTCTTTTAGTCAGGTATATCCCTAGATATTTCCATTTGTCCTTGGCTATTGTGAAGTGTGCCACTTTTTTAAAACTCTTCTGTTGTCTTTTCTGATGTGTATAGCAGTTTAATTGACTTCTGTTTGTTGATCTTGTATCTTATAACTCTGTCATATTCCTCTATTGCTTCCAGTACTCCCCTTGTGTAGCTTTTGGGATTTCCCAAATATAAAATCATATAACCTGCGAAAAACAATAGGGCTCACTGGTCACCCCCTCAGGGAAGTATTGACTGCTTTGGGAAACAATTATTTATAGCATATCAAACCATCAGTTTTAGCCCCCTTAAAAACTCAAATTGTGGGGTTGAGCCCGGTGGCGTAAATGGTTGAGTACGGGACTGCGACCCGTGGGCTTGGCGGTTCAAATCCAGCAGCTGCTCTCAGGAGCAGCACTGGGTAGCACCCATGAGCACCAGAGGCAGTGATGCCCCCCCCCCAAAAAAAAGAAACCCCCCAAAATTTAAAAACTCAAATTGTGTTCCTTTTCAACATTCTTTAAATTTGGGGAACAAAAAGAAACCTAATGGGGCAAGAGCAGGATGTGGGGGAAGTTTTCCCAATGAAATTTGCACAGGACAGCCCTTGTCACCCTCAGAGAATGAGCAAGTCCACTGTCAGTCGTGATGAGACAAAATTTCTTGGCAGAACTTTCCTGGCCTTTTTTTTTTGTACCAATGCAGCCTTCAATTTTCTTAAAACATTTCCTAATAGGTCCTCATGATGACCCGGTGTCCTTCATGAAAATCTATCAGGATTGGCTCTTTGGAATCTCCCACTTACCATTATGTTTTCAGTTGGCCTCGAATAAAAGTGGTCTAGCAGCCCTGGTGGTATAGTGGTTAAGCTTTGGGCTGGGGTCTGCATGGTTGGCAGTCAAAACCATGAGCAGCTCTTCAGGACAAACACTGGGATTTCTACTCCCATAAATAGTTACAGTTTAGGAAAACCCACAGGGAATCACTGTAAGTTAACATTTTCTCAAAGGCAGTGAGTTTGGTTGCTTTGGCTTCTTTTTTTAAAAAAGCAGATTTTAGAAACAACTATTTATTTGGAGTTTTTTAAAGTACCCTAACTAGACAAAGATAAATGTACTGCTGAAAGAACTTGTCTGTGGGTTTGAAATAAACTTGTAAGTGGAAGAAGTGAATATCTATTAGCAATGGCTATTTACTTCCCCCTGGATAACAGTAGGAAAAATTGCCTGGTTTGGGATCTTCTTCCTGATTATTGGTCTATTGGATCCTACTGCAGCTATTGTCCCAACCAATTTCATGGAGCTGAGAATCTATCTCATATTTTCTGATTCAAGTTCAAAATTCTTGCGAGTGTCCACACTTGAGTTGCCACCTTTGAATAATGGGTAAGCACTGGACTGCTAACTGCCAGGTCATCAGTTCAAACCCAGAAGTTGCTCATTGGGACAAAGATGAGGCTGTTTGTGCCTGCAAAGATTTTAAAAGTCTCAAAACCCCCTTTATGGTTGCTATGAGTCAGCAGTTTTTGACCACCAGTCACTCTGTAGTGGAAAGATGAGACTTTCTGCTTCCCTGTAAAGAAGTGCAGTCTCAGAAACCCACAGGGCATTCTCCCCTGTCCTACAGGTCACTATGAGCCAGCACTGATTGGATATCACTGAATTTAGTCTTAATGATTATACTTTGGCGGCTAACTACCAGGTAGAAGTTCTAAACCACCAGCTGATCCTCAGGAGAAAGACAAGGCTTTCTACTCCTATAAAGAGTTACAGCCTCAGAAATCCACAGGGTTGTTTCTCTTCTGCTTTACAGGGTCACTATGAATTGGAATTAACTCAATGGCGGGGAGTACAAATCAGAAATGACTGAATGTCAATGCATAATTTTACACCAATAGAGAAAAAATACAAAATACTCATTGGTCAATGATCATTAACATAGTAATTCTAAAATATATAGATAGATTTTACCCTTTAATAAGCTCCAACATCTGCTTCCCAGAAAGCCTTCACTGACCTTAGTCCCAGGAATTTCTCCCTTGCGAATGTTCCTGTTGTACGTGCACTCGAACACACAGTTTGGTGTGTATGTATATATTACATATAATATATACATACACACAAAAATCTATATCATATAATATAGTCTATTATACACACAGTTTGGTATTAAGGGCCAACAGGTACAAAAACAGAAATATATCTATGTAGTTGATTTATTCTTAGCAATTTCACTGACATATGTTTCGCAGCTCATACAATCCAAATGATATATATTTTGATGTGCTAAGTGAAGGGTGACAGAAATAATTAGAGGGCAGACCAAAAGGCAGAGAAGGTAGAAAGGAGAGAAAAACAAAATAAAATGTGATATATAAGAAGCAAGGGGGATAACTGCCATGGCTCAATTGTACACATGACAAATGGTAAATATTGTGTTTCTATAGTATTTTTATAGCAATTAAAAGAATGAAAGTGCAGCGGAAGCAGAAAGATGAAGTGGGAGGCCCTGCAAGTACAAACACGAGGACCTGGCTATGAAGAATCCACACACACACACACACACACACACACACAAAGGGGCAAAGAGAGACAGCACAGAAGGGAGAATGGACAGAAGAGTACCCGAGGGAGCGAAAGCATGGGGGATTTTATAGATTTTGATTTATATCGTTTGACTCCTAGCCTGTGGGATTCGATCAGGCTCTAGTTTTATCACCTCCTGTCTGATTAACTGAAAAGTGCCTGAATGGCTCTAATCCTGAAGTCTTAAAAAGCCTGCACTCTCTTTAAAACAGCCTTAGCTGCCCACCCAGTGGGAAAATCATGCTCTGGGCCACAAGCTGTGATGGCTAGAGCAGTATCATCAGCATGTGCCTTCTAGACCACAAGTTCCTCACCTCTAAATCAGGAGGCAAAGTTGTGAATTAGATTTAGTGGAACATGACTAAAATTGGATAATACCCGATCCATTAAAAGAAAACCAAAACAGTTTGCTAAATGTGTTGTGTTTTTGACTGTTGTTCCTTCTTCCCGTATAAGCCATTTCTACAAATGTTTTCTCTGAGGAATTTCTGGATTGGCTCTTTTCTGTTTTAATAAATGAACTAATTGGGGTTTCTGTTTGTTTGTTGTAATAGTTTTTCTGATAAAGCAGCTTGAAAATATGTTCCAGCACAGTGCAGTGAACATAATTGAGTTTTCTCCGTATGACTCAGATGTATCATTATGACTCAATGTGTTTTTGGGTTGTTCGCTACTATACAATACTAAAATAGGGTGCTCGATGACCTTAGAAAAAAAATCTGGGTGTTTGAAAACCAGCATGACTAATAGTTAAAATCATGAGAAACTTGAGAATGTGTGGTCACCTCTATTTTCAAGAGTGAGCTGACAGAGACGTTCAAAGTTTCCAGGGATCTAAACTTTGTGTTCTACAATTCAGGATTGGTTTTTAACTTCGAATTCAGTTTGAAAGCCTTTCTTGTAAAATTTAGGAACTTCTGCAACCCATAAGCAGTAGTAATCACCCAAGGCCATAAAAATATGTGTCCTCAAGGGTGAGCCCCGGTGGCTTAGTGGTAGAGTGCGAGACTGCGACCAATCCAGCAGTTCAAATCCAGTAGCAGCAAGGCTGGGTAGCGCCCACGACCACCAGAGGGCAGTGATGCCCCCCCCAAAAAAAAAACTCAAGAAGAAAATGTGTCCTCGTGTTATAACAAGAATTTTCTATGACTTACTATAATAACTATAACTCATGATGCTGGAAAAGTAAAGTCTTCATTAATACATAAGACTGTTCCACAGTCTCATTGCAGATTATGGTATGGTAGAATGGTCAAGAGGCTGATTTCCAAGGTCAACCATCCCTGCCTTTGATTCCTAGCTTTCACTGCACCCTAACTGTGTGATATGTGGATGTCTCTGAGCCAGCACCAGGAACCATTTCCTCATCTATAAAATGTCACAGAGAGCTACTGCATGAATGAAAAGATACTAAATACAGAAGTGTCTTACATACACCACATGCTCAATAAACAGTTTTCATTGATCATTAGCATATTTTGTACCTGGTAGCACAGTGGTTACACATTCGCTGGGATTCACAAAGTTCGGAGTTAGAAACCACCAGCTACTCCATGGGAGAAAGACAAGGCTTTCTGCTCCCATAAAGAGTTCTAGTCTCAGAAACCCACAAGAACCATTGTACTCTATCCTGTAGGGTTGTCACAAGTCAGAATTGAGTTAATGGCAGCAAATTGTGTACATACCAAAATCAAATTAAAGCCATTGTCATTGAGCATCTTTCACTCATAGTAACCCTGTAGGACTGCGTAGAACTGCCCCCACAGAGTCTTTAAGGCTGCAGCTATTACCAAAAAAGGCTGTCACATCTTTTACTTGCATAGAGGCTGCTGGGTTTGAACCAATAACCTTTCAGTTAGCAGCTGGGCACTGTAAAAGGGTGATAAAAATAACATACTCTAAGAATGCTAGGTGGAATGATCAGGTTAGGTTAGGTTTATTTGTGGAAGAATCTGTTTTGCATTCTCTGGTATGAGTTTGCTGGCTACCAACCAAGTCAGAATTGGAGGTAAAAAAAGCACTTCTGTGTCTAAGCATTTGCTCCCTAATGAAATCTACTATACAGAAACCAGTGAATTCCTGGTAACCCCATATGTATCACAATAGAGTTTTCATTGGCTTATTTGGCATGAGTAGATCACCACATCTTCCTTCTGAGGCACCTCTCATTGGGCTTCAACCTCTAACCTATTGGTTAGCAACTGAGCATGTTAACTGTCTGCATCACTTACGGATTTTGTACTCTATCAACTAAGGTGCATTTCAGTCAAGATATTTCATTATGCAGCAGGTGCATATTCATATGCTGCTTGGTAAGTTGTTTTCCATTTTCTCCAGTTAGATTTTGAAGTTCTCGGGGTGGGGGGAGTGGTTGGCCTTTTCTTTCCATATAAGAAATGCTTATCGTGTAAAAAAAAAAAACTAACTCAAGATGGATCAAGGACCTAAATGTAAACCCCAACGCTCTAAAGATCATAAATGAGAAAACAGGGCAAACTTAAAGAGTTTTGTTGCAGAGCAAAGACATATTATCAAACATAACGAGAAAAAGACACACACAAAAGATAAAAATAGATGACTCATTCAATACTCACTGTCATTGAGTCCATTTCCGCTCAAAGCAACACGAGAGGCTACAGTAGGGTTGCCTCTATGGGTTTCTGAGACTGTTATTCTTCACAAAGAGTGGGAAACCTCATCTTTCTCCTGCAGAGTGGCTGGCAGTTTTCAACTGTTGACCTTGTGGTTAGCAACACCTAACCCGCTATGCCACCAAGACTCTTAAAATTGATGACTGTGATTTAAAAATGAGGCATTTACATGCATCAAAAGAGTAAAATGAGAACCCACAGACAGGGAAAAAAAACTTCAGCAACAACATGACAGACAAGTGACTAATCTCTAAAATCTATAGAAAATGGCAATACCTCAATAAGAAAAAGACAAGTAACTCAATTTGAAAGTAAATTAAAGTCATGAACTGATATTTCGCCCAAAATGGCATCCAAATTGCTTTCAAACACATGAGAGAGAAGCTCACAATCATTGGAGAGATGAAAATTAAAACAATTATGAGTTATCACCTTCCACCAAAATATGACTCAAATCAAACTCACTGTCATCAAGTTAATTATGACACCTGGCACCTCAATTAAAAACACACACAAAAACAGACAGAAAACAAGATATGCTGGAGTGGGTGTGGAGAGGTTAGAAATCTCAAACCCTGTTGGTGGATCTGTAAATATGTACAAGCATCATGGAAAGCAATATGGCACTCAAACTTAAGTAAATAGAAACTCCAAAGGAACCACGAAAGTCTCGACTGGGTATATGCCCTAAAGAAGTAAGAGACATGTATTCAGACATGTGTTTGATAAGTCATTTGAACAGTTGAATGCAGAGTTGTGGTATAAAATATAAACCTGGTTCACAACAAAGATTCATTAAAATGAAAAAGAAATGTTTATCAAGAACAGTAGGACTTTAAATTGGGTTAATATTATATTCACTGTGTTTTTAGGAAAGTGAATAGGTAGGATCGTTTACATGCAACAGAGAATGTTCCACAGACAGCAACTGCTTTCCTTACCTAAACCAGTACTTTCTAAATTATTAAAACATTTTTTTAATGTGAACATACATCCACTATGTGTGTGTGTTTATGGAGTACACACCTGACTACCAAAACCAGCCAAACAAAAAAATCCCTCCTAAGTGCCATCAAGTCGATTCTAACTCATAGCAACTTTCCAGGACAGAGTCGAACTACTTCTGAGGGTTTCTGAGACAGTAAGTCTTTTATGAGAGTAGAGAACCAAATCTATCTCCCTCAGGGTGACTGGGGGTTTCAAACTGCTGACCTTGGGGTTAGCAGCCCAACATGTAACCACTACACCTCTGGTATCACTAGTTAATAAATCAAAATGCAATATATAAGGGTAAGCTGTATTGTTCTTGACAACACAGGTGCAAATGTGTAGTCACATATTGGTCTTGAGAATGTTGCTCTTATATTTTAGCTAATATTCCAGCAAGTCGGATTAGATTATTTTTGTTTATGTTATTATTTGGTCACCTGAGTTCCAAAATAACTGGTAGGTAGCGTCAATGGTGCTCCTCTTACCCTGGCCTTGCTCTTAGATTATTACTATCATCATCAACCTATTGTTTTTGCAGGAATCTTCCTCAGCTTCTTGTTCAGGCTGTGTGGGTTATTTTCTGAAGTCTTTACCTAACTAACCCAAGCAGAATCGTCATATGCCTTAAGATTTCTGCAAAGAAACCAGAGGCTAAAGGTTACTGTGCATCTACTGAACCAGACACACGTACAAACTAGTATGCTGCAGTATGCTGAGGCAGAATGAAAGAACAAGTGTGCTACTGTCAACCCCACCAGATGATGGATGGGTCTCATCCTTGCCTCCGGATGGTTTACTTCGAGGATGTGACAGTAGCCCTCTGACAGGGATGAAGAGAGAGCACCAAGGTCAATCCGTATATTAAACATTGCTGTTTGTTGCTTTTAGAGTCGATTCTGAGTCACAGAGATCCCACGTGTGCAGCATAGAACTTTCTCCAGCCACTTTCCAAGGTTGTGACTTTACAGAGGCACCTCCCCAAGGTCTGTCTTCTAAGGTTTCTCTGAATCTGTTCCACCTCTCCACCTTTCTGCTAGTAAATGAATGCTTAACCGTTGTAAAACCCAGGGGCTCTATGTGTTAGATATTTTTGTCTGATGTTGAGCTGATTTTCACTCCATTCTGATTTATCTTGGTCTCACAGACAGAGTAGAATTGCCTCACCGGGTTGCCAAGAGAGTGTTGTCATGACTTTTGTCATGACATTGACAAAATAGACATGTCACATTGACATGACTTTTGTCTGTGGATTTGGACTGCTGATCTTTCTTTTTTAGCAACTGAGTGTTTTATCCATTCCAGGGTGCTCTTTGCTTTTTTCTTTTTTTTTTTTTTGGCATCACTGCTCTCCGGTGGTGGGAGTAGGAGGCCTAGCCCCACTGGTGGAATTGAACCTCCGTCCCAGTGGGCCGCAGTCCCACGTACAACCACTACGCCACCGGGGCTCAGCCCTGCTTTTTTCTTTTGTCCCTTATTTATGTCCTCCATATCATATCATAGTTCAATCATATCAAGCAGTACTGTACAGTTGCTACTATAATCAGCTTCGAAACAGGGCTCCCTTCTCAATGCATACTGACTCTGACAGGATAGACCTGCCCCATAGGGTTTGCTAGGCAAAAGGAGATCTCTCGAACTTTTCTCCAATGGAGCTGCTAGTAGGTTTTGTTTTGTTTGTTTATTTTTCCATTTTATTGGGGGGTTCTTAGAACTCTTGTTACAAACCATAGATCAATTATATTGGACATATTCATACATATATTCCATCATTCTTTTCTCGACATTTACTTACCACTGAGCTCCTGGGAACAGCTCATTCCTTCCTCCACTCCTTCTCCCCAACCTAATCCTCATGGCGATTGTAGACTGGTAATTATTTTCAAATCTCACTCTGACCATCATCTCCCTTCCCCTCTGGTTTCTGTTGTTCTTCCCCCTGACTGGGAGTGTGTGGTTTTGTGCTATATTCATTGCGATCAATGTCCCTCTCTCTCCCCACTTCTCCTCTCCTTCACCCTACCCAGCTGCTAGTGGGTTTGAACTGCCAACCTTCTGGTTAATAGAATGCTTCACTGCTCTACCTCAAGAGTCCTTTAGATTAAGTATTTGTGCAGCTGCAATACTTTCTTATATGGTAGCAGAAACAACCATCTATAGAATTTCAAATATTTCCTTCCCAGATAATAGATCATCTGGGTTCCCCTTTCTTTGGAGACTGTTCATTAAAAGCATTACTTAATAGACAATAAAACCTATGACAGCCAGAATCTGTGTAAGGTAGGAACCTGTCAGGGAAGGAAAAACGTAAACCTTTTCCACAAATGCAGAATGATAGGAAAGGAGTATGACTAGGTCATACACTTGCAAGGCAGTCCCAGCATCAACTCTCATGGCTTTCGCTGTGTTAGAAATGACCTTTGACCCAAAGTAGCTTTAAATACAAAGGGGAGTTGGCATCTATTGGGTAGCTATTATGTATAATGTACTATACAGTCATTACCTTATTTAGTCTTCAAAACAACCCCGTTTTGTAGCTGAAGAAGTGGACATTTGGTGATGTTCCGTGATATTCAGTGATTTACCATAAAAATGGTAAGGATGCTGAGATTTGAACACAGGACCACCTGCTCATAATCCCCAGGCTCTTTTTCCAAACACCAGATCACTTTGAGAATAAGCATCCCTTAAGCAAGTCAACATAAGTATATCCATGTTCATCCAGTTTTAAGGCTTGTTCTTCCCCATCAATGCCCTGGTGGTGAATGGGATTGAGTTGTCAACTACAAGAGCAGCAGTTTGAAACCACCAGGCTCTCTGCTCCCCAAAAGAGTTAAGTTACAGACTCAGAAATCCACAGGAACAGTTCCGCCCTGTCCTAAAAGAGTTACAGGCTTAGAAATCCATATGGGGCAGTTCTACTCCCTCCTAAAGGCTTGCTACAAGTTGGAATGGGCTCACAGACAGTGAATTTGGTTTGGTTTTATCAATGCTTCTTTTTAGGGATGTGTGTAAACATTTGGCTCTACATGTAAGTGGGTCTGAAACTGTCTACATAATAGATGGTACCTTTTTATTACTTTGTTTTTCCTTCTCCTCTTCTTTCCCCATTTTGATCTTGGTGGTTCAGAACTGCTGTCATTGAAAAACATCTGTTTTATCTAAATTTAATATGTCCTATTAGTGGGATACTAAGCCTTTCCTTATTCTGAAGCCTTTCCACAATTTGAAATTGAAACTGTTGGAAATCATAATAACATTACCCAACTACTATTTGGGGACATAATCTAGACTAGCGGGCCTGTTTTTGATTTTTAAGTTTCCTTTTCCAACCTGAATGAATAAGCTCTCTCAGATGCAAAAGAGTCAAGTTTTGTTTTGTTTTTTCCCCCTTCCCTCTTTCTTCAGTAATCAAATCTATAAATTCAACTCAGTACACTGCAGAGCATATGTTGTCATGCTAACTTATGTGCCACATTAGGGTGCTTCTTTCTTACTCACTGGTTACAATACTTTCTAAGACAATTACCAGACTTAGATGGGAAAGGTCTGCTTCTGCCTATCTCTGTGGTTTAGATTTCATTTTCTAAGATGTATCTGACTGAGGATTCAAGATAAGAAAGTAAATGATTTGGGTCAAGCTTAAAAAGTAGGTATAAATTTTTTAAAAAAGGGGGGGAGGGAAAAGGGGAGGGTTTTTTTTTAAAGAGGAGCTTGTATCAAGGGCTCAAGTGGAAAATATTGGGAAATGTATGTGGAAATATATGTGCAAATGTGCTTGATACAAATGATGTACTGAATGTTGTAGTAGCTGTAAGAGCCCTCAATAAAATTAAAAATATATATATATCAACAGTTTAAATAAATAACCTTTCTGGAAAATAAATCTGCAAGGAATTGTGTAAATGAAAAAAAAAAGAAAAGAAAAAAAAAAGCAGGTTTAAGAATAAACCTATCCGGCTGAGCCCCGGTGGCGTAAGTGGTTGAGTGTGGGACTGTGGCCCGCAGGCTTGGTGGTTCAAATCCAGTGGCAGCTCTCAGGTGAGCAGCACTGGGTAGTTCCCACGACCACCAGAGGCAGTGATGCCTAAAAAACAAACAACAACAAAAAGTAACAAAAAAAGAATAAACCTATCCATGAAGGAAGTGTCCTTTCTCAGTACCTCACTGTTGAACCACATTTGGGAGGTTGAACCCTGTTCTTTGCTCATTCTAGACCACCAAAGTAAGGAACAAAGAGGAGAACAGTGCCAGGCCTCAACCGGGTGATGAAAGAAAGTACTTGTGGTAGAGGCCTATAAGAGGGAACACTAAAACGAAGGCAGCAGTTGCCACCTCCACCACCACTAGGGCCGTGTGAGGTCAAGTCAAACAAGTCGGCGTGGAAGGCGGTTTCATGTTCTCATGTGCTACATTGGGTCAAGATGACCTAGTCCCGTCTGTTCTGTTTCACCTTTCTGGGTAGCAGGTGGCTGGTCGTGGCAGAGCAAGGAAATTGATCCACTGCTTGGTTCTGTCTAGGGTTTTTGAGGTAACCTTGAAAAGCAGACTGAAGATTAGGAAGGAAAGAGAAGCTCAGCCCTGCAACCGAGGTGTTCAACTAGTGAACACCAGGCCATCCTCGTTGAATCAGTCTCAGGGTTTGTGCACTTCTAAATGGCATATTTCTTTATAATGAAATCTAGCTATCTATCTGTTTGTAAGGTTTCTGCAATTCTACTGACATTAATTTAAATAAACAAAATGAGAACTATAAATAGCCAAGAAAAACAGCTATGGTAGCTTATCTTGAAGATGAGGTACTTTTTGTCTATTTTTTAAATCACCATTAATATCTTTGGGAAAAGTTTCCTTTAAACCACGTACATAATTTTACTTTGATCACTTTTAACAGCTATCCCAAAGTATCTTCACATTACGGATGCAAGTTAAGCCTCAAATATCCCCATGAAACAAAGTCAATGTTATATTACAGCTATAATAGCTATACTCCAAGAACAAACCAAACTCAAAAACAAACTCACTAGCATCAAGTAGATTCCAATTCACAACAACCACATAGGGCCGGCTAGAACCCTTTGGGTTTTCAAAACTGTTTAATTCTTTACAGGAACAGAAAGTCTCGTGTTTCTCCCATAGAGTAGCTGGTGGTTTTGCATTGCTAACCTTGTTAGCTACCCAACTCATAAAACTATGCCACCAGGGCTCCAGATCCTCTAAGAACAAGGCCCCCTAAAGCAGTGGCGGTCTCAATGTGTGGGTTATGACCCCTTTGGGGGTCAAATGATTCTCTCACAGGGCTCCCCTACGACCATTGGAAAATCCATATTTCTAGTGGTCTTAGGAACCCAGACTCTGCTTCTCTATTGGTCTCAAGGCAGGTCCGCCCACATGCAGACAAGTACCCTGTGTGAAGACCGTTACCCATGCTGCACCATGTTTCAAGACAAAATTTCATTTATTTGTAATTAGAAATAAATATTTTCAAGCCTTTAAGACCCAAGATGCTATATCTTTTGATAGCCAGGAACCGTCAGCTTTCTTCACCACATTTGCTTATGCACCCACTTTGTCTTCAGTGATCTTGTAGGGAAGGTGAGCATCTCAGAGTACCAGATTATTATAACAAAGTGCTCTTGTGTTGAGGGAGTACTTGTGTAGAAGTCCAGTGTCCATCTGCTTCCTTAATACTAGATGTATAAATATGTTCATATAGATCTATTTTCCCATTGTCAAATATAAATATACTTACATATGTGCATGTCTGTATTTAGACCTCCATAAATGCCCTTTGCCTCCTAGTTCTTTCCTCTATTTCTGTTAACTTTCTTCTTGTCCCACTATCATATTCAGCCTTCATCTGGATTTTAGTAATTCCTCTTGGTTATATTGCCCTTGATCAAGCCCTACTAGGCCTCCTACACCCTCCTCCTCATCGATTTTCGGTCACTTGTTGTTCCCTTGTACCTAGATTTGTTAAGCCCCACTTCGTTTTCCCTGCCCCCCCTTTCCCCATGCCCCCTCCAGAACTGTCATCCCGCTTTTCTCTCTTCCGGCTTATTGGTCCTGCCTATCCCATCCAGATAGACATGCAAAGACAACAATATGCACAAACACAAGACCAAGCCCAACAAAGCAACAATAGAAAATAAAATAACAGCTGCTACAACAAAATGAGAATGACAAAAAAGAGAAAAGTCTATAAATAGTTCAATGCCTATTTGTTATCCTTTATGAGTATTTTCCAGTCAAGTCTGATGAGGTACCATGTCCTGGTCCCAGAGTCTATTTTGGGTGCTCCCTGGGGACTTCATTGCTCTGCTCCCCTTGCTGCTCTGTTACATGCCCCTGGCAACCCGGGCGCCTCCGTGTGGTGTGGTCAGGACATGCACAATTTCTGCCTTGTGTCTCCAGTGTTGTTCCCCGTGGGACCATGAATCAGTGAGGAACTTCATGTCTCCTGGTGGGGCCAGCTCTATGGTCATCTCTGTGCATTAGCTGCTCTGAGCAGAAGAAGTATTGTCCTCAGGGCTTGGTGGGTCAGAATATGCCTCACTCTTTTCCCCTACCCCCTTATTTGCTCCTGTGTGCTCTAATCAGACACATCCCCCGCTCCTTGACCTGTAGCTTCAATGCTTTCCTCTGAAATAAATTCTTCTCAGGAGGGGGAAGGGAGGCTGTCCAGTTAGTTGGTAATGGGGCTGGCGTAGCTGAGAAACAAAAAGGCCCACATGGTAGAAGCAAACCAGTTTGTGTGATCATAAGTTGTTGATAGGATCAGGTATCAGGAATCAAAGTCCCAGAGCAAAAAAATCATAAAGTGAATGAGGGGGCAATGCAGAGTGGAGGCTAAAAGCCAATCTGTAAGCAATTGGACATCCCCTTACAGAAGGGTCATGGGGAGAAGAAGGACCAGTCAGGGTGCAGTATAGCACCGATAAAACATACCGCTTTCATCTGTTTCTTTAATGCACCCCCCTGACTGTCACGAACCTAATTCTAACTTACAAATCTTGCTAGACCAGAGCATGTACGTGGGTATTGATAAGAGCTGGAATCACAGGGAATCAAGGATAGATAACCCCCTTGGGATCAATATTGAGAGTAGCCATACCAGAAGGGTAAGAGGAAGGTGGGGAAAAAAGGGGGAACCAATCATAATCACAATCCAAGTGGGATGGGCGACAGACAAAGGAGTAAAGGGAGAGATCTGACAGTGTAAAACATAAAATAATAATAATTATCAAGGATTCGGGAGGGAGGGAGGAGAAAACTGAGCTGCTGATAGCAAGGGTTCAAGTAGAAAGAAAATGCTTTGAAAATGATGATAACAACAAACGTACAAATGTGCCTGAGACAATGGATGGATGTATTGATTGTGATAAGAGTTGTATGAGCCACCAGTAAAATAATTTTTTAAAAAATATTATGCTCAATTTGTAACAACGGAAATGCATCCTGTATATCAGATATTTGCATTACGATTCACAACAGTACCAAAATTATAGTTATGAAGTAGCAACAAAATAGTTTTATGTTTGGGAGTCACCATGGCATGCATTAAATGGTAGAAGCACGAGAAAGGTTGGCAACCACTGCCCAAAGTCATGAAATGTCAGAGATGAAAACGCATGGAGACCACAGCTTTCTTTTTCTGTACATTTGGGGAAACCAAGGGCCAGCAAAGAAATTTATGTGCCAAGTCACACAACGACTTAGTGGCAGAGTTGAAGCTACTATATAACTTTACTCCTTACAGCAAATGCTATGTGTAAGGTGAACCTGTGGCCATAGAAAAGGGCCCTTCAACTCTTTTTATGTTTTATTTTGCTAAATCTAATTTTCAAAAGATTCCATTCTGTTGCAGTGAAAATTTCCTGCTTTGATTTCTGTTCCAGGAGACAAGCACCTGGGTAATGATATGGGTTGGTAAAGCCTTTTAATAAACTGCTAAAATAATGATAGTTTCTGATTCTGTGCATGGGACATAATAGGAAAGTCAGGACAGATAGTGAAAGGCAGAAGCATCATTTGAGGATGCAAACAAATAGATGCAATAGATAAAAGCCATGCAATTTAAAGTATATTACTGGGATAATAGTTCTGTCCCCCATGACAGTGAAATTTATCATAAATAAATGCCAGTTTCAATGGTTGCTGAAGGAAGGGAATACTTGTGAACATGAGTTTAATATATTCAGCAGATTTTTACTGGGTGTCTACTATGTGTCAAGTGTAAATACACATCCAGGAACATACTGTGTTCGATTACAGTCCTGGGTAACACTTTGCTTCTTGGATACCTTACCACACTGCCCTAACAGGACCAGCCTTTACATGCACTTCCCAAAGCACCCATGGGAAGCACATAGCTCACAAGCCAAGGAACCGTTCAGAGATGTGAAGCGAATCATAGAAGACACCTAAACTTGCAGGGGCCTTACATCTTAACATCGATGAATAGTAGCCCTCTAGACAAGGAGCCCTGGTGGCACACTGGGTTAGATGTCGGGTTGCTATAGTTACCAGCCAATGAAAAGTCTATTAGGCTCAGAAAAAAACTTACAGTAACCTAAACCAATCTCTTTATACCCACAGATTTTATGTTATATGTATAGCTTCCTTAGATCCTAAGCTCCATGTGGGTGCTCATTTTGGTTCATCACTATATCCAAGCAAGGAGTTTTGGTGGTGCAGTGGTTAAGTGCTTAATTGTTAACTGGGCGCTCACATTTGTAAGGAGTGATGACCCAACAAATATTAAATGGCTTGAATTTACCCAACCAGTAGCCCCACCTGAAATGTTGCAAGACTTTCATGGATTAAAAATGCTATTGTTGAGCATGTACAAATAAGAGCTCTCAATACTTGGAATCCAGCACAGATAAACCCCTCAGATACAATAATGGGAGTGGTAATACCATGAGGGGAGGGGGAAGGCAGGGGGAGAAAGGGGGAACCGATTGCAATGATCAATGTATAACCCCCCAACCCCCACATACACCCAGGGTGACGAACAACAGAAACATGGGTGAAGGGACACAGGGGATGGTATAAGATATTAAAATAATAATAGTTTATAAAGGGATCATGATTATGGGAGGGTTGGGGAGGGAGTGGGGTAAGTGAGGAGCTGATACCAAGGGTTGAAGTAGAATAAAAATGTTTTGAAAAGGAAATGACAACATATGTACAAATATGCTTGACAAAATGGAACCATGGTTTGTTATAAGAGCTGTGAGAGCCTCCAATAAAATTATTGTCTTTTAAAAAGACACATAGAGGTAGTCAAGAGATGCCAGGCCCAGAAAAGTTGGAAGAAGAAAAAGATCTTTCCCCAGAGATGACGGAGATCAAAATCTTTCTCCTAGAACTTCCTAAACTTTGAGGAAATGCACTTCTGTTTATTAAAGCCATCTGCTGGTGCTGTTTTTGTTGTAGCAGACGTATAAAACAATCATCCAAACAAACAAAAATAATGTTATGTTGTTATCAGTTGCCATGGAGTTGGCTCCATCCAACTCAGGTGCCTTTTTGTAAAAAGATAATCATAATAAAAAATTACCTAATCCTGTACCATCCTCATGATTGTTGATATGTTCGAGTTTATTGTTTTAACTATTGCACAAATTTATCTTGGGGAGGTGAAGTCACCAGCCACTCAGTGGGAGAATGATGTGGCAATCTGCTTTCCTCAAGATTGACTGTCTTCAAAGCCCTAGGGGGACAGTTCTACTCTGTCTTATTGGGTGACGATGAATCAGGATTGACTAGATGGAATTGGGCTTAAATATCACCATGTGCCTAGTATACAGTAGCTGGTCAATAAATAGTTAATGACTAGATAGAAGATAACAAAGTTGCCTCATATTTAAAGAATATTAGCAATATATGAATATTAAATCAACTCACTGGTTCTATTTTTAAAACAGTCAACTATTCCCAATACTTTAAATATCATTTTATCCATTAGTTGAAAAGTTGTCCATTAGCATGTGTGCTGTCCTGTTCAGTATCTACTCAACACTGCTCATTTAGAAGGTGGCAACTGATCTCTTTCATCTTGAGTTAGATTACTGTGCATTCACAGTGCAGCACCATTTGGCGACACTCTCCTATCTATAACTCAGACAGCTATAAATAGATTATCATCTACTTCAATGATAGAGTTACAGTGTTGCTTTTATCTCCAAGGCATTTTCCTCAGGGACAACACAGATGGTAGGCATCCCGAATGGGGTCCCATGGCTTCTTGGGTTGATGGGATGCTTATTCTGGGATGGTGTGGAGTCAAAAGCATATAGGATCCCATATGACTAGCACCTTCTTCTAATGGGCCACTTGGAGGCATCACAAGATGGCCAAAGGTAGACATAGGTAAGAGCAGAATGGTCTCTCTAAATTAACATGGGGTCACATGCAATTAGGCATCTACTCGCAAATCTGAGCATGCCTTTAAAAGACCTCTGGCCATCATTCCTGTTTTCAGTGGGATTTTTAGATGACCAAATATATAACAGAGGAAGGTGGCTGCTAGAACGTGAACCCTCGGGAGCAATGAAAATGGTTGAGGGGTGAACAGCCAGCTCTGGTGACTGTGGGTGAGTTGGGGGCACCTTGGTGTGTGCGTCTGAATGCTAGCCAACTACTAAGTTTATACAGTTTACCAACTGCTTGCAGGTTAAAGTTATTAGTATGCACCAGCATTTGCTCACTTAATCACAAGAGACTGAAAAGTTTAAGGTCTGGTTTACATTTTACAAGAAATAATATTGGCTTAGAATGCTACTCAGATTTGGCTCTGCAAATATGAAGGCCAAGCGAATGGCACCTCATTTTTCTTTGCCACTGCCCCCCACCCCCACCCCTGTTTCCCAGCCTAGATGGAACTCAAAGGCACTTCTCAGACTCTGGTAAACAACATTCAAAAAACTGAGAGAATATTTTCTGCGGACTTAACGTTCCTGGAAATAATTACCATTGATGGTAACCAAATTCTCAGTAACAAGGACAAAACCTTGGTCGTTTTGAGCTCTAATAATTCAAATGTTGTGGTAATTCAAACCAACATAGGCTGAACACTTCCCTTAGCAAGTTTGTAAAAGAATGGTCTGCTAAAGCAAATCAATTATGCAATTAAGGCTGTAAGACTTTAAGGTACAGTACCAGCTGAGAACGCACAGGCTAGTCCAGGACTTTGGAAGTACCCATCTACATGCAGCAATAACATTCTTTGTACAGATCTTTTTGTGTTGGTTAGAATCCAGGTCTTTGGAGGGCTTCTATTTGATAGCCGCCACCTCCCATTCATCCATTTTCACTTATTATCTGCGTCACTAAAATAAGCACAACTCCTTTAAAGACAAATATTCCAGCCATTCTTCATTGATTAAACAAGACTTCTGTCTTTGAAGTTAGGAGTTTTATGTTTCTCTTTTGTGCTGCCAGCTACTCGCCGGCAGTCTTTGTCACACTCTGAACCTCTCTAAATACAAGGCAAGCAGACAGGCACAGACACTGGGAATCACAAAATCAGCCCCTGTCTCCGAGTTCAATCCCATGCTTCATGTCTGAAGTTCAAAAGTTACAAAACATTTTACTACCTTAGAGTACATGTAGCTATAAAATTGAGTGAGGGGAGGGATAGGGGGACATATACATCAGAAGTGGTAGACATGTTAACAGAAACAAACAGCAACAAAGTAACAGAGTAAAGCACCTTGAACATCCTCAAATTCATCACTGACTATCCAGTCAGTCATTAGGAAACACAATGTCAAAATGAATGCTCTACAAAATAGCATCTCTGTTCACAGGAAGCAGTCCAGGAGGCTCTCAATTCACTAGCCCAGGGCGCTTTCCCAACTCCCTGAAACCACTCTCTCAGCAACAGGGGCTCACTTCTCTGGAGTCTTAGGTACCCTGTTAGCTCCTCGGTATTAGACAGGTTTCTCTGTGCATCATGGCTGCGCTTATCAATTTCTCTTGGCTGAAAGTGCTAGGCGTTGTTCTTTTCATATACCGAGCTGTAAATCAGAAGAGTAAAATGACAAATGGCTCCAAGATTTCCAGTTTCTATAGAAACCTTGAAAATTCAAGAACCATCAAATGGGTTTACTTTTTCTAGCACGGGGGGTGGCAGGGGACAGTAAAACTGATAGGGCTCTTTTCAAGGGTCTATTCAAGAATCCTCAGTAAAATAACCACAGGTGAATGTTGCAACAGAAGTAAAAGGCAAGTCAAGGGAGCTGAGGTGTCAGAGGGCACGCCTGCACACATTTCAGATGATCGACTGGCAAAGAATTACATCCCTCTGAGAGTTTCACAACAAAGAGATCATTCGGTTACAATATGAAAACAACTCCAGGAAATTTCAGGAGTGCAGACATCTTCAAAATGTTCGCTTTTTTGAGGGGTGGGCAGGCGCAGAGACACACAAAAATTCATCCCCTCTTTTCAAGTGTCAGCATCTTTATCTCTGTATCATTATACATATGTATACATCTATATTATGTTTTGTGTAGGCAAAACATGTAAGACAGTCAGCTAACACAAGTCATTGACCAACTGCTGGGATAAGTGAGGCCACTCATAGTTATTCCAGTTTAGGGAGAGATCTTCCATGATAAAAGAAAAAGACCTACAGTTCGTACTTGAATAACAGTATCGGCCTATTTCTGTTCACTAATCTATTAGCTGTATATATTTGAACATACTGGTAATTTCTAATTTGAAAATGGTGCTTTTGAAGAGTGAACCTGACAGCAACCATCCTGTCCTTCTCACTTCACAAAACACAAGTTACCATCTGGACCTGAAGACTCAGGGTACTCAAGTTGATTCCAACTGTTAGCAACCAGAGTAGAAATGTCTCAGAGGGTTGACAATGGCCATGATCTTTGTGGAAGCAAACTGCAACATCTTTCTGTAGCAGAGGAACCACTGAAATGATTTTGTGACACTAGCTGTTCATTTTCACCATGATATATGAACACTGTTACTCAGTTATATGAACTCAGTGACTCTGGCCAATACCTGGGATTGTTCTTTTCCTTGTTAATGGAAATTACTGCGATGAACCATTTGACTATGGGAACCCGCCTCCTCGGGCAGCTTTGAAAGTCATGCAAGTCAAGGGAGTGGAGATGTCAAAGGGCACTCCTACACACATTTCAGATGATCGGCAGGGAAAGAATTACATCTC
Source organism: Nesogale talazaci (assembly GCA_004026705.1). Taxonomy (NCBI): domain Eukaryota; kingdom Metazoa; phylum Chordata; class Mammalia; order Afrosoricida; family Tenrecidae; genus Nesogale; species Nesogale talazaci. Next base: position 346,552 of record PVJH01000067.1, on the reverse strand, counting down.
TCTGAGAGTTTCATAATGGAATGATCACTCTGTTACAATATAAAAACAACTCTTGTAAATTGGAATCATATTCAGAAAACATCTGGAATGTTCCCCAAAGGAGGAAAGATTACCAAAAAGTCTTGCTAAATAGATGGAAGAAAAGATGCTGACTTTTATCATAATACAAAATCCAGTCAGTTTCCATTGTACAAGACAAATCAACAGATGTACTGTTTACCTTTGAGGAAGCCTGGAATCCATTTTAATTCAGCCTGGAAACCCGAAGGTTCTGAAGCAATAAGTTCAGATATTTTGAGTTCCATAACAACCATCCACTGTTTACAAACATTCAACCCTTTATAGATTTCTCATCCACAAAACATATATTTGGTTAGAAGGAGGTACTTTGAGGGTTCGGCTGTACTTCCAAGAGATGTTGCAACATCAATATTCCTTCAAACAACTGGCAGCCTATAGAAATTATGGATTTTCACAGCTTTGTTATGTAGCATGGACAAAGAGAAAACAGTGATACCACAGGTCTTTTCCCTTTATCTTCCGTGTTTTATATATTTATATATATGTATGTAAAAATAATCTAATAAAGAATCATGTATTGTATTGTATTGAAGAATATGTTCCATGGCTGGTACCATACAAGTTTTAAATTATTTTTTAAAATGGCTTTATGCTCAAATCCAGAAAAAATAAGTTATGTCAAAAAGGGCTTTGACATTAAAAGTGGCTCTTGTTCCTGCATTCCATTTATATGAAGGTGGTGGGGAGAAGGGAGAGGAAAATAATGAGGACCTGATACCAAGGGCTCAATAGAGAGTAAATATCTAGAAATGAATGAAGGCAACATATGTACAAACATGTCAGAAGCAATCAGTATATAGATTCTAACAAGAGTTGTAAGAATCCCCATGAAATGATCTTTTTTTAAAATAGTGGCTCTTGTACAAATGGTGCCCAACATGTCCCTCTTCCTGTGTCGCATATCATTTCTAATGATATTAGCTTCCTTATCTTATTTAAAAAGGAACCTTTGGAGTTTTTCCTTTTACCTTACTCCTTGTTCTATGCTACCATGTTTCTGCTATATGTTCTTTTTCATCCCTCCTGCTACCAACCTAATTCAGGCTATAGCATTTCTCATTTGGAATATTTGAAATCGGCTTGCACACTAGTCTTTGTCTAATCTCTATCCTTTCCATTTCATCCTGTGTTTGATCACCCTGTTCCTCTGCTGAAAATCTTTTAATGGCAACTCATGCCTTTAAGGCAAGCACCATCTAGTCCCACCCTACCATTTTCTCTCCAGCTCTTTCCTCTCCAGCGCAAGCCAAACTGGGTTCCTTCTAGTTCTCTTGCAAACACTGTACATTTCTCTGCCTTCTTCCATTAGTTAGGGGAGATTCTTTGAGACTTAATGCAGTCTGTTGTCCCCATATTTCTATTTATGAAGGGGCAAATTGAGTATTAAATACCAGAGATGCTCAGCTTAAACAGTAACTCTTTGAGAGGGCCTTCCCTAAACTATTCAACCAGAGCAAATTTCTCCCACCTCCAGTGACTTTCTTTAGCCATTAATGTAATGGCTACTACATGCTTCCTTATAGGTATTCAGCATACACGTCAATCTCCCTTACAAAACTGCATGATTCCTTGGGGGTAGATAGTACATATTGTTTATCTTTGTAGCCCAATAAATGTTCAATAAATACATGTTCAATAAGTGTGGAGTTGAACCGTGCATACTATAGTTCAGCCTGACACATCTGAGAAGCCAAGGCTGTCAGGACTGGTAATGAATTCTATCTTTAAGGACAGCTGTGTTTTAATTGATGCATATTTAGAGAAAATACTGAATGCATCTTTCAATCAAGCTGTGAACTACAGTAACCATTCTATGTTTGAATTACCTTATTGCAAAAATGAGTAAAAGAACAAGTACACTGAAATCTGTAGTAATATAGTACCAAGGAGGAAAGGAGCTTTTACAGTAGCTTCAGCTGCACAAGTTCCAACAACGAACCACAAAGGCACTCTTGTTCTGCTGAAGAATATAAAGAGAGCAATATTAGGCATATTAATGAAAACTAGCTGGAGACACTGAGTGGAGCCCTACTCCTGAATCCACCAGTACTCCTTGCTACAGCTGGATTTGGATCGTCTCCCAATGGAGGGGCTAAGTCGATTTGATGTTATTTTGTTTCCAAGTTTGACAAAATCAAAACTTGGAAGTGCCCTGACTACTGGCAATTGTTGAGCACAGTAAATCCCTTCTCATTCTGGAATTCCCTTAAATGCCCTGTATTCACAACTTTTGTGTCCACCAGAATGCTATCACATTCGCACTAAAAAGGCTGTTGTGAACAAGCTGACCACAATGGTGGAAATGTAGCTAGTTCCTCAATCATTAACCCAAATCTTCTTTGGGGAAAGAGGGTGAGGGGCTGAGCCCCAATGGCGTAGTGGTTGTGCTCGGGACTTCGGCCCACTGGGATGGAGGTTCAATTCCAGCTCTACAGGAGCAAAGGCTGGGCCTCCTACTCCCACCACCAGAGGGCAGTGATGCCTAAAAAAAACTAAAAAAAAAAAAAAGAGGGTGAGGTACTCTTTTTGTTTGATGAATTTACATCTTATTGCAGCATCAACACAGCCACCTTGGGGAGTTTCATCCTTGGCAGAGTCATCCATCACCACCACATCCAGTTGTGTGGACTATATTCTCATCAGTAGCAATCCCTGTGTATCAGGGATTGTCTGTGGTGTTGTCTTTGTCAAGCTACATCACTGGGCCATTCTTTCTTCAGAAGTGCCTCTAGGTGTACTCAAATGATCAACCTTATGCTTAGTAGTGATTCAGGGTAATTGATTGCACCCCTCAGGGAATCTTGTGGAATTAGCTAGATAGTAATAAATGGCACAGTAGGAAGCCAGCGCTCATCTGAAATTCTGGTCATTCCAAACTGTTTTAATCATCTCCAAAAGATCATTCTTAAAAAGCCAGCACCCACTCACCCAAGCTTTTGTGGACTAGGAATGGCAAACAAAACATTCCATAAATAACCAGCACTCTCTTACAAGGACTACAAACCATATGGGTGATAGTATCACTATGAATGCAGATGCTTCATGGTACCATCTCTGACAAATGCTTGTAAACGGATTTGCGCACTAGGGTTAGCTAGCATCTAGGGCATTTCATCATGCTATTGATTCTCATTCATCTCATTTGTAGGGCCAGTAAAGATGGTTAGTCTCCATCCTACAGGGAGGTTCATTTTCAATGACTCCACTGTACTTTGGTACTGACATAAGCAAAATATGGTCCCCCTCCATTTTCCTTATTGCCTTTTATTATCAGTATCTTCATAAATCCAATCTTGCTATGCACATTACTAATAAGATGTATAAAAACCAAAACAAACAAAAAGCAGTTCTAGTGATTTCCTGCAATTCAATTTCTTGGTAAATTAGGGACTACCTATATAGGTTTTTCCATGAGAGCACATTTTAGACTTCTATTTCTATTGTTTTGATGACAGAAAAAACAATATAGGTAAAACTAGGATGTCTCACTGTTTAGTCTACCCAAAGCGTCTCATAAGAATTAAGCATTGGTGTTCTTTATTAAACGACACTAGATCCATTATGAAGCAAATGTTAAGTGCTGTTGAGTCAGTTACAACTCACGACTACTTTGTATATAACAGAAGAAAACATCACCTGGTTTGACACCAGCCTCACAATTATGTTTGAGTCCATTGTTGCTGTCACTCCATCCCTTTGAGGCCCTTATGTCTTTTTCAAGGACTCTCTACTACTTTGCCAAACATGATGGCCTTCTTCAGGGACTGGTTCCTCCTAGTAACCGGGACAAAGTACACGAGGCCAAGCCACACTATCTTCACATCTAAGAAACATTCTGGATGTACTTCCAAGCCACACTATCTTTACATCTAAGGAGCATTCTGGATGCACGTCCTCCAAGGAAGGTTGGCTTCTTCCTTATTGGCAGTCCTTAGTCCCTTCAATATTGTTTGCTAACACTATGATTCAAATTATTATGTAGTTCTTCTCTAGTTTCCCTTATTCTTTCTCTAGCTATCACATAGGCAACACATGAGGAAATTAAAAATAGCATGGCTTAGGCCAGGCACACCTTCAGTCCTCAAAGCGGCATACTTGCTCTCCAAAACTTGACAAGAAGTCTTGTGCAGCAGATTTGCCTAATACACTATGTCACTAGATTTCTTGATTGCTTCTTCCATGAACATAAACTGTGAATTCAAATAAAATTAAATCCTTGGCAACTTCAGACTTTTCTCTATTTATAATGCTGTTTGTTGGTCTAGGAGTAAGATATTTTGCTTTCTTGACATAGAATTGTATCTATAGCAAAAGTATTTTCATCAGTAAATGTCTGAGATTCCCTTGACTCTCAGTAAGGTGGTGTCATCTGCCTATGTGGTGGTTAATGAGGCTTCCTCCAATTTGGGTGTCATATCCTTCAAAGAGTGTAAATGCTTGGTTATTTGCTCAACATTCAAATTGATTTAGAACTGTGAAGAGATACAACCCTGATATACACCTTTCCTGATTTTAAACAACTCGGTGTCCCCTGATTCTATTGAAAAGTCTGCCGTAGCCTATGTACAAGTTATGCATGAGCACAATTTGCTTTAGCTAGTCAATAATCAAGAACAACTTTCAGAGTCTCTTTTGACATTCATTTTGGTCTTTTCCTTCTTTCTTTCTTGTCTATTTAACAACTTTGTTATTTACTTCCTGGATGATGTTCATGTTGGTCATTAAAGTTCAATTAGCCAAATATGTTAGTGAGATTATCTCTAAAGTCTGATGGGATATACTCAAGATTTAATATTGGCTCTTCTGGACTTGTTTTCTCCTCAGCTTCCACCTGAAATTGCATATTAGCAATTGAAATTGTCAGTTCTATAGTTGGTCTTTGGCTTTATTTTGGCTAGTGGTATTGAGGCTCTCCATCATCTCTCTACCCACAGACGTACTCCATTTGAGTCCTGTGTTTTCCATTACATCTGGCTAGCTACACATGTACAGTCACTTTTTAAATTGTTGAGAAAGGGTGTTTGTAATGAGAAAGTAGCTGGTCATGCACAATTCTATCATGGAATCTCCAGCTTCATTTCTATTACAAAGGCCATTATTTTCTAATTGAGGATCATTCCTCTTTGGTTCACACTCCAATCACCAATAAGTATCAGTGCATCTTGATCACCTGCTTTGATCAATTTCAGGCTACAGAAGTTCATCGAATTAAGGTATCACAGACTTCAACATGTGTGTTACAAAGTTCTCTTGGATGAGAAATATGACACTATTTCTCTTCAGTTTGTCATCCCTAATTTAGTGTATCATATGTTTCAATACCAGCTCACATCAGCTCATTATTGCTTAGAATATTGATCTTTATGCATTCCATTTCATTTTTCCTTCTAATTTTCCTACATGCATACTTCATACACTACACATTCTTATTTTTAATGGATGTTTGCAGCTATATCTTCTCATGTGGGTTCGTGCACCACCATCAAATGAAGGTCTTGAAAGTTTTATTCCATTCACATTATTATGGTTCACTGTACTCTGAAAAGGCAGCTCTTCTTGGGTTGTATTGTTAGTACATTCCAACCAGAGGAGCTCCTCTGCCAGGCCTGTTTCAGACATTGTTCCCTTGTTATTCAGAGGGTTTTCAGTGGCTAATGCCTCAGCAATACATAGTTTATTCCTTCTGCCAAATCCATTCTCAGTCTGGAAGCTCCACTGAAACCTGTTCACTATGGGTGACCCTGCTGGCATTTGAAAGACCAGCGGCATCGCTTCCAGAATCACAGCAACCCACAAGCCACCACAGGATGACAGACAGACAGACAAGTGGTGGTATGAAGCAAACAGTAAGGAAACATCCCTCCAATAACTGGAAGAAAACAAAATACAGATATGGCTCTCATTAGGTTGTATCTAGACACTTAAATAAAATCCTTTTCTTTTTTTTTCCACATCACTGTCCTGGTGGGAATAGGAAGTCCAGCCTTGCTGCCCGAGAGCTGCTGCTGGATTTGAACTGCCAACCCTGTGGGCCGCAGTCCCGCACACAATCACTGCACCACCAGGGCTCAGCTATGAAATCCTTTTCATACAATAATTTTTATTTTCCTATGACCTACATTTTTTTCATGGTCTAAAATTTCAGAGATGTTTTAACGTTCATTTTTTTTTGTTCTTATTGCATACGTTGTTGCTGCTTTAATTCCATTACTTAACTTACTCACTTTCCACATACTACAGGAGCTGTCTTATTCAGATATACATTTTGATCCATGCAGTGTCCCCCATAGCTATGTAAGGAATACAAGAGTGTGAAGAAGGGAGCTCAGATCTAATCTAAGTAGGAAACATAGTCATGTCAGAAATGGACTCCTCTGCCAAGCAAGATAAAAAAGTGCTGAAAATGAGGAACCTGTATGGTGTTAGGAATATACCAAGGCAGAAGCCTGGATTCTCAAAGTTGGGGGCAATCCTTAAGTGCATCCTTTGGGAAACACAGGAATTTGAAATGTAAGACTAGAGTCATGAGAATCTAATTTATGTGTTATGACATTTAAAATTATTCTTTCTATAATGTCTTTTTAGTCCCAAACTTAAAATGGCATCCAGTCTAGGCAAGAGAGAGAACAGTAACAATCAACAGATACTCAATTCTTGGACAGAATTTCCGCTCTACCATATCCCACTGTTTTTTTCTCCTCTATGTTCAGTCAAAGAATTAATCATACAAGTGACCTTTAAGTATATTTTTGTGCCCCAAGATTACAGATGTCATGAATGGCCGAGCTCCTAGCATGCCCAGTAATTTGCTGGGTTTTCTTTAACTGCATCATTAATTTACTGTGTTGCTATGATCACGTTTTGGTATGTTAGACTTGAATTTGTGAAAGGATAATGTATTCTGCTGGCAACATTTCTTGAAATCCTATTAAGAAACTCGTGATATGGACAATGTACCAGCTAACATTGCTATTAATTTTATTATAATTAACAGCCAGTGTATGCATAAAATATATGAACAGCATTTTTGTAGAACATTTAAAAATACTTATCATAGCAAAAGGATTCCAGCATTTATTATTTCATGCAGGTAAAGAATAGTTTTTAAATAGATGAAGACTATATATATATATATATATATATATATATTCAGTAACAGCGCTCAGAATTTCTTTACTATTTTCCTTAAAATTCAAATACATGCATAAAAAGTTTTAGACATTTTTTTAATTTCCTTACTGCTTTTTAAATATTCTGAGGCCCCCAAATTCCAGCTGCATTAAAAACAGAGGTACAATATGAGCAATTTTGAAAAACTGTAAAATAAATCTAAGCATGCTAAAATGGATATTGTCTATGTCTAAATACATATAATTCCTTTTTGGAATTCCTTTCTTATTTCTATGAGTAAATGCTCCACTGTGAATATATCTGTACTCCACTGATTCACTGGTATAATTATTTTTTGCTTTATAATGAGTTGCATAAAACCAAAAAAAAAACTCACTGCCATTGAGTTGATGTCAACTCATACACTGCATAAAGGAATGTCAGACTTTATTGACAGGGCAGGTATGGTGAATCTTTCCCCAAGATCTTCAAAAGTCATACCAAATTTCTGCAGGCTATATACATGGCTAGAAACTATAAGGCTGAACTAGCATTCCATGTAATTTGCTGACATTCAAAACTGATGTGCAGAAAAGAAATCAAAGTATGGGGAATGTGTATCACTAAGAAGATAATAAATCCTGATAGGATCATGGGAATTCAGGGCACTAAACTGGACTGAGGGGATAACTGTGAAGAAAAGACACATCGAAAAAAAAACAGTTTCACAGAGTCTTAAAAGGAAAGAAAGCCCAAGAGAAGTGGTGTGAGACCAGCATTGAAGATATAAGACTTAAGAAAAATTGAATTAAGAAACTTGAGTTCCCACATGAAGAGATATTTTTCCTATGAGCTGAGACCAGGGGAAACCAGTTGGGAGAGTAAATAAAAGAGCTATAAGGTGTTTTCCTTGGAGAAGGGGGAATAAATGATGTCACTGGTTGGAAAGACAGGCTATGGAGCCAGGCATATTAGGGTTCAAATTCAGGTGCTATTTACATACCAGGTTCAATTTAGCAAATTACCTAATCTCTTTTCAGTTTTTTGCCAAGTATACTGTGAACCTAATACCCTCACCTCCATATGTTTGCTGACAAAAATAAATAGAAACATATGGAAAATACTTAGGACAGTCCCCAAACGAAATAGTAGTCATTATTATTGTTGAGATTAATCACCAGTACCAGTATGTTGGAGCTTTGTTTGAAGAAAGATGGAACAAGGAAGGCCCTCCACAAGACCAAGTGCCACTGGCTATCGATAGCAGTGCACTCACACAGAGCAACAATTCTGAGCATGGCATAGCACTGAGTAGGGTTTTGCTCTGTTGTACATAGGGCCACTATGTGTGGGAACCAACTGGACATGACCGAACAACAACAAGGTATGAATAACAGACTACATTTAAGATTTTGTTTTGGATCTCCCTAATAGTGATATTCTCTTAGTCTTGTAATCCCAGTGAAAGCAAAAAAAAAAAATTAGTTGCCCTAAGTGCTTTTGACATAGTACAGAAAGACCTTTTGACATTGTACACACTTGACAGAAGGCAGGCAACTTGGAAGTAAGTCCTTGAATTACGAATAACACAGAGTTCCTTGAAGCCATATGCTTAACAAACAAACCAAAAAAATTAAATTGACGTGCTTGTACGGGCAGCTTCTATTGTGGAAATTGTACTGAAAGTTCCAGACAATGCCAAGAGACCTGTGTTTTGACTCAAGTTCCACCAATCCATCATCAGTTATTTGGTGGGTTGTAAGGGTCAGAGGATTTGTGGCTATGGCAGTTACATAATCTCCTGTCAACTTGAGTGAAGGAGTGCTGTCTAGCCTGCCAACTTGGCCATGGCCACTGGTGTCTGTGTGGGCATGGTCTTCTCCGGAGAACTCTGCGAACTCCTGTCTTGCTCCCTGGAGGTTGGAAACACACTTTCTCTGCCTTCCCTCTTCTGTATTTGAGACACTCAGAGAACTGGAAGAGCCTCGTGGAGACAAGAGCCAGCATTGAGATGCTTCCACTGCCACTGGATCCACAAGACAATCTACCCACTGACCTATGATCTTCCTGCATATGGCATCATAGCATTTGCCGCTTGAGTCTTAAGAGGAATCTGTGGACTAGTATTGGACATAATAGACTAATATTGGAATTATGGACTTGATCTGGATGGGGTGGGTATTTTTTCAATATATAATTACTTTTTGATATAAAGTCTCTCTTAAAAACCTATGTGTTTCTCTGGATTTGTTTCCTTAGTCAACCTGGACTAACACAGTAGTATTTTAAATAACCTAGAACCAGTTCTTTCTTGGAATCGCTGGATTTCTGAACCAGCCAATTTCAAAAGTCTAACACAGAAAAGGAACGAAGTGAGGGCAGCAGCTCCAAAGGTTCAGTAAGTAGAATGGGACCAGTTTTAAACTGTTATGAGTGGGTGGATGTGAGTTCATTGTCAAACTGTGTATCTTACCACTCCTCAACTTCTAAAGACTCAGATGTTACTCAGAGGGAAAGTTTAACCACTTCTGGTTGATGTGGCTTTCTCTAAAGCAGTGGTTCTCAACCTTCCTAATACTGCGACCCTTTAACGTCCTCATGTTGTCGTGACCACTGAACCATAAAATTATTTCCGTTTCTACTTCCTAACTGTAGTTGTGCTACTGTTATGAATCGGGCAACACCTGTGAATTGGTCATTCGACCCCAAAAGGGATCATGACCCACAGATTGAGAACTACTGCTCTAAAGGATAAAGTGCTAAATACAAGCCACCTTTGACTTCTGGCATTTCAACTAGAATTACGTGGCAACTGGAGTTGTGGCAATGGGTTTGGAGACATTTAAGATACGTGTTCCAAAACAATGAAGACATTCACATAGCTGCTAGATGTCTACTTCTTAGGAAATTGTAGTAGGGGCTAAAACACCTAATGGGAGTTGCAGCGTTAGGGGACTTCCAGCTCTGTGGCTCCATGGCAAACATCAATTTGTATCACACTGCTCCTTCAATCACAGCACTTATACAAGATATAACAAATTTCTGCTCCTCTGCATTCTTGGATCAAGGATCCCTCTTCCTTAGCTCAGTCTAGCTCCTTCCACCCTGAAACCACTCCTCTCATTACTAATTAGCAGTAAATCCCATTAACTCAAGCACACTGACACTGAGAAGAGGTGACAAAGAAGCAGACAGCAAGGGAGAAGAGTAGAAAAGGTTCTCAGGAAGAAGTAAACTTACTACCAAGTAATAATAGTGATGCTTGTTTATTTACCCTCATGTGGCTTGGTACATGATGTTTGATCGCAATTTCAAAAGGAAGATGCAACCACAGACTGGTGCCCGTCATACAGTGTACTGTCATAGAGGTCAGAACCAAGGGCTGTGAGACTATAGCTTTGCTACAGAGTGTCAAGGAAACGTCCCAAAGGAAGTAACCAGCAAGCTCAGTCTTGAAGGATGAGTAGGAGCTGACTGGGTGGAGACGGGGAAGGGCACGGTCAGCACAAAGAACATGATCAAAGAGAGAGAGCGACATGAAAGACTGTATTTCAGAAGTGAATCATTGTGGCTGGCTCAAGTGTGAGATCCGGGCCTGACTGTAAAGGGCCTTGTATGCTGTGTGTGCATCTAAGAAATGTTGACTTTTTCTCTGTTGCAATGGGGAGTAACCAGAGCTTTCATAAGGAGGGAATGACATAGATTTTCATCACAAAGGTAACTCTGGTGACTAGTGTAGAATGCTGTGGAGGGGAAGCACAGAAACCAGTGAACCAGATTGAGGACCTAGACTAAAGAAGAGCAGTGTGAGTAGAGAGTGGATTCAAGAGACATTTTCAAGCTAGAACAAATAGGACACGCTGACTAGAGCATTCAATTCAATGGTCAGGTTTATGTATGTGTGGTGGTTACAAAACCTCCTGGCAACTTAAAGCTACATAAACGTGTAGGGGTGGTATCCAACCAGTTAGGTTACTGTCTGATGGTGTCTCCTTGCGGGTGTGGCCTTCTCATAAAGAGGGCCCTGAGAACCTTCCTCTCTGTCTTCACCTTCCTGCTGGCTGACCCTAATTGCTGCCAGAGCCACCGCCATTGAATCCAAATGACTTCGCACCTACCAACCTGCTATATTCCTGTATTCTGCATCATTGCTTATATCTGAAGAGGAACTTATGGACTTGAGTTGGACTGGGCTGGGCTGTTTTCCCAATACATGATTACTTTTATAATGCTCTTCTTTACACAAATATGAGTGTCACTGGATTTCTCTAGTCATCCTGGCTTAACAATAGGCATATATTTTAAATGAATACATAGAGAAATGAAATGATTTGTTAAAATGTTACTAATTTGTTGGGGTTTTTAAATAGTGCCTGTTAATTTTCCTATTATGAAATCCCTGCTATGCCATAAGTGTCCAAGAGAAAAAGAACTGACATGGCTACAAAATTACAAGTGTTTTGTGTTGCATTTATCTCAGCTGTTTCCACTACCTCATTTCTTTCTGCAGTAAAAATAAAAACATATGTTAAGTGCCTGATAGGAGCCAGATGCTTTATATACACACTGCTCTTAATCTTCACAACAAATCAACCAGGTCATATAACACCCATTTTATAGATCAGGAAAACAAGATTGAGAAATGTTAGGCAACTGGCTTAAGGTCACAAAGCTAAGAATGGACTGCCAGTATGGCTGATTTGGATTTTTTTCTTTTGTGCCCTGATTTTTTAGAGTGAGGGTTTACATATCACATCTTTTAATAAAATAGTTTTATTGAGATGTAATTAGCAAGTCATACAAATCAATATTGCAATCATATTCAGAAGAGTTGTACAATCACCACCACAGTCAATTTTATAGAATTTTATTCATTATTGTACTCACTGATATTGGTTTCCTATTTCCCCCCAATTTCCTATGTCATACTCCTTAGAAATTATTCATCCAGTTACTGTTATCAATTTACCTATTCTGAGGACATAAAGAAATACATACAAAACAAGGACAAAAAATAAGCACAAAGAAGGAGCCAGTAAAAATGACCAAATAAAACAATAGAAAAGCTTCAATAACAAGAAATCAGAAAATAGTTAAATCAGGCTAAATTCAAAATGGGCCCAAAGGGAAATGAAATAACAAGGTGTTACATTCAAGCCTAACTCTAATTGCTAAACTCCAACTTACTATGCTCCCCTCCTGATATGAAGCCTATCCGCATACCTCATCTGTGATTAGCGAGGACTTACCAGAGACGCAATCCAAGTAAGGGTGCTGCGAATGGATTTGGCACTCGTACTATCCGCAGCGTTTTGCAAACCAGGTGATTAGAATTTAAGCTCTGATGCCATTTCCTTTAGATTTTATTGTTTACAATCCTTGAGTCATGTAGGCTGCTGTTCCTTTTCCATATGGACTTAGTTGACACCTCACTCAGATAGTTGCTTAGTTGAGATTAGCGCAGACGCTCTTTGTTTCCTAATAGGTGAGCATCATCTGATCCCTTCACCACTTTTTACTGTAATACCTATATCTTCCATGCAGATCATGGTTTTGGCATTCAACAACTGATCAAACCTCCCAAATGAGTGTCCTGTTCTGCTACCCTTGACCTTTTGTCCTCCCCATGGCCCTCGTGTAGGACATCATCTTCCTCTTCATCCAAACTAACCACAGTTTACCTTCCAGCCCGGTGTTTCTCAAAGTGTGTAACTAGAACACTCCAGGGGAGGCTGCAAACGCAGAGACCTACACTTTTGCTATTTTGTATATTTCCCCAAACCAAATTCACTGATGCTGACCCATATTGCCCTCATCGAATAGAGTAGAACTGCCCCTATGGGTTTCTGAAGCTACCTCCTTATGAGACTAGAAAGTGTCACCTTTCTTTCGTGGATTAGCTGGTAGTTTTTGAACTGTTGACCTTGCAGTTAGCAAGCCAACACAAAACCACTATGCCACCAGCATTCCTGACACTCAATAACAAACACATCATTTGAGTAAAGAGCTGAAGGATGTGAGAGAGTAAGCTCCATGGATAGGTGGGGGAGACTTCCCAGACTGAGAGAATGGCAAGTACAGAGACCACGAGGAGGGATGAAGCCGGGTTCCTTTCGAAACAAGAGTTTCCAAACAAGAGGACCAATGTATCTAGGGCCACATGAACAAAGTCAGTGTTGGGCGCAGAAGATGAGGTAGGAGGCAGATGTGGGCAGCACATGCTGCCTTTCAAGGATGGTCATTGGCTTTCCCTCTGAGTGAAGTATAAGTTGTGTAATGACTAGCTTTTACTCCAGGTGGGACTTAGGAGGGCTTCCTATCTCAGACACAAGGATTAACAATAACTGATAAAAGTTTTGTCATCCTTTTGGGGGTGATGTGTGCTCATTTTGGAGAGTAGGTGAAGTGTAAAGTGATCAGAGGTCCGCTTTTGGTGGGACAGTCCCAAAATTAAACAATTTTTCCCATATCTCGTGGCATTTTTTAAAAGTTCCATATTTTGGAAAGAATGCATGACAAGCTAAGGAACAGCGGGAGAACAGAAAAGGAATATACTCCCTCCAACATTCCCCCCACATCAATGGTGTCCCACTTTACCAATATTAAAATCTGGTCACTTTAGTTAAGCGGGCAGTTCTCAGCAGATATCTATGAAGAAGATGCTATCACCCAGGAGGGCACATATCCTCAGACAATAGAAACACACCTTGGTGAGCAGATACATGAAACAGAGAGGCACTTTAATACACTACTGATGCCCATTTCCAAATGCAGCCTTTAAAAACTATGCTCTTGAGAAGTGCAATTAAATGTTATGACATGCATTTACAAAGCTGTGAATTTAACATAGGCATCCTTCCAGCTTTGAAGTCCTTAGAAAGTGCTTCGATGGAAAAGCCCATATTCTTTGAGACGGTTCCCGTCCCTAACCACCACTCTTTGTTAGAGGTGGAAACATGGGAAAGAGGGACTCACTAACCATTTTGCCAGGTGGTCTTGGAGCCAGGCCTCCAAACAGAAAGCTTTCATTTGTTCGTGACATTTTCAGGCCTGTTGAAACCCAACCTGTATTCTGTCCTACTTCCACTCTCAAGAGCTAGCTAGGTCGCTATGTCACATCGGTTCTCCAGAGGCCTTTGGAAAAGACTCTTAAGGTTTTTTTTAAAATATTCCCAAGTTTTCTTTCAGATTCAAAATAATTATTGTACAACTATTAGTAACTATCATGCTTGATATATACTTATTTAAGTGTGTGTGCTCATACATACATACACATATACATACAAACGGGATCCAAACAGTTCATGGAAAAATTGTATTATCTTGCATTCAAATTCCTTGAAATTTCTGAAGCCCCTTCAAGTGTGGCTAGGTGCATATACACTTTGATGATTATATATTCATGACGTATGGTTTGGGGTACTTAAAATGTGGTATGTTGAACATGCTGAGTTGATGCTAAACACTTTCTAATGGACTCCCTAAGATGTATGGGGTAATTTGTAAGATGAAACATAATCAAAGGCAGAAAAGTCTAATCAGCAGTGTACAGTTGTTGGCTGAACCTCCTATGCAACAGAGCACCATGACTTGCAAAGACTGAGACTGCTTTTCCAGATACCACCACCACTGCCATCTAGTGGTCCTAGATCGTGTTTCCAAGGCTGTAAATCTTTAGAGGAACTGTAGACGACCTCATCTTTTTCACACGGAGCACCTGTTGGGTTTGAACTGCTGACCTTGCAGTCAAAAACTTCCCCCTTAACTAAGAGGGAACAAAAAGGCCAGTTTAGAAGAATGGGTTAGGTTAAAAGTAGCCTGAGAATTTAGTGGCATTCTCTCCTCTAAAACCATCCCACCCCATGATCAGTGTTGCTGCAACAGTTGGATTCATTTAAATAAGCTTTGTGAAACATATGCAGAACTTGCAAAAGTCCCAGGGGGAAAAATCCCATTATTTTCTAATTCCATTTTCCCACAAACTTTGTAAAGCTCCCTCACAGAAAGCATGAAGTAGTAACTAGCAACAGGAAGTTGCATTCTGGACAGTCTCTTTAATCTCTTCAAATTTAAGTTTCTGAGCAACTTATTTTATGACCTTTTTAAATCTTCTCTTCATTGCTAGAAAAGTCACAACAGTTGACACTTGAATGCAGAAATGGAGTTTAAAAGTGAGGACAGACACATATAAAAATGGGAATGATCGTTTCCATAGTTATATTTATTGTAGAATTAATTCTGTGAGCCTAAAGTTGTAAAATAAATTAAATTTTTTCCTGAGTGTGGTATCAATTTTAAGTCTGTACTCTATTGATTTAAATTTATTAATTTACTCATTTAAACATGTCAATAGTATTGGAAAAGCACACTGCAAATGCGCTATTAACACTAAAGGGCTTCGTTCCCAATGGATGTTGTAAATACTGTTTTCCCTCTTTAAAAATTCCTAGTATCTATAAAGCTATTTTGATTCCAACAGGACTTTGAAAAATAATTTTGTTGGGGGCTCGTACAATTCTTATCACAATGCACACATACATCTATTGCATCAAGCACTTTTGTATATTTGTTTGCTTCATCATTTTCAAAACACTTGCTTTCAACTTGAACCCCTGGTATCTGCTCCTCATTTTCCTCTCCCCCCCCCCCCGGCTCACCTTTCTCCTATGAACCCTTGATAATTTATAAATTATTATTTTGTCATATCTTACACCACCTGATGGGTCCCTTCGCCCACATCCTCGCTGTCCGTCCCCAGGGAGGAGTTAATATGTAGATCCTTGTAATCTGTCCCCCCTTTCTGCCTCACCTCCACCCTCCCAGTATCATCCTTCTCACCAGGACTTTCAAAACAATTTAAAGAGCTAGATCCCGCCACTTGTCTGTCAGTTTGTCCTACTGTGATGTGTTGTGTGTAGCTGTGATGCTGGAAGCTGTGTCACTGGTATTTCCAATGCCAGCAGGTTTCAGTGGAGCTTCCAGACAATGCAGAAGGACTTAGCTCTCTACTTGACAGAAAGGACCCACTGGAAATGTTATGCAGAGCTTCGAAATATATCATACATAGGGACTAAAAATGGAAACAGACCCTTGTTGAAGACAGTGCTGGAAGATGGACCCCTCAGGTCAGAGGGCACTCAAATTTTGAGGAGGAGCTGCTTTCTAGGAGTGGAGCCTCTGGGATCCAAATTTGCTGATGGGGCAGAAATAAAGGTAAGGAGAAACAGCTGCAAAAATCTGCTAATGATTGAAACTTGGAATGCACAAAATATAAATCTAGGAATATTTAAAGTCATCAAAAACAAAATGAAGGGCTGAGCCCTGGTGGTGTAGGTGGTTAAGTGCGGGACTGCGGCCCACAGGCTTGTTGGTTCAAATCCAGCAGCGGCTCTCAGGAGCAGCCCTCGGTAGCACCCACGACCACCAGAGGCAGTGATGGTCAGAAAACAAAACAAAACAAAAAATGAAGCACATAAAATCTATATCTTATACATTAGTGAGCCCAAATGGGTTGATATTGGCCATTTTGAATGAGAAAAGCATTTTGACTTTACTATGCTTGGAATACTATAATCAAGAACGGTGTGGCATTCCTCATTGGCAACAAGGGCATTGCAAACTCTTTCATGAAGTAAAATGCTTGGGTGGTAGGATTATATTTATTCATCTTCAAGGAAATTCAATTGATGTAATTATTATTCAAATTTATACACCAATTCCAGAAATTGAAGAACTCAACCAACTACAGTTAGGCATCGATCAAATAGGTGGTTAAGATGCATTGATAAGTATTGGTGATTGGAATGCAAACACTGGAAACAAAGAGGAAGCAACAATAGTTGGAATTTTTGGCAACAGAATGTAAGCTAGAGAATGCATGATAGAATTTTGCAAAACCAACAACTTGTTCTTAGCAAATGCCTTTTTTTTTAAGACATGGACTTCCCCTGATGTAATACACAGAAATCAAATTGACGACAACTGTGGGAAAGCATGACAGAGTTGTTCAATATCAGCAGCTAAAACCAGGCCAGGAGCTGACTGTGGAACAGACCATCAATTATTCACATGTGAGATCAGAATAAAGCAGAAGAAAATTAAAACAAGTCCACAGAGCCAACATATGATCTGGAGTTCAACCCACCAGCATTTCAAGAACATCTCAAAAACAGATTTGATGCATTAAACACTAATGATACAAGACCGGCTGAGCTATGGAAGGATATTAAGAGGATCATTCATGAAGGAAGCAAAGGTCATTTAAAAGGCAGAAAAGGATCAAAGTGGAGGTCAGAAGAGATTCTGGAACTTGAACTTGCTCTTCAACATAGAGAGGCTATAGCAAATGGAAGAGAGGATGACGTCAAAGAGCTCAACAGAAACTTTCAAAGGGCAGCTTGAGAAGATAAAGGCAAATATTATAATGAAATGTGTAAAGGCTTAGAATTAAAAAAAAAACAACGGGAAAGAAGATACTCAGCATCTCTGAAATTGAAAGAACTCACGAAAAAATTTCAAGCCTTATATCATTATTTTGAAAAATTCTAGGGGCAAAATATTGAATGATGCAGGAAGCATGGAGAGAAGATAAAAAAATGCAGTCACTGTACCAGAGAGAAATAGTCAATGATCCACCATTTCAGGAGGTAGCATATGAGCAAGAATCAATGGTACTGAAGGAAGAAGTGCAAATCACACTTAATATACTAGCCCAAAGCAAAGCTCCAGGAATTGACGGACTACCCCTAGTGATGTTTCAGCAAGCTGAAAAAGCACTGGAAGCACTCACTCATCTATGCCAGGAAATTTGGAAGACAGCTATTTGGCCAACTGGTTGGTTTACGATCAGACCAGTTGTGTGTCAGGGTTGTCTCTTCTGACTATATTTGTTCATTGTGTATGCTGAACAAATAATCAGAGACACTGGTTTATATGAAGAAGAATATGGCATCAAGATTGGAGAAAGGTTTACTACCAACCTACGATATGCAGATCACGCAACCTTGCTGGCTGAAAGTCAGGAGGAATTGAAGCACTGGCTTATGAAGATCAAAGATTGCAGCCTTCAATATGGATTATGGTTCAATGTAATGAAAACCAAAATCCAAGAGGTATCATGCTAAGTGGAGAAAAAGGTTGAAGTTGTCAATGACTTTGTCTTGCGTGGCTCCACAATCAATGCCATGGTATTTTCTATTGCCTCCTATACATGGGAAAGTTGGACATTAAATAAGGAAACTAAAAGAAGAATCAATGCATTTGAATTGTGCTGCCGGAAGAGAATCTTGAATATACCATGAACTGCCGAAAGAACATACAAATCTGAATTGGAAGGAGTACAGCTAGAATACTCCCTAAATGCAATGATGGTGAGACTTCATCTCATGGACCTTGTGCATGATATTAGGAGAGATCCGTCTCTGGAGGACAGCATGTTGGGTAAAGCTGAGGGGCAGTGAAGGAGAGGATGGCCCTCGATGAGACAGAATGAGATAGTGGCTACCACCATGGGTTCAGGCACAGGAACAATTGTAAGGTTGGAGTGCAGTGTTTCATTTTGCTGTGTACAGGGCTGTTAAGGGTCTTAGTGAATTCAGTGGCTCCTAACAATAGCAACAGTCATCTGTGTTTATTCTGTTAGCTATAAAGTATTTTTTTCTTTTATTAACAAAAAGCAGCTCTAATAATGTAGCTCCAGAATAAGACTTTTAGAGAGAATTTTTGTTACTTAGATAGATTGTAGGAAATCTAAAAGTTGTTTCAAAGAGCAGTATATTTATACTGAAAGCAACAAGACTCACAATGAGTGTTGAATCTTTCAAGAATCCCAAGTTGTTATCAATCATGAAAGGGGAATTTTGCACCGGGCTGGTACTTTGGGATGTACACACTTGAAGCTGTTTAGAATTTGAGGAAAATGATCACAGAGGAGAGCTTTGGTTTTTTTTGCCTTCTAAGGAAATTCTTTCCAAAGTATTTTTGTGCTCATAAAATATCTAAGAATTCAAGATAAAACTACTGCAGAAAAAAAACATCAGCAGGTTTTTTTTAAGTACAGCAAGTCCTCGGGTTAATTACTTCTGACTTTGAGACAACTCGTAAATTTGCTCTCACCACGAAACATCATACCCAATATCATTTAAAAGGCTCTGAGCCATTTCTTGCACTAAATACCCCACACCCAAAGCCATAGAGTCGATGCCAATTCACAGCAACCCCACAGGCCAGAAAAGACTGCTCCATGGGGTGTCTCAGGCTGGAAATCTTGTTGTTGTTGTTGTTTTTCAAAATAAAATCCCATTTTTATTAAGTGCTTGAAATTACATTGTATTATACATCTTTACAGAAGGAAACAACCTCATCTTTTCAAGGAGGAGCACCTGGATAACCATTGAGCCTGCAACCCAGTGTTGAACTCACGGGACCACAAGGGCCCCTCCAGGACTCAATCCTACCCAAAACTCACTGTACTGCGTTGATTCTGACTTACAGAAACCCTACATAGGGTTTTGGAGGTTGTCTCTTTTCAAAATTCTAAAAAAATTTTTTATTGATATGCAATTGACGCATATAATACAATGGTTTGAATAGATTTAAAAGAGTGCAATCATTACCACAATTAATTGTGGAAAATGTTCATTTTTGTACTTTTTGCTACTAGCTTCCTATTTGTCCCCAATCTCCCTTGTCATAACATCAAGGAACTATTAATCCAGTAATTGTTTCTATAGGTTTATCTAACCTGAATTTTATATAATGACAAACACCCCCAAACCTCAGGTTGTACATCTCAATGGAAGCAGATACCTAATCTTTCTTCTGAGAAGGGACTTGTGGGTTTGAAACATCAACCTTGTAGTTAGCAGTCCATCACTCACCTGAGAGTGCCACCATGGTTCCTTTCTGGCAGTAAGAACCTTATTTCACCTATCCCAACTTAAACTTCAGTTCAATTTAAAGACATATTTAGTATGACAACAAGTGTACAAGTATGCTTGGCATAAAATGGAGTACATATGCATTGTGATGACAGTTGTATCAGCCCCAATAAAATGATTTTTAAAAGAGACATATATAGTAATGAATCTCATTCATAAGCCAGAGTCTATAGGAAGCTACTAGTAACATTGTTTCTGGTTGTTAAAACCCACTGTCTTTCAGTCAATTGTGACTCATTGTGAGTCAATTGTGACTCATTGTGACCCCTTTCACAGGGTTTGCTCGATACATGACAATAGCAAAATGAAAGTTAAGAAGTAGCAACAAAAATAATTTTATGGTGTGTGTGTGTGGGGGGGGGGTTGGTCACCACAACATGAGGAATTGTATGAAAGCGTCACGGCATTAGAAAGTCTGAGAACCCCTGTTACAGGGTATAGATTTGCAAGACGGTTAATTTTTAAGGGAACTGATCACTAGATCTTTTCTCCTGCAGACCCAATGGGAGGTTCAATCTGCCAATCTTTCAGTTAGCAAGTGAATGCTTAATCCCAGAGCTACCAGGGTACATTAAAAATGGTAAAAGTATATAATATATATGTGTGTGTATATGGTACTGTAAACAGGAATAGACTTCATGAGCATCAGAAATAGAATATTGTAACTTCCTTCTTCCAGAGAATTAAAAAATAAATCTGTTCTTCTAAGTCCGGATGGCTGAAATTCATTAAAAACAAAGGTAGACACAATATTTCTTTTCTAAATACTCAAGCAAAAACACATATAGTTTTACGTGGCTACAATATAATTTTAGACTCTACCTAATATAATGGTTTTATATAACACTTGTGTTTTAATTTATCTTTCCCATTTCAGTCTGTCATCTAAAAACATGAAGCGTACCTCGGGCAATGATTCTCAGGGAGGAGGAAAATATCCATTTACTCTACTGGAAATATAAATTCATCTTAATAGGATAGACGGGAAGGAGAATCTCAACTATTGCATTTTGTTTTCCTTCATCTATCAGGAATCAGGGCTATACTCCATCTTGAGTCTAGCTATTGTTTAGCATAATGTGTATTCCTGAAGCTTTCATTTTTCCCATGGGTGTTTCATTTTTCAATTCAAAATATGTATACTAAACTTCTCAAAAATGCCAACACTTGGCATGTAGTAACTTGATAATAATGATTTATATGCATCCCAGAAAGTTAGATTTTTCTCCCCACATACCTAAATGCAACCCAAAATTTAGAGTGATATAAAGTGTTTTCTTTGCTCAAAGTGAATTAGAAATAGACTCATTGAAATCATTTCAAAAATGATTTTAAACAGATTTCTACTCTTATCAGGGCTATAGCATGCTTCATCCAGTATTATCACGCAGACCAAAAAGAAAATTCCTTTACGAGGGTTGTAATTATTTATATATTATTTATATAGCTTCTTATCCCTTCTTTATTATAAACCCCTTAAGACAACATGTAGACAACATGTAGACCAGATTTGCAGGATGAACTGGTTAAAGATGATTCAAAGTTGTATTATCAGTAATGTAGGTGCAAAGTGGTAAGATAAAGTTTATGGACAGGTACAGGAATAGAGTCAATTTCTTGAAGTTTACATTATATCCATTAAACTCAGAAACCAAGAACCTTGATACTGCTTAAATCCATTTCCAGCTTTTCTTACACATTTTACTTTTAACAGGTGGCTTTTTCTGTCTCAAAAAAAAAAAACCCTAGTGTGGGATGAGATAGGTTCACTGTTATCACTGTTATCTGACTCATAGCGACCCTATAAGACAGAGTAGAGAATCCCGGATGGGCTTCCAAGACTGTAACTCTTTATGGGAGAATAAAGCCTCGTCGTTTTCCTGAGGAGCAACTTGTGGTTTTCAACAGAGATGATTTTGGTTAGCAGCCCAACTCATAATGCCCTATGAGTATACACTGTATGCACTGCATACACTTAGACTCCTGCGGGGTTAGCATTGGGCTGCTAACCACAAGGTCTGCAACTTAAATATATCTGCAACTCCACAGGATAAAGTTGGGGCTGTCTGCTCCCACAGAGATTTATAGCCTCAGAAACCCTATATAGAATTGCTCAGAATTGGAATCAATTTGAAGACAGCAAACCTAATTTTTGATTTGTTTGTTTTCTTCTCTCTAAAGTTGTGGTAATTACATAATCTGGTGTCAGCTTGAGACTATTAAGAGGGAAGGGGTAAGGGTTAACCTGTCAATGAGGTTGCAGCTTGTTGGCCTTATTTGGAGGTGCTATGGTGATAAATAAGTCATGGGAGGCCAGACCCACAGCCATGGAGCTACATTGATGGAACCAGAGCCCTGGAGCTGGAGGAGCCATGTGGAGACCCATGCCAGTGCTGAGAAGCTTCCATTACCACTGGATCCATAAGACTTTTCACCCAGTGGGCTGTGATCTTCTGGCATTTGGTATCATTGCATGTGTTGTGTGAGTCTGAAGATAAATTTATAGGCTGATATTGGACATATGGACTCATATAGGTCTGATGAGCTTGATATGAACAGGGTTGGGGTATGTCAGTATATAATTATTCTCTGATATAAAGCTCTTTCTCTTATAAGTGTCTATGAATTTGTTTCTCTAGTCTTCTGAGACTAACACAAAAGGCATTGTGCCTGTAGTTCTCAAAAAAAGCAACAGGAAGATTCCAATGAGAGACTCTGGGGGAAAACTCACAAAACATTAGAATTTGATATATTCACTGCACTTAATTTAGATGGCAGTAGTTGCTCTATGAATCTAGACAAGTCCTTAACACTCAGAATCCATCACCCATATACTAAAACTGGTTCTTGTTCTACAATTTCTCTTTCTACATGTGCTATCTTTTGAACTCATTTATGTACAGTAGTACAGGCATGGGATAACCAACCCTCCTCCCCCAAAAAGCGCACCCAAACTCACTACCATCTATCTAGTCCCTTATGACTCATAGTGACTATATAGGGCCATGTAGAACTGCCCTTGTGAGTTTCTTAGAATAACTCTATGGGGGTAGAAAACCTCATCTTTCACCCATGGTGCTGGTAGTTTCGAACAGTGGACCTGCTACTTGACAGTCCAACAAATAGCTCCAGGGGATAACAAAGTAGGGCATTAAACTGGATTTCGGTAATTAAATTTAGCTAAGCTAGTATAGGAATAATGGGGAGTAAAGAACATAAAATAACCAAGGTTCTGTGCTAGATCTTACACTAAATGCTTACAAAATCTGACCAATTTTTAATTTTTCATTTGGTATTTTATATCTTGAAATTATCAAGTTAGATATGAATTTGGGATTCAGGTCATCATGCCCTTTTGTTAAAAAGCAACAAATTATCTTCTCCACAAAAATGTGTTATCTAAGTACCAAAAGATAGTTTGTAAATTAAGTTCATTTTGCATAATATTTTTGATGCATCAAATTCATTTCTTCAAAAAAGCATTCTTTAGCTAAGAGCCTTGCCACAGACACTTGCTAAAATTAGTCTGGCCTTAGCACCTCCTGAATGAGCTTCCAAGACAATCGTCAGGATTGACTCATGTACACCTTTGCTTTTCATAAAAAGACAAATCTGGATGATGCTACCAGAAGAACTAATATTAAATAAGAGAGACAAAGAGAAAGACCGGAAGGACATGTTTAAACGAATAACCAACAGTGGGCTAAGTACAGTAACCAGAAATAATAAGGAGTAAGAATTATTACAACAAAAAAGAGAATTATTACAAAGTTGTCTACCCTGAAAGGGGGGGGTATAATCATACTGCTTATAAGGTTTTCAATTCATATTACTTTTGGGATAACAATTCAATTTGTTGAAGCCTCTAAATTAATAAAATCATTCCCTGCCATCAAGCACATTCTGACTCATAGTGACCCTGTAGGTCAGGGTAGAATTGTTCCTGTGGATTTCTGAGCCTGTACCTCTGCATGGGAGGACAAAGTCCATTCTTTCTCCCCGGGAGCGACTGATAGTTTCAAACTGCTGACCTTGAAGTTAGCAGCCCAATGTTTAAAATACATAGGAATAAATCTGACTAAGGATGTGAAGGACTTCTATTGCCAAAACTATAAAATGCTGCTGAAAGAGATCTAAAAAGACTTATATGGAAAGATGTTTCATGTACAGAAGTGGGTAAGTGATGTGGACTATGCCCATGAGTATACACCAGTATGGCAAGGGGTATTTCTACACATATATTTGTATGTGTTGTAACTATAACCAAGGATATTATAGAACCTACACATATATTTATATGTGCTGTAACTATAATCAAGGATATTATAGAACATAACCAAACACCATGAGGGAATGATCCTTGCGCTTGGGCACCTGGGGCCACATCTCCAGGGACAACCAGTACAACATAATCCACAAAACAACGTTCTAAATCCTACTTCAGTGAGAAGCACCTGGAGTCTTTAAAGTCTTTGAAGCTTATATCCAACTACCTAAAGTGCATCTATTGTTTCTTCTCATCCAGAAAAAAGAAGAATGAAGAAGACCAAAGCTTTAAGGAAGCAATTGCTCTGAACAATGCAGGAAACATGAAAACAACATATTTTATTACTTGGAGACCAGAAGAATGAGATGGTGCCTTGTTGCTAATACCAATGCTGTGCTCAGCATCACGAGAGAAAGCCTTGTACTGCAAAGGGTGGGGGGGGGGAGTACAACAAAATTCAAAAAACAGAAAAAAAACAGATTGCTACTGGTTTCTAGACTAATGGAACCCTCAAGACTAGAGCTCTTAGACAGCATTCAAGTCTGAAAATACTGGGAGGGATCAAAATTCAGTTTTTATAGATAAGAACTATAAAGCAAACAATACCAGAGAGGAATGTACCATCAATCATATGGGACACATTTGCTAAATGGAAAACTCAGAAGGCAGAAAAGAAGGATGAATAGAAATGAGGGACCCAAGGAAGAGAGGACAAGAATGCTGTTATGTCAGGGGGGTTTCAACCAAAATCACCAAACAAAGCATATGAACCTTTGAACTGAAATCTGATATGCTCTGTAAACTTTCACTGAAACTACAATACAAAAAATTTTTAAAAGAAAGAGGCTCTATGTTCATGGATTGCAAGACTTAATATTGTTAATATGTTAACACTGCTCAAGGCAATCTACAGATCCAATTCAATTCCAATAAAAATTCTAACAGTCTTTTTCAGAATCAGTAAAACCAATCATCAATTTTATATGGAAAGAAAAGAGGCTGGAAGTAGAAAAATCACTCCTGAAAGACAAGAACAAAATAGGATAACTCACACTTCCTGATCTTAAATAAACGCTACGGCTACAAACGAGCCCTGGGATTACCTAGTTAAGCTGCAAATGACAAACTCAGCCATTCGAACTGACCCGTTCCTCCAAGGTACAACATAATCTGCATCTTTTGCTAAGGGTGTTGCTCCCATAAAGAATTACAGCCTCAAACGCCCAAAGTGGTAGGTGTACCCAGTCCTTTAAGGTCGCTATGGATCAGAATGGACTTGAAGGCAGTAAGTTTGGATTTAGGTTTTATATAGCAACAGTAATCAAAACAGTTTGACACTTGTGTAACAATAGACACACAGACCAATGGATTAGAAATAAGAATCTAGAAATAAATCTACATATTTATGATCAACTGACTTTTTTTTAAGTATGCTAAGTCCATTTGATAAGGAAAGAAGGATCTATTCAATACATAGTATAAGAGAAATAGGATTTCCACATAGAAGTAAATGAACAGAATCCATGTTTCACGATGTACAAAAATAAATTAAGAGCATAAGTATGCAAACTTATGAGCTCTCTGGTGGTGCTATTGGATAAAAGTTGGAGTATTAACGTCAAATGAACAGTTCGAAATCACCAGCCACACCACAAGAGAAAGATGAGGCTATCTGCTCCCATAACTCACAGCCTTGAAAATTCTATATAATTGTCACTATGAGTAGTAACTGATTTAGTGGTAATTGGTACAAAGTAAAACCATAAAGCCCTTAGAAGAATAATCAGAGGCAATGCTATGGATTATCTAATATAATCACAAAAAAAACAGCAAAACATAAAAAGAAGTGAATAGAACCTCATAAAAATTAAAATCTTTTATTTATCAAAAGACTACAAAAAAAGAGAAAGACAAGCTACTAATTGGGAGGATATCTTTGGAAACCATCCAGCTAACAAGAATGTAATAAACAAAACATATATAAAACTTCAACAATTTAACAACATGAAGATTAAAAAACCCAACTATAAAATGGGCAAAGGACTTATATAGATATTTCACCAAAAAGAGTATTCAAATAGCAATCAAATACATGCATCATTAGCCAGCAGAGAAAGGCAAATCAAACTCACAAGGAGATGTCATTACACTCTCACTAGATGGCTAAGATGGAAACAAACAAGCAAACAAAATCACATGACATAACAAATGTTGGTAAAGAATGTAGAGGGTAAAATTGGAACCCTATCTATTGCTGGAGCTTAAAGACATTGTGTTGATAAAAAAGTAATTACAAAATGACAGATACTGTTTGATCTGACATATAAAAAGACAAGACAAAGCAAATATACGGAGATTTCACTAAACCACAAGGTTCACAGTTCTAACCCACCAAATTGATAATCTCAGAATGTCTACATAGGGGATGCAATGACTAGGAGGGAACTCAATGGCAGTAGGTTCTAGTTTGGAATATCACAGAGGCCACAGTTTATTAGTGGCTAACAGAAGTTGGCGATCAGAGCTTAAAGGGAGTTATTAGTGATGGAAAACTCATATTGATTAATCAGAGACAATGCTATGGATATCTAACATCCATAGTATTACCCAGTTGATTATTACAAATTCTGTCAATACGTTGCACACCTGAAAAAATTTAATTGGTAACAGTTATGATACATTCATAACAGTTGCCAAAAAAGAGTAAGTGCTTAGGCTGCTAATGTACAATCAAACACATCATTGAATATGGTTCCTTGGTTTAGAAGTTTAGCATAATAGTTTCATAGGACAGTGCACTTAATTGACCTAATCACATGCCTACTGTTATCTGTCTACTTTCTAGTTCACTGCAGAGTGCATGAGGTCTTACAAGCTTGCAAGCAGCCATCCATGGCACAATAATTGGTCTCTAGTCAACTGAAAAAAAAATAAACGAGAGTCCGAAACAGGTAGAAGACATGAAATGTGTGACTCCTTGCATCCATAAACAAAATAACTAGGTGGTGCCTGGCAAGACTTTACATCATTTTTTTAAAGATTTTGCATCTGCAGGGAGTAGGAAGTCTTACCTTCTTCCATGGAGCACCTGGTGCCTTTGAACCATTGACCATTACATTATCAAGGATCCTTAAAACCAAACAGTAGTTTAGCTTAACTGGGAAGGAAGGAAGGGAGGGAGGGAGGGAAGAATAAAAGGGGGGGGGAAAGGCCTGTTTCAATCATTGTGCTCTTTAACAATAGCAACTCCAAAGATTCAGACGGGAAGCCGAGGGGGCAGTAAGATTATGTTCATAAGAGACGACAACTCAGAAGCAGAGGATGAGCATGGTTACACAACTTGCACATTCAATCACCGAAGTGTACATGCACAATCTGTTGAATTGGCCTGTGTTTTTGCCATAAACATCCAGATCAACAAAATACACAGGGGAAAATCTGTACATAAACTCACACCACTGAATAAAACAGATTATAACACCGAAATATAAAATCAAATATGTTTACAACAAATATAGTTAACTCGGAAATACCCACTGTAGCTAGGCTCTTTGAAAGCCCTAACATGGCTTTGTTGACTATTTTTAATGTCTCACAAAGCCTAAGAGAAAGTGAACGTTTCTGACCTGCAAACAATCTCTACCTTTCTGCCTACGCATTCACTCACAACAGTACTCCCCAAACAAAACACATCACCATATTTGTGGTCACCTGTTCCCTAAACAAGAATCCACCTCTGCTGCTAATTCCTCAGAAGCAAGCAATAAACCCATTCCTCACTTAACATGAGCCAGCTGCCAGAGACCAGGCCGTTTTGCAAAATTGGCATTATGTGAGATGAGAGAGCACATGGAGGCTGGAACCTCAGAATGCCTGCACCCCACAACACCACTATGCTCTGGACCCCAGACCCCTGCCATTGAGGATGCCATGACAGTGAGCCTAGGGTTCTACACAATTACTAGCTCTGGGGCTCAGGCAAAAGGCAGGGCCAGGGTCAAGATGATCTTGGTGGGTTACTGCTTATACCCATGTCCTCTGCAGCTGTCTCTTCTACAGCCCCAGCCACCTGCTGCCAACCCTTAAGTTAGGGAGGATCCCTTGACACAAGCCATGTGCTGCTGGTTTTGAAGGGCTTACAATTTGAGACCAAGAATCTAGAAGACGAACAGCTGCTTAGACAAGGCACTCACAGTCCAGGCCTCTGGGTTGAAGGGAGTGGCTGGCTTCTCTTGCCCTCTCAAGCCCCAAATTACCCACAACACCCTTCCTGATTCAGGATTTGATCCCCCCAGAACTCTTGAGTAGATATGAATTAGATGAAGAAGCAATCTTTCCCATCTCTTCTTCCTCCTGACCATGGCCTCTCTAGCCACTCACAAACCGTTGACAGAAGGGTTTCCTCCAAGTCTACCTCAGGAGAGGAGAAGCCATGGTAGGTCAAGCAGTGGGGATGGGATCTGCCAAAGGCCTTCTGGAGAGCTGGTTCCTTCAACTGTGAACTTGCTGGCAGGGGGACTCTGCAGGCCAGGAGCTTCACAGGAAGGAAACCCAGGCTTGTGAGCAAAAATAGTTGGGTATATTTTTTTACTAGAGACATACATGCAAAATGTCAGAGATAGTCACTAAGTGAAGAGTAACTGGAACTCGGAATCAAGTGTCAACTAGCTCTCCCACCTGCACAGTTCTTTCGTTGCCAAGAGCTTTAGGTAGAACTGAGCAAAATAAAAGAAAATGTCTTTTAAATGTGGTCATAAACCACACTGCCATTTATTAAATAAGAGCACATCTATGAATCACTTACATACTCTACAAAAATTACTGCCAACTTGAATTTACATCAATAGACCTGCACAGAACAGGACACTTTATTAGCCAGAAATTTAAGCAATCTTCTTTGACTCAGCTGTTTGCATTAGCCTTAGTTCTTTTCTCCATAAAGGTCTTAGTCATAAGAGAGAGGGAAAGAACCACAGAGAAGCCATAAATGCACACAAGAAACTTTTCTTTGCAACTGGGTACAAAGGCTACCTCTACTGTGCCCTTGAGTCGATTCGAATTCCTATGGGCCCCTTAGGACAGAGTAGAACTACCCCATCTAGTCTCCTAGGCTGTAATCTTTACCGAAAGGAGTCCTGGTGGTGCTGTGGGTTAAGGGTGGGCGCCTAAACAGGATTCTGATTCAAACCCACCAGCCACACCACAGGAGAAAGATGAGGCTGTCTGTTTCCTCAAACATTTATAGTGCAGGAACTGGACATAGGATTGTGTCAATCAAAATAATTGGATGGCAATGGTCTAATCTTTTTTTCATGTTTAACCATTTTATAGGGGGCTCATACATCGTTTCTCATAATATATAAATACATATATTGTGCCACGCTCCTTCACATGCCTGCAGCTGTCATCGCTCTCTGAACCTCCACCTTTCCATCCGAGCCTCTGACCTCAGCCTCCCATCCCTTCCCCTCCATCTTTGCTCCGTACTCCCCCACCAACTCTCAATACTCCATAAATTATTGTTTAATGGTCTAATCTTTAAGGAAGGAGACTGCCAGGTCTTTTCTCTGATAGAGCAGCTGGGTGGTTCTTAAGCAGCTGACTGCTTAAAAGTCGTCCGTGAGGATTCTTTCTCTGAAGTTTTAGCCAATAATCACAGACTGATTTGTGGGCTTTAGTTTGCCACTTTTTTTTAAATAGTTGCATTGGCATAAAATTCGCCTATCAAACAATCTAATGGTTCAATCACATCACAAAGAGTGGTACAATCATTGCTGCCATCAGCTTTAGAACATTCTCTTCATTCTCATGCAGGGAAGGTTGGGGGGGGGTGTAATAAGGGACTAATAACAATGAATACGAGAATAAGAAAATAACACCAATTTCTCTAGATGGCGTTCATTCTATAAATCGGACCTCTTCCATTCTGCTTCTCCTTTGTTATAATCTTTGAAGGAGTTCTGGTTACACACCGGGCTGTCACCCCCAAGGTTTGCAGGTCAAGCTCACCAACTCCTCTGCCAGAAAAAGATGAGCCTTTCTGCTCCCATAATGATTGTGCAGCCTCAGAAACCCTAAGGGCAGCTCTACTCTGCCCTGCAGGGCTGCAATGAGCCTGAATCGACTTGGTGGCAATGGGTTTTTCTGCTTTCACGTAGTGTCCAAATACAGAGAAAGAAAAGTCTAATAGCTGAGCAGTGTAATTCTCACAAAGTTCTTATGAGAGTCCACAAAGAATCTGAGTTTTTAAACTGTGAGGGAATTCTCTACCTATGTATATATATGTATGTATGTATATATTTAATCTAAAATAAATCAAAAGTTATGAGAACATATAACTTGAAGGATGACAAGCATTTTAATTTTAAGAGAGTGTTTACAAATTTTTAATCTAGGATAGGCTTTTCATTTCAAATGTCATTCGTTATTTGTCATTTTCAGTTTTAGAGAAACAAGCCACTAGCAGGTTTGATAAGGAGCCCTGGTGGTGTAGTGGTCCCACATGAGCCTCCAAACTAAAAGATCAACAGTTTGAAACCAGCAGATGCTCCAAGGGAGAAAGAGGAGGCTTTCTACCCCCAAACAGAGCTGCCATCTCGGAGACCCACAGAGACTTGCTATGACTCCGTAAGGACTGGATGGTAGGGAGCATGGCGTTGGGGAGCAAGCTTAGATTACTAGCATCTCTAAACTCGTTAGCTTTCTAAAAGAAGAAAGGGACTATCTAAATGACCTTCTGAAAATGAAACTAAAGCATAGTTGATAACGTGAGGAATAGCGAACTGGGTGTTAGGATGTAAAAAACAAACGAACCCCACATCTGCAAAGTGTTGCATTTCCACGCTTGTTTCATTTTCTCATTTTGCCTCCTTCAACTCTCTAAATTCATTTGATCCTATTTGTATCTCGTGTGATTTACAGGGCATTAAGTTTCAAAGATCAGAAATGAAGAATAACCAATTATTATATTCTGTGACATTAAATTATTATGCAAACTGAATCATACACAGCCAAAGAATATAACATCATCGAGTAATATATTTTATAATAGGCATTATAGTTTAATAAAAAATTAAAGAATATTTATACAGGCATTATCCTTGGATAAAATATTAATCTAAGTCCTTCCGCCGCCCCTAAATAGACCTAACAATCCTAAGTATACCCCTGGATTAATCCTCACTATAGATTATCTGGACTTTTAAATATAACGTTCCAGAGTTACAATCTTAACTCTAACTTGATTTTTTGAAGAAATTTTAACCCATGATTTTCAAAATATATTAACCTGCTTTTGAGTTCATTATTTTCAGGAAACAGTGTCATAAATTCTCCATAATGTAGGTAACTGCATTGTGGATATATCATATAATGACAATTCAAACAATAAGTTCAATTTCAATTTTCTGCATAAGAGTAAGCAACCCTGGTGGTATATTGGCTTGCAAGTTGGGCTGTGACCCTCAAGGTGAG
Organism: Nesogale talazaci; assembly: GCA_004026705.1. NCBI lineage: Eukaryota > Metazoa > Chordata > Mammalia > Afrosoricida > Tenrecidae > Nesogale > Nesogale talazaci. The sequence continues at coordinate 314,683 of PVJH01000067.1, read as the reverse complement.
CAGTTCATAACCACCAACAGCCTCTTGGGAGAAACACTGGATTTGTCACTCCTGTAAACAGTTAGTCTTAAACACTCCAAGGGTTAATTCCAGCCTGTCCTCTAGTGTCGCTGTGAGTCAACATCGATTCAATGGCAGTGGGTTTGGTTTGGAGATTTAGTGAGGAACCTCGGTAGCAGAGCGGGTAATGCATTAGGCTGCCAATTGCAAGGACAGCCATTCCCATCCAGCAGCGACTCAGTGGCAGAAAGAGGAGACTTGGTGCTCCCACAAAGAGGTACAGTTTCAGAAACCCACAAAGGCAATTCTACCCTGTCCAATAAGATATTTGTCCCAATCAACTTGATGGGAGTGAGCTTGGAGTGAAGTTTTTTTTTTTAAATCCTAAAAGTGTTATGAAATAAAGAGATAAGTTCCAAGATGCCCACTGCCAAGCTTATGCCCATCAGTGGAAGTTATTTTTGTTTTATCTGGAATGTAGAACATTGATTTTTTTTTTGCAGTCAGGCAGCCTGAATGTGCATCCTGGCTCTGCTAGTGATTGGGTGTATAAATGGGTACATCATTCAAAGTCTCTAAACCTCAGTTTTCTCACTTGTACAATGTGAATGGTAATACCTACACGTTATTAAAATGACTGTGCATATAAAGCTCTTCAGCCCAGTCTCTGACATGTAAGTTCTCGATGAATTGAATCAGCATCACCATAAGATTATGTAGAAAGCCTAAGCACAGTATTGGAAAGAAAAACATTATTCTGTGACTTTGTTAAATGATAGCGTACAGGTTTTGACCCTAAAATGAGTCCAGGAAAGAGTACAAGTATATGTTAAGGTATGTTTTCTGTTGTTCACCTCTTCCAAACAAACACTTGATTTGTTGAAGAGATATTAGCATATGATTTCCAAAGTATTACAGTAACCTGATTTTGAGGTCAAGGGGCAGTGAAGCATATATTATCTAGAATTAAGCAAAAGAAATTAAGTCCAACAACAGTAAGGAGTTAAAGAAGACATGCTTATGTGTGTGCATATACACACATATAGCTCTAGTTTACAATGCACAATTTGAGGAAATTGTATAGAACGGTCAGGAAAACTTGAAGTGTAAACAGGAATAGCCATACAATATGACTGTAATGAGGAATACACATGCAGACTAATTTCCAAGTCCAACTATCTGTACAAGTCATTTGGAATCACATTACTATAAGAAAAATAAATTGCTATTTGTATGGTCATTTTCCTTGGAGATAGATCCACAAACACAGAAAAGTTAGACATTTTCATCCCATAACAATGTAGGCAGAAGATTTTCACATTTTCTTTAACACAAAAGCTTGTTATGACTACACTATTACTACTAATGATCCTAAAGTATATAATATTTGATAATGGGGTTTCTGCCACAATTTGCAGAGAAAGTACAAAGCATTCCTATATTATCAACTCTGACTCCACAAATATAAAATAAAACTAAAATTCTATTGCTGATGTGTGCTTCTAAAAATGGATTCCGTGAAACAGTGATGAGATTTCTGCAATGAGTTGAAGTCTGGGGAATACTGTATTCTGTATCTTTCTCGTTTACTAACATACAAGGTTTCAAGAAGTCCTGGGGTGAGTAGCGAGCTGTTTAAGTGCTTAATCAACACTTCCCAAATGTTTTGGGCAATAAGGATCCTTGTTACACAGAATGCCAAAGATCCAGTGTTCTGCAGAACAGTTTGGGTTTTTTTTTTTGGCAATTGCACAATAAATTTCTTTTGATTCATTATTACAAGAGTAATTACATCTGCACCTGTCCCAGAAAAAGACAGTCACTAACAACATTTGCTAACATCGCAAGATGTGCCTGCTCTACTTCATGCATATAGGGGAAAAGTAAAAATCTAACTAACATGCTTAGTTAGACTATTTTTATTTTAATCACTTTATTGAAGGTTCATACATCGCTTATCACAATCCATACATACATATGCTGTGCCAAGCACCTTCTCATGCCTGCTGCCGTCATCACTTTCCAAACATCCACTTTTCCATTGGAGACCTTGATATCAGCTTCTCATCTTTTCCCCTCCCTTGTCCCCCTCCCCCACCAACCCTCAATACTTTATAAATTATCACTGATTTATCATATCTTACACTGCCTGACATTTCCCCTCGCCCACTCCTCTGCTGTCCGTCCTCCTGATAGTAGGTTATGTGTAGATCCTTTTAACTGACTCCCTCTCTCCACCCCACCTTCCCTTCACCCATCCAGTATCTCCTCTCTCACTACTGGTCCTGATAGGTTCATCTGTCCTGGTTTCCCTGTATTTCCAGTTACCATCTGTACCAGTAAACCTCTTCCAGTCCAGCTGGATTTGTAAGGTAGAATTGGAATCAGGATAGTTGGGGGGAGGAAGCTACACCCTGACTGGTCCATCTCCTCCCCACAACTCCTCCGTAAGGGGGTGTCCACAAATGGGCCTTGGGTTCCCCACTCTGCCCTCCCCCTCATTTGTAGTGAAGTGATGCTTGTTCTTTGATGCTTGAAATTCATTGTCATTGAGGCGACTCCAACTCATGATGACACTATAGGACAGAGTATAAGTGTCTACAAATCTTTTCAGGGAGCAGAAAGTCCTCGAAGCAGCTTGTGGGTTGGAACTGCTGACCTAGAGGTTAGTAGGCCAACATATGTTCCCAGAGTACCACTAGAGTAGCACTTAACCAATCTTGAAATAAGAAGCAGTTATTTCCAGATGATGCATTTTGACCCCTTTATTGCCTGTATGTTAGTAAATACAGTTCAAACTCCTCGATTCTAAGAAATAACTGTCATCCCGCAAGTCACTGCTTGTCTTTGGGGACTTACTGCACCTGTGGGCTACTGCATGCATCCAACGAAGCTAAAAAAAAAACAAATTCCCTACCATTGAGTCAATTCTAACTCAGCAACCTAGAGGGCACAGCAGAACTGTTCCTGTGAGTATGATATTTGTAACTCGTTGTAGGGATAGAAAACTCCCATGTGCCCCCCGACTTCCAAATGGGAAAATACTAAACTCAGTCACCAGAATTTTATTAACTGGTTGTTCATGCAATCTTTTGGTCAAATAATGATCAATTTCACAGCATTGACTCTTCACGTATTACTTCATTGACCTAACATCTTTATTACATACATATAACAAAATATTGCAAGTACTGCTTTCCTTTAAGCAACTTGCCCCACATACCAATAGTCAGCAGGGACCAATTTCTTGTTGGACAGACAGTGCATGTTGTAACTATAGAACCTATATCAGATAATCACCCTAACATATGAACAAAAACAGGAAATTCCTTTCCTAATAGCTTTTTTATTTAAGGAATTTTCTTCTCTTGAAATAATTTTGGAACACAATTTGCTAGAAATCTAAATGTGAACAAAACCAAATCAGATGGCATGCTAGATCGGTTTTTGTGAGTTCAGAAATTAGGAAGTTAGCTTTAACAACCATAATGAGGTCTTCATTATTTGTCATTGTGTTTGATGAAACAAAATCAGTAAGTTATAGTCAATTCTGCGTGAAGTGTGAATGTGAATGATTATGCTGCCAGGCTATGGCATCCCTGCTCTTTTGAGACTCTCTCTTCAATTTCTAAAGTACATTAAAAAGAAAGCAAAATGCCTAAGATGAAATAGACATTAACTATTTTTTTAATCTTGTTAGGAAGACACAATGATTATTATTATGCAAGGTAATACATTTGGGTAACCTATGGATATTTGGTTATCAGTTTTCAAATTATTTGAAACAAGCTGGTCCTAGAAGGAAGAAAAACAAACACTTGAGAACATCTATGTCAGAAGGTATAGAATCACATTATCTTATGCCAATATAAATTGCCTTATACTAGAGAAAAGGAAAATGGTCACAGAGGGGGTAAAATGACAATAAAGGAGTCAAGATGTTAACTTTTCAGTCCAGGAAAGAAAGTTTAAATATCAAGTTCAAATTTAATAGACTTTTCTTTTAAATGGAGAAGCAGTGGTAACAAAAATTGGTCTTCACCTGGTAAGTGTGTACTCCCTGAGTCCTGAATGCAAATTCATGGCAGAAAAAGTACCTATGCATCCACGCAATCTTTTGTCTCGACCAATCTTCCATGTTACAAACAGTGGGCTGTAATGAAACATTAAAAAATATGGTTAAATAAATTCAAGCAAATACACTGATATTTACTGTACAAGGTTAAATGATTGAGATACCCCAAACAAACAGACCCTCAAGGTCTCCAGTCTAATCTGATAGGACCAAACTTAGAATAATGATATTTACATTTTTTTGTTTTTAATCTTTTTTCTTTATTTTTATTTTGTTTTTTTAAACTGCTTTTATTGGGGTTCTTACAGCTCTTATAACATTGCATACATCATTTGTATCAAGCATATTTGTACACATGTTGCCATATTCATTTACAAATATTTCTACTTCTGTTCTTGGTATAAGCTCCTCTTCCCCCTCCCTTTTTTAAAAATAATTTCATTGGGGGCTCATACAACTCCCATCACGATCAATACATACTTCAATTGTATGCAGACCAAATTTGCACACTTTTTGCCATCATCACTCTCAAAACATCCTTCCTCCACTTAGGCCCCCAATATCAGCTCCCCATATTTCCCCTCTCTCCGCACCCCCCTCCCCAATAGTTATATCTTCATGAGCATATCCTATGTTAGGTACCATGATAAATGTCTTAAACAAGTTATTTATTTTTCTCATTAACAACTCTAGAAGGTCAATGCTATTGCTATCATCCCAATTTTATTGATGAAGTATCCACGGAGTTAATAAATAATGAAGTAGGTATTCAAACCTGGGAAATCTTGACTAGTGTCTTATCTACCTTGGCTGATGGTATGGTTATTTAAACCTCAAGTTATATAGATGTTTTCATAAATCTAACATAGACAGGTAAGGGAGAACGTCAACAATTTGAACAAATACTGAATATGTTGAGCACTGTGAAAAGTCCTACAATATATACAAAGATGTCTACAAGTTCAATTCACCAAATTTGGGAAATCTACCGAGCCAGGGCTCCTAATGGCACTGTTAACAAAGCAATTGTCAAGAAGCAATGATAAACTTACAGATTATTCATAAACAGGCCATCAAGAAAGTATGTGATTTCAAATGATGTTTAATAAAGGTGCTTGAATTACCCAGCAAGTCACTGACATTCTGATTAAATTGTTCAGACTGCATCAATTTTTAGGAAATAAAATAATTTAAACATCTTAAGACTCTTTGAAATGGCAAATATTCTAGAGTTAGGGTGGTGCATGCTAATATGGGTGTTCACTGTGCTTCTGGTGTATTATTCCCACTTTCTAAAATTTTAAATTATACTGTGACATAACATAATATATGTATGTGTGTGCGCACACGCACACACACACACAATATGAAGGTGATCTGGAGACTACAGCCCCTCTTAAAATACCCTCTATTCAGTCATCAGCTGTTGGGGGAAAAGATATCCTGTTCACATGCTGCATTTACCAACTCCAAACATTTCAATTACGCTGAGTTCTGATTGCCAAGATGGGAAGAGACGTTCCCCCCCAAATAATGGATACAAATCAGGAAGCAATTCTAAAAGTTACAGTACCGTCTTCCACAAGCCAAATGCCTAGTGGCATGGAAAAAGATGACTTAAATACAAGGCCAAATGAACTGGCAACATCAGTATTCAATTGCTGCATGAATTCCCGTAAAGGGATTAATATGGAAAGCAAGGGAAAACAAAGTTTCCTGCTTTCTACACCATCGAACCCCAGACAGGATTCTCATATTTTCGATGGAGAATTTTCTCCATTGATATGGCAGTACTGAGTCCTCGTGGCATAGTGGGTTACATGCTGTGCTGTTAAGTTCAAGGTCAGCAGTTTGAAACCACCCATAAGAGGTTTTTCTATTTGCCTCAAGACTTACAGTCTCAGAAACCCACAGGGGGCAGGTCTATTCTGTCCTATAGGGTCACTATGAGTCAGAATTAACTGCATGGCAGTGAAGATATAGGTAGTACCCGGGTTACACGCACGATTCGTTCCCATCTATAATTTCATGGAGTTGTAAGGAAGTTGGGTCAGATTCTGACAATTCTTAGTTACACATTGGGGCTGCTGACTGCAAGATCAGTAGCTTGAACCCAATAGCTGCTCTGAGGGAGAAAGACGAGGCTTTCTGCACCCATTAAAGATTTATAGTCTTGGCCCATGGAAGAAGCACACTGCCCATGTGATCACACAGTGTTGAAGGGATCAGGTATCAGGCTTCAAAGAACAAAAATTCATATCATTGTTAATGCAGGAGAGTGCAGAGTGGTGACCCAAAGCCCATCTGTAGGCAACATGACATCCCCTGACAGAAGGGCTGTGGGAAGGAGATGAGCCCGTCAGGGAGCAGTGTAGCAAAAGATGAAACATACAACTTTTCCCTAGTTCTTACATGCTTCCTTCTCCCACTATCAGCCTTGAAGTTAGTAATTCAATGTTTACCTCGACAGTGTTACCAGGGCTCCATTATACAAATACCAGTGTCCTAAAATCCATGCATTATTTATCTATTTAAAAATCATTTTATTGGAGGCTCATACAACTTTTTTCACAATCCACATACACTGTGTCAAGCATATCTGTTGCCATCGTCATTCTCAAAACATTTTCTTCCTACTTCAACCCAAGTTATCAGCTCCTCATTTTCCCCTCCCCCACCCTCCCTCGTGACTCCTTGATAATGTATAAATTATTATTATCTTGTCGTGTCTTACACTCTCCGATGTCTCCCTTCACCCATTTTTCTATTGTCCATCCCCCAGGGAGGGGGGTTTTATGTAGATCCTTGTTATTGGTTCCCCCTTCCCACCCCGCCTTACCCTTACCTTCCTGGTATCACTACTCACATTATTGGTCCTGAGGGGTCTATGTGACCTGAATTCCCTGGGTTTCCAGTACTTATCTGTAACAATGTACATCCTCTGGTCTAGCTTGATTTGTAAGGTAGAATTAGGATCATGATAGTGATGGGGTGGGTGTAGTGGGGGAGAAGGAAGCATTAAAGAACTAGAGGAAAGTTGTATGTTTCATTGTTGCTATACTACACCATGACTGACTCATCTCCTCCCCGCAACCCTTCTGTAAGGAGATGTCCAGCTGCCTACAGATGGGTTTTGGGTCCCCACTCTGCACTCCCCCTTATTCACAATAATATGATTTTTTTTCTTTGATGCCTGATCATGCATTGCTCTTAAAGATGAATTTTCCTCTTTGTCACTTTCTAATTTGTTCCAATGAACATCAGCAACAGTTTTTTTTTGTACAGTACCATATTGATCCTCTCCCATAATAACATTTAAATGGCCCTTTGGCAGTATCAGAAAAAGGTCAATCATACTGTAACATACATAATCATAGGTCTTCAAAATACCATAATGACTTCTCTATAACGCACAACTAAGTTATATATTTTCTTCCTCTGCGATGCAAGTGAGAAATCTAAAATTGTGAGTCAATTCATTTCCTATCAAAAACACTAGAAATGGAAAGTAATTTAAAAGCACATTACCTTCAATTATCTCTTTATCCCAAATCACTCTTAATATAATCTTATCTGCTCAAGCAAGCATTCCAAATTTAAAGGGTAAATAGAAAAGGAACACAAATGGAAAAATATGTAATATGCATTCAGAGGGTAGAAAACTAGTGGCAAAGTTACACTTTGCTGTGCTAGCTGGGGAGAAAGCACTCCATGAACACAGGCATGAAGATGTAAAAGTGTACAGTACATTCTGGGTACAGTGAGAAGTCTGACAGTCTCTTCCAGATTAAACATTCTCTGAATTTTAAGCACTGTTGAACATGCGTTCTCAAGAACCCTCATAAGAGGTAGAGCAGATTCAGAATCATCTGCATTCTCCCTGTTCCTTCCCTATTCAAGGCAATATTTACTTGCGAGCGTGCAGTACTGTAGGGAAGTAGCTATATCAAAGAGACAGGGCAAGCTGCTTGGCAAGTCCACTGTGGTTAGGACAAGTGGCTACAGATGGAAGAAATTGGACTTCCAGAAATCAGGATAAAACTACCCCTCAACAATCTAGGACTCTTTTTGCCATTTACAAATGCCCATCCAAAGCTGTTAGAACGGTCACGTGTATGAAATGAGAAATCACTAAAATACTTAGAAGCTGTGTGTAATGGGAAAAGAACCTGAGAAGTTAAGCATTTTAAAGTAGACTGGGAATGAATAAAAATCCCTGTGAGCAAGAGACTGCCTCTCAAGTGTGATAACTACTTCGTACAGAGCAGTGACTATGGGAACATTCAATGCATATTATCTAAAAATAGCAATAAATACAGAGAGACAGAGTGAAGAAATAGTCCATTTCATTCTTAAATGTGTTATTAAAACATGTACGGGCTCCCGAAAGGCCATAAGATATCAGCATAATGTGGGGCAAACCAAAATGCAGAAAGGGTGTTTGAGCCATTTTAGAGTAGCTGCTGCTCAGTGGCAAGGAAATAAGGAAAATAGTTCATAGTAAGACAAAGATGGAATGGTTTCGGAAAATAGTTTTACCATATGGTTTGAGGCCACCTACATACATTGAAAAAAATACTACAAACTGGAAAGGCGCTCAAAATGAGATGAAATATTAATGGAAATGTTTATCTGAGGGTAACCAGACATAGCTCTAAGAGGGATTTTTCTACATCTGAACATTCTGTACCACTGTGTTCTAAGAAACCTTTAGAGGAAAGTAAATTTTCTCCATTTTTTCCACGTCTGGAGACAGGAACAGGAAGTAGCTACCTAATCTAAGTGAATCCTCTTTGCCAACTGGCAGCTGATAGAGTCAGGTCAATAGTGGTGCTCAGAAAAATGTAGTTCCACAGAATCAGCAAAAGGAAAGAAATGCAATGTAAATTGTGAACAAGATACTGCCCCATCGATGTTGGATCTCAGTCTCTTCTGAATATGGTCGATCAATGATTAAGGCAAAACGGATTTGAAATGGACAATTACATAAGACAATTAACAATACTTTACCATAAAACCCAATCTCCCCTGCCATATCAATGTAAGAAAAATATGTATATATACCCACTTATCACAGTCATTGAGTCAATACTGATTCATAGCGACCCCAATAGGACCGAGTAGAACTACCCCTGTGGATTCCGAAGACTGTAATATTTTATGGGAGTGGAAAGTCTCATTTTTCTTTCTTGTAAATGGAGCCCTGGTGCTGTTAAGGGTTACAAATTGGGGTGTCAAACACAAAGTCAGTAGTTCGAAACTACCAGACACTCCATAGGAGAAAGATGAGACTTTCTACTCCCATATAGAGTTAATTTTGTAAACCCATAGGAATTCTTTCTAAAGACTTACTATCAGTCAGAATTGACTTGATGGCAGTTACTTTGAGTATATATACATATGTATATATATTAATATGAGTATGGATTTGAATACACACAGATATGCTACAAAATATTAAAATATTCCTGGAAAATGAAAATTAAATTAAATTCCATGAAAATTAAATAAATGGGATCATAGTGAATGGAATTTTCCTGCAAACTCTTTGACAGCCCCCTCATGTATGTACATAAGAGTGCCAAAAAGAAAAAAAAACGGAATTGTGTTGGGTGGAACAGAGCTTTCATAGTACACATTTTTCCCACTAGGTGAACATCCATCAACTTGCTTTGAATTAGTGCACCCAGTGGCATCACCCAGCAAAGTTCTTTCTGGTCAGTGAATTTTTTTTCCTAAAAGCAGTTTCACTTGAAACTCATTTTTTTGTGATGGCTGATTTAAAAGAGCTGCACATGGCTGTGAAATTGTATTTCATGCTTGGAAAACTATTATGATGTTGAACACAGCTTGCAGGGACAGCACTATCAGAAAAACTTAAGTGCGCAAGTAGTTTTCTCATTCAAAAAGGGTGAAATGTTGATTGATGACATGTCAGATTCTGGAAATCCATCAACTTCCTGGACAAAATGTCAAAAATGTCGACTTATGCATTTGGAGTCTGTTAAAACAGGTCAGACTGTTAATCAAGCTTTCTATTTAGAAGTTCTGAAAACATTGCATGATGGTATGCAACATAAAAGGCCTGATTTGTGGGAGACAGGAGACTGATTTTGCCACCAAGACAATGCACCTGCTCTCGCAGCCATCTCGGAGAACCCATTTTTGGCAAAAGACAGCATGCCTCTCTTGACCCACACACCTGATCTCACTCCATGTGACTTCTTTTTGTTTCTGAGAATGCAGAGGGACACGAGGGGGCAGTAATTTATGATACAGAAGAAGTGAAGAACAAAGAAAGGAAGGTACTGTGAGCTATCCAAACAGAGGAGTTGGAAAATTTTTTCAAAGAATGGAATAGCAGATTTGACAAATTTATTAAATGTAATGGAGGGTACTTTGACGGTGATTGTTTTGTATAAAAAAGTGAAATAAATACATAGCTTTGAAAAAATCCGGGTTTTGGGGGGGTACTCCCTCATATATCCTTAGTACTCTAACTCATCCACTCTTCTAAAACTGAGATTTGTGGATGGTAAAATTAAATATATAATATTCATCCCTACTAACATAATAATAGTGTACTCTACCAGGAGTAATCAACAAGGTTATTTATATCATAGGTAGTTTTCTTGTTCCAGCAAAAAATGATTGCTCCTATATTATACTCAAGCATCTTAGCAATTTAACTTAAAAAATTCAACTGTATTACTCATAGCATATGACTAAACTCAATACCCATAAATTCCCAGGATTTAGAACTTTGAGACAGACAGATATGGTAGTGCTTTCCTTCCCTCCACCACCTGGTTAAAACTTCTCATTTCCTATTTCAATACAAATAAACTCTACATTCCTTCCCAAAATCACATATACTACAGGTTGAATTTGTTCAAGCATATTCAATATAGTTAATTCCCTAACAATTTTTTGTATGTCGTTTATCTAATGATATCTATAACATCATTAAGCTTTAAGAGCATTTAAGAGATTCTTTATTTCTTCTTTTTTTGCAGATTAAAAAACAATCATACACAAAATATACCGAATTTCAAGGACTCTTAAGTATAGATTCACCAAGCTGGTTAGGGCTAATACCAAGTTAATTGTCCAAATTTTCTTATTACCAATATATTGATTCCCTTTTTAGGGAAAAATAAAAAAAACTGAGTGGCAAACCTCATCTCTTCTAAAATCCAGAGAACAGTAAAATCCCATGAAGCCTACACAATCTTATAGCACACAGGTAAATCATATGCATGAACCTCCTCCTCTGACTTCTCCCAGGAAGGGAAATAGATGTGAAGGGAGATATCAAGATGAATGGGAAATGTTGGACCTGCCTAAAATGACTACAATATGTGAGTTTCTACACAATTCCCAAGGGGCCTTATTGGCACAGTGGGTTAGGCATTGGACTGTTAACCTGTGAAGATTTACAATCTTGAAAACCCTACAAACCTGAATTGAACTAAATGCTCGTGAGCACACTTTACGGAGTAGGAAAAAAAAACTCAAAGAAGTTATGCTACATACCGAGAGGCACAGAGAGTAAGGGGATGGAAACTAAAGCACCTCACTCTAAAGCTTCTATTATAAAAAAATAAACCATACATCACTTTATTTCACTTCACAGATAATGTATTCTTCATAAATGAAAGGTTTGTAGCAACCTTGTGTTGTCCCCTTGGGGGGAAATGGTGTCATTCCCCCACAGTATTTGTTCCCTTCATGTCTGTGTGTGTTAGTCCAGGTAAACTAGAGAAACAAATCCATAGACACGCATATGGATATAAAGGTATGGTTTATATACAAGAGGAATACGGCATTAAGAAAGTGGGCTGAGCCCCGGTGGCGTAGTGGTTGTGCGCGGGACTGCGGCCCACTGGGATGGAGGTTCAATTCCAGCTCCCAGGAGCAAAGGCTGGGTTTCGTACTTCCACCACCTGAGGGCAGTGATGCCTAAAAAAAATAAATAAAAAATAAATAAATAAAAAAAAGAAAGCATCCCAACCCAGCACAGTTCAAAGTCAAAAGTCCTATATTAGTCCATATGCCCGATACCAGTCTATCACGTCTCCTTCTGACTCATGAAGTCACAGGCCAGAGGGTGCAGAATCCCGGCACTGGCAGGGGTCTCGCCATGGCTCCTCGCTTCCAGGGCTCAGTGTCTGTCAACAGCATCCAGTGATGGTAGAGGCAACTCAGCGTTTGCAGGGCTCTCCACATGGCTTCACCAGCTTCAGAGGTCTGGTTCCATCAGGGTAAGGCCGTGTGGCTTCTCCTTCGGCTCCTTCAGCTCTTCGAACCCTGCCATCTTGTCTTCTCTGTAATTCACTGTCTCTGAGACTAACTCCCAACAACTGGGGAATTGGTTTCTCATCTCCACGAGGGAAATATCGCGAGATTTCCCAGAAGTCTCAGGAGAAAGCCATGCCCACACGGAGGCCTCATTGGCTACTCAATGACTATCTCCAGATTAACAGGCCAGACTCCACCCCTACATCTCAATCATGAAATTAACACAAGCACATGACCGCCACACTGTGTCACATATTAAAATTCTGACAGTATTTTAAACCCTTTGATAGTACTGTTGCACACTTAATAGACTACCAAACCAAACAAACTCACTTCCCTCAAGTCAATTCTGACTTCTGGTGACCCTAAAGGACTGGATAGCCTCTGCTTTTCTTTATGCTGTGTGTTTCAGTCAGGAAAGGAGACACCATTCTGGCTATGTCAAACAGGAGATATTTAATACAGGACTTCAAACTTTTGGAAGGATAATAAATGCAAAAGATGTTAACTCATAGCGACCCTATAAGACAGAGCAGAATGGGTTTCCAAAATGAACTCTTTATAGGAGTGGAAAGCCTCGAGTGTCCTCTGTGGAACAGCTGGTGGATTTTTATCGCTGTTTTGTTTTTCAGCTGGTGCTTTAAGTGCTCACCTTATATCTGTCTAATGTCCCACCCTCAAGGTGCTTTCAAGTTACCTACCATGGAGTTGATTCTGACTCTCAACAATCAGAAATGGTAGAACTTCCTCTCTGTGTTTCTGAGGCTCTATTTCTTTCCAAAACCATTTTATTAGGAACTAATCCAGACATTGCACCCTTCTATAGTTGAATCTTTGAGGGTTGTTTTTTTTTTTCGGGGGGGGGGGGGTTCTTTGTTTGTTTCCCAGCCAACTTTCACCAAGCACAAGCCTGCTTCATCACCAAACACACGTCTTTTTTTTCTTTGCATTTTTTCATTAGTTGAGATTTAATACATATATCATATAATCTCATATTTCAGTCACATCAAGTAGAATGTATAATTGCAACCACAATCAGTTTCCAAACGTTGTTTTTCTATGGACTCCTGGATATTGTCTCCCTTTTACTCCACCTCCATCACTGTACCACCTCTCTCCCAAACCCTTTATTCTACTGCTTTTTAAAGTCCACAAAATGCCTCCGAATGAAAATTTCCATTTCCTAGTTGTTAACGACTAAACTAGGTATTGATCTGATCATTTGACTAAGTAATTCATATTATGGAAGAAACGAGGCTTACCTTTTCTAGAAACAATTTTAGATCCAAGTAAGAGAAACAGGAAGAAGAAAGGAAATGAAGGGAAGGAGAGGGTGGCAAAGATAACTTTGAGACGCATTTTACCTTTTCTCATGTACACCAGTCCTTTACTGCAAATAAGAAAATATACTAACTCATCACTGTAGCCTTGTACCATATTCCTTCTTTCAGCCTTTGTAAAGAGACTGGATTTCATATGGTCCAGTACAAAAAGGAGGCCCTGCTTAGATAGACAGAATGTATTAGTATAGAAAACCACAACTACTTGAAGTGGGATAAGGAGTTACTAGCCTTTCAGTACTTTTCTTTGCCCGGTATTCCAAGAAATTCTAGCATAACAGCATTATATTCTCTTTTTCCCATTATTATCATTTTAATTTAACTGGAAAATGCCAGAGAAAGGGAGGCAGTCTAACAGTCTTGGAGATGATGGAGAAGATTGACAAATTGGATTTTTGTAAATCAAGGGTAATCACCACTGACACACAACCAGCCAAGTCACAGACATACTTTAAATGAGTTGCTTGATTCTGTCAAATTTTGAACTGAAAGAATCATTTCTCCTCCTTAGTAAGACCTTAGTAAGATCAACAATTTTCAGCAAACTAACTTTAATTCAGTCTCCAACGTTTTATGTTGTGACAGGCTGGCTTACTATTCTTTTTTCAGAGACCTAAATTAGATGAGAATGATTACCTGGATTGGAAAAAGTATACTATATTTGCATGTGTTCTTCTTTTAGACAGTTTATATAGAAATGCGTATTAAATTTACTTTAAGAGAACACTTTAACGATGAAATAGCAAGTATTTTGTTCTGATAAGAAAAAATCATCACAAACCTAAACTACAAAAATTATGAATAAATTATTTATTTAGAAAGCATTAAGGGGGCTGAGCCCTGGTGGCATAAGTGGTTGAGTGCGGGACTGTGGCCCGCGGGTTTGGTGGTTCAAATCCAGCGGTGGCTCTCAAAAGCAGTGTTGGGTAGCTCCCACGACCACCAGAGGGCAGTGATGCCCCCCCCAAAAAAAACAAACAAACAAGTAAACAAAAAAATGTTCAAAGAGACTGAGCCCTGGTGGTTGAGTGCGGGACTGTGGCCCACTGGCTTGGCCGGTTAAAACCCAGGAGCAGCTCTCCAGGACCAAGGGTGGGCCTCCCACTCCCACCAGAGGGCAGTGATGCCCCCAGAAAGCATTAAGGTTTGAGAGTCAGCCTGTATAATGAAAAGAATCAATTATTTTAATAAGAAAAAACAGACCAAACAAAAATGATGACTATTAAAGTCTTGTGACTCCTAAACTCAAAGTGAGTAAAACTAAGGAAAACAGGAGAACTAGATTCAGAGTTTTTTTAATGAATGTTGATTGATAATAGTCAACTATGAATTTTCACATCCTTAATGACATTCATGGAACTGTCTTTTGGAACTTTCATTTGACAATGTATATGACAAATGTTCATGAAATTCATAGTACTTAAAATAAATCAAAACAAGAAAAGTTTTGTTGGTTCTTTTTATGCTGTTTTTGTATCCGTCTCTATCTCTCTATAGAGTCACGCTGAGTCAGTATCAAGGTGGGCAGGGAACTGGGTTTAATTTATCTACCTTTCTGTTTCGAGAATGATGATGGCAACAAATGTGCAAATGTAGTCTGCATACAATTGATGTACGTATTGATCATCATAGGAGTTGTATAAGCCCCCAATAAAATGATTTATAAAAAAATGTTATCAGACAGCAAAAAAATGTTATCTACCTTCCTAGGGTTCTTGGGTGGTACAAACCATTAAGGGCTTGGCTGTTGACCAAAAGGTTGGAGGTTCGAGTCCATACAGAAGTACCTCAAAAGAGAGTCATGGTGATGTACTTCTGAATAAATCCAGTACATTCAATAGTTAAATTATATGAAGCTCAATATTACCATGGCACATGTGGGGTTACCATGAGTGCAAATCAATGTGATGTCAACCAGTTTGCCTCTGTGTTGGTTAGCTCCTCTAGCTAAGGATTAATTTTCAACTATATCATCTTCCTTACAGAGCTCTCTCAATTATCAGAAAGCTGGCTTATGGGAGATGAATGTGTTGGTTGATTTAAGCACTGAAGGAAAAGCAGCTGAAAAGTTATACAGCTTCTTTAACTTGTCTCCTATTCCAATGTGCCAACAAAATAAGACCTGCAGTAAAGTTGATGTGTTTTTTCCCCCTTGTTTTCTGGGTTTTGAAAGGAAACTTTTCTGACTTTAAGGATCTTAAAGAGAATTACGCACTGTGTGGAAGTTGGAAAGCCTCGGCTTTGTGGCAGGAATTTGCCACACCCGTCTCATTCAGAGAGAAGAAGAAAGGCAGGATCTAGGTACAGAGCATTCAGTGTGAAACCATATTTTGCAATAGGATGGATTCTGTTGGGTTGACTTGGCTTGGCTTTCTTGTCCTCTACTTTTCAGAAAATAGTTCAACCTCTTGAGAACCTTTACTATGCATGTCATCTACTCGATTTTGTATTACAAGTCCTAAGCAGAGCAATAAGAGAAGAAAAAGATAGAAAAGGTATCTTGGTTGACAAAGAAGTAATAAAATTATCCCTATTCATGGGTGATATGATTCCATATACAGAAGATCCAAAAACCTCCACAAGAAAACTTCTTGAGCTAACAGTGCAATTTGGCAAAGCTGCAGGTCGTAAAGAGGTCCTGAGCGCAGACTGACCCACCATCCTCAAGCTCCTGCGCCCTGCCCGCTTTCCCCTCCTCTAGCCATGAATCTGGCCAGTCAGAGAGGCAAGGCTGGCTCCGGTCGGCTACTGTTCAACAACTTCAACCAAGACAAACTGTCCTGGCGGTTGGTAGTAAGTCCGGTTGTTAAGTTTTTCTCCCTCCCTTCCATCTGTGAATGCAATGACACGGAGTACGAGTGCATCGTGCAACGGCTCTTCTCCAGCAGCCTGGTGGCCATCGTCAGCCTTCAGGCGCCCCAGAAGCTCGAGGTCTGCAACTTCAAAAAGGGCACGAAGATCTGCAACTACACCTACTCCAACACCATCCTGCTAGTGACACTTAACCGGCAAAGGCCGATCCTGTGCCTGGAGTAGTCCCTGCACATACACAACATCTGGGACATGAAGGTACTGCACACCATCTGTGAGACACCCCCCAACCCGACAGGCTGTGGGCACTGTCCATCAGCAATGACAACTGCTATCTGGCCTACCCCAGAAGTGCCACCATCTGGGAAGTGCAGGTCTTGGACGCCATCAACCTGAGAGCTGCAAACATGATCCCTGCCCACGACAGACCCCAGGCAGCGCTGGCCTTCGACAAGAGTGGGACCAAGCTCACCACTACTTCAAAGAAGGGCACTGTGATCAGGGTCTTCTCCATCCTGGAGGAACAGAAGCTCTCTGAATTACAAAGAGGTGTGAAGGAGTGCGTCAGCATGGCCGGCACGTTCCTCTAGGCGTCCAGCAATACGGAGACCATGCACACCTTCAAGCTGGAGACTGTGAAGGAGAAACCCCAAGTGAAGCCCACCACCTGAGCTGGCTACTTCGGGAAGCTGCTCCTGGCCTCCACCAGCTACCTGTCCTCACAGGTCACCGAGATATTCAACCAGAACAGGGCCTTCGCCACAGTCTGTCTGCCCTTCTGTGGACAAAAGAACATCTGCTCGTTCACCACAATCCAGAAGATGCCCGGCCTGCTGGTGGATGCATCCGACGGGTACATGTACATGTACAACCTGGACTCCCAGGAAGGGGCCGGGTGCACCCTCATGAAGCAGCACAAGGTAGACAGCAGCATGGGGATGGCTTGTGAGATCCTTGACTGGATGTCCCGAGTGCTCCTCAGTCACCAGCCATATAGGACAGCCCCTGCGGTCTCCCCACAGCCGACACTGATGACCTGGGAGCAGCAGGTGGTGCCTGTCTGGAGGAGGAGGCTGGTGCCCTATGGCTGGATGAGGATTATAAGCACCCTCCCATGATCCTCCAGGTGGACTGAGTCTGACCTGTGAACTCTAAACCTGGAAGCACAGCACATCTGCGCCGGAGAGGACTCGGGTCACGCTGCTGTGAACTTTGACCTGAGTTGGGGCGAGGCTGACCAGACTTACAGACACAGCTGTACCTGTAGTCGAACTCTCACTGCTGAAATAATACATTATTTCCACTTCAGTGGCTTTTAATTCTGCTTATAAAGTTTAGCTTTTGGGGCTATTAGGTTTTTGTTCTGTTCTGTTTTTTTTCTCTTTCTGTTAAAATTAACTGTTTGGTGAGACCCTTGAGCTCTGGTGGCTCTGGATGTGTTCATGTGCCAAGACAGCTAGGTGCGCTAGAGGCCTCATAACCAACCAGTCTCATAGACAAAATAGGCAGATAGATGGATGTGTGGGTCACCATAGTGTGGTCTGCTCGCTGAGGTGCTGTTCTCCAACAGATCTGGACCCCTAAGAAGGACCAGAGGAGGCCTCCTGGCTGGGACCTCACTGGATCCTTCTTCCCCGTTTGTTCATTAAATTCTTTCCAAGTTGGAAAAAAAGTGAAGAGGGTTTGAAGCACTTACTGATGAAAATTGAAGACTACAACCTTCTATATGAATTACAGTTGAATATAAGGAAAATAAAAAATTCCCATAACTGGAGCTTTTTAAACAACATCATGATAAACAGAAAAATGAAGAATGTTGCCAAGGATTTCAATTTACTTGTATATTCAGTCAATGTCAATGGATGTAGTACTCAAGAAATTAAAGACATTGGGGAAATCTGTAACAAATGACATCTTTTGAAATGTTAGAAAGCGAATATATCACTTTGAGGACTAAGATGTGGCTGACCCAAACCGTAATATAAATGTGAAACCTGGAAAATGAATAAGGAAGACTGGAGAAGAATTGATGCATTTGAATTATGGTGTTGGTGATGAATATGGAACATACCATGGACTCTCAGAAGAACAAACAAAACTCTCTTGGAATAAGTACAGCCAGCTGTTCCTTAGACACAAGGATAGGGATACCTTCTCTCATGTACCCTGGACATGTTATCAGGAGGTTCTTGGAGAAGGACATCAAGCTGGTAGAGGGTCAACAAAAACGTAAACCTTCAATGAATTGTATAACACAGTGACTATAACATTGGGCTCAAATATAGGATATGTGATGAGGATGGCATAGGACGGGGCACATTCTGTTGTACCTTGGATCAATGTGAGGACAATGGCACCTAACAGAAACAACAATACACAGCTACAGTAGTCATATTATCCTGGTCATGGTATAACCCAATAGGATTTAATTGCTAATTCAGGAATAAATTCACACATCTATAGTCAACTGATTTTGACAAAGGCACTAAGTCCATTTGCTGGACAAAGAAGAGATTTTCAATAAATGGTGCTAGGAAAATTGGATTTCATATGGACAAAAGGGAAAGGAGTCCATGATTCCCACCATTACCCTCCCAAATAGATTAAGTAACTAAAAGTGCAAACTAAAACTGTAGCACTCTTATAAGAACCAATAAGAGCAATACTGCCAAGCCTAGCTTTCAACACTGAATTATCTCATATAAATAGCAAAAGCACACACACAAAAAAGACAAATTGAACAAATAGAACCTCATAACAAATTAAAACTTTGTTTATCAAAAGACTTCTTCACTAAAGGAGTGAAAAGATAAACTACCAATTGGGAGAGTATTTTTGGAAACCATATATTCAACAGAAACTTAATAAACAAAACACATATCAAACTTTAAAAACAATAAGAGGACAAATAGCCCAATGGACAAAGAACCACTTCAGAAAGATTCCAATAAAATAACCCAAGCAGAAAACGGGCAGAGTCCCTGAATAGATATTTCACTAAAGAGGGCATGAAAAAGATACCGAAGCTCATCAGTCCTCAGAGAAATGCACATCACAGCCACCAGGAGATACCATTACATTAGGAACCCCAGTGCTTACGCTTGGACTGCTAACCACAAGGTCAGCAGGGTCGCTATGAGTCAGCAGTGAGTTTGAGTTAGAAGATGGTTAACACAAAAACATGCTTTTCTTTTTAAAGAGAAAACTAAAAAATAAATCTTGGTGACAGTGTGGGGGTCAATGACAAACTGAATGGTTGTTCATATATCTTCTGCGAAGTGCCTGCTCCAACTTTTTACACATTTAAAAAATATCTAATCACATTTTTTCAATAGCTTTTTTTTTTTTGCATCACTGCCCTCTGGTGGTCATGGGAGCTACCCAGCCTTGCTGCTGCTGGATTTGAACCACCAAGCCAATGGGCCACAGTCCCGCAGTCATCGACTACGCCACTAGGGCTCAGCCATTTTTCAATAGTTTTATTGGCATACAATTCACTAGTTCAAGCATATTAAAGAGTTGTATAGTTGAGCAAGGGTGGGCTTCCTACTCCCACCAGGGCAGTGATGAGAGAAAAAAAAAAGAGTTGTATAGTCACAACTGCAATCAGATCTAGAACATTTTCTACTTTCTTGTATTCCTTGTTTTAAGCTCTCCATTTCTCCCCTTATCACAGTCTCCTAATAAGCCTTCCTCTGATTCTGATGCCAATTCTCTTTCATATAATCCAGGTGTTCTACTTGTTTACTTAGCCTACAGATTAAATACGTATGGTGAGAAGATATAACCTTTTAAAAAAACAACACAGTATTCCCTTGTTCTATTAGCACAAATGTGCAAGTTTCACAGAACACAATGTAGTGTTCTGGAATTCCCATTCTTCTTAAGGCTATCCTAATTTGTTAGGATCCGCACAAATGCCTTGGCACAATCATAGAACAAGCAAACATCTTTCTGGTATACTTTGCTTTCAGTCAAGAGTCATCTGACAAAAACAATGATATCTCTAGTTCTTTGTCTTCTTCTTAATCAGGCCTGAAGTTCTGGCAGCTACCTGGTCAATGTGCTGCTGCAATCGTTTTTGGATGATCTTCAGCAAAATTCTACTTGCATATGATATTGTTCATAGAATGTGAGCATTCAACGTCACCTTTCTTTGGAATGGGTACAAAGAGTGGTCTCCTTCCATCAGTTTGCCATGTAGTTGTCTTCCATTTACTTGCCTAACCCAGGAAATTTACAAGATGGCTACAGCAGAAACTAGAGTTCTAATTTTGATTTTTAATTATAGGGTTATTTAGATTTTCTAGCTCTTCTTAGTCAATTTTGGTATTTGTGTCTTTTTAAAATGTTTTATTGGTTATAATTTACATATTATACATTTCAGGGAGGGTTGAACAATCATCACCACAATCAATTTTAGGCTATATTATTCATTCTTTTTTAAGTTACTTTGTATTAAATACTTTTATTGGGGCCCTTATATCTCTCTCTCTTTCTATTTAATCATTACATTGGGGGCTCTCACAGCTTTTTTCAGTATCCTTTCATGCATCCAATGGGTCAAACACATTTATACATATGTTGCCATCATCATCTTTAAAAGATTTTTTGCGGGCTGAGCCCCGGTGGCGTAAGTGGTTGAGCGCGGGACTCCGGCCCCCAGGCATGGCGGTTCAAATCCAGCGGCAGCTCTCAGGAGCAGCACTGGGTAGCGCCCACGAACACCAGAGGCAGTAATGCCCAAACAAAACAAAAAGGTTTTTTTAATTTTAATTTGTTGTAAAATTTATTAGCATGAACTTATGGTAGTCACATTTCCTCATTCCTAATATTGGTAAGTTGTGCTCACTTAAATCATTATTTTATATATAATTTATGAATTGTATAGATCTTTTAGAAGAGCTAGTTTTTTTATGTCACTCCACTTTTCTCTGTGATTTGTCTATTTTCTATTTTATTTGTCTATAATCAATATATTTTTTTAAATCTATCTGGGGATTAACTTATCTTCTTTTACGAGCTCATTAAGGTAAAACTTGGTGGATATGTTTTTCAACATTCCACTTTTATAAGCTTTTTTAAAAAGTTTTTTTTTTTTTTTTTTGGTGGGCATCACTGCCTCTGGTGGTTGTGGGCGCTACCCAGCCGCCGCTAGATTTGAACTGCCAAGTCTGCGGGCTGCAGTTCCGCACTCAACCACTTACGCCACTGGGGCTCAGCCCTAAAAAGTTTTTTTTTAATAAATCATTGTACTGGGGGCTCGTACAACTCTTATCACAATCAATACATACATCAATTGTATTCAGACCACATTTGCATGTTTGTTACCATCATCATTCTATTTTTTTTCAATGATTTTATTGGGCATTCTTACAGCTCTTACAACATTCAATACATCATTTGTATAAAGCAGATTTGTACACATGTTGCCATATTCATTTCCAAATATTTTCTACTTGAGCCCTTGGTATAAGCTCCTCTTTCCCTCTCCTTTTTTAAAATAAATCATCTTATTGGGGCTCATACAACTCCAATCATGATCCATACATACATCAATTGTATGCAGGCCACATTTGCACACTTGTTGCCATCATCACTCTCAAAACATCCTCCCTCCACTTAGGCCCCCAGTACCAGCTCCCCATATTTCCCGTCTCACCCCTCCCCCACCCCATAAACACTTAATAATTTACAAATTGTTATTACTTTTTCATATTGTACACTGTCCAGTGTGTCCTTTCACTCACTTCCCTGTTGTCTGTGCCCCAGAGAGGAGGTTCTATGTAGATCCCTGAAATTGGTCCCCCCTTTCTATTCCACCATTCCTCCACCCTCCCAGTATCCCCACTCCCACCACTGGTCCTGAGGGATCATCTATCCTAAATTTCCCATGTTTGTGACTCCAGTGTACATTCCCTGGTCTAGGTGGATTTGTCTGGTAGAATTTGGATCATGATAGTGGGTGGGTGGAAGAATTTGAAAACTAGAGGAAAGTTGCATATTTCATTGTGACTATTTTTATAAGCATTTTAAAGCTAACATTTCCAAATAAAGACTATAATAGTTGTATACTACAAAATTTAAGGTTTTATCATTTACTTCTAAATATTTTCTAGCTTCTATTATGATTTTGTCTTTGTCTCATGATTTATCTAAAAATATGTTGTGTACTCTAATATTTAGGATTTTTCCAGTTGTCTTTTGTTTGATTGGTTTTTGAAACATTTGTGTTTTAGGTTAAAGTTTATATAGCAAATTCATTCTACAATCAAGAACGCAAACACAAATTTTTATGTGACATTGGTTGCAATTTTATAATGTGCCAATATTATCCTCTGTTCGGTCCTGGGAATTCTATTTCCATCCATCCAATTTTCCAGTCCAAACCTGCCTTCTCATCTTTGGTTTTGGACAAATGTTGTCCTTTTGGTCTTGTATAGATGATATATTCTAAGGCGCACCCTATTCTTGGAGCTTACCATTTATTTTATTGGCTCATCTATTAATTGACTAAAAGGCATGCAGCACAGAGCTTCCTGAAACTTGAGATAGTCCTGGTAAGAATAGGTTAGAAATTTAGAACAAAATATAAAATAAAAAATCAAACAAATAGTATTTAGTAGTATGAAAGAAACAGGAAGAAGTCCTAAGGCAACCTTCTAATTTGAAACTAAAGACACTCTATTTCATTTATTGATATTTATTTCTAATTTAATGATTTCTAATTTAATCCCATATTGATCAGACAACCTATTTGCATGAGATTTATCCTATTTTGAGACTAGTTTATGGCCCAGAATATGATCTATTTTTGTGAACGTGTCATCTGAATTAAAAATATATATATCATGGCATGACTAGATTCATTGTTTTTATTATGAATATAGATTTGGTCAAGTGTGTTTTTAGTGATGGTCAGTTTCTCTATTGTCTTATCTTTTTGTCTACAATTTCTATCAATTGCTTAGATGACTGGGAATGTCCAACTCTATGATTTCAAGTTTATCAAATCTCTTTTTACATATTTTGAACTAGGTACATATATGTTTAGAATTGTTTTATTGATAAAGTGACAATTTTATTCTTATGAAATATCCCTCCATACTTCTGGCATTATTGCCTGTTGGGAAGCCTACTTTGTCTTATATTGACATCGTTACTCCAGATTACTTATGATTAGTTTTTGTATGATCTCTTTTCCATCTTTTGTACTTTTAACCTATTTCTTTATACTTCAAAGCAAGTCTTTTCTGGCAATGCATAGATAGAGCTTTCAATTTTTACATTTTCATTTGAATGCTTAGATTTCTGTTTAATCTAACTATTGATGTAGACACATTGAAGCATACCATCTTTATATTTCATATTTTTCCTACAATTATCATCTGTTCTTTAATTTTCTCTTTTCTTCGTTTAGATGAAATGACTGTTCTTAGTAACATTTGAATAGCACCACAATTGGTTTCCTAACCAGTTACCATTGATTCCCACTGAAGGCAACCCTACAAGTGTTCTATAGGATATAATATGGATATTTAGCCTATTGCAGCCTATCCTCAAATAATAATTTGTCACTGCACATATAATGTAAGAACCTTATCAATTGCCATTTTATCCTTTCCCTCCCTTGGACCTCTTGTCATATCTTTTATTTGCATATACCTCATAAACCTTATGACATTATTAACTTTTCTTTAAACAGTTGATTTCCTACTAAAGATATTTTAAAATGAGATAAAAACGCTTTCATAAAGGGAACCAATCACAATGATGAATGTATAACTCCACTCCCACCCCCACTGTGGGGGATGAACAACAGAGACTTGGGTGAAAGGAGATAGTCAGATGGTGTAAGATATGAAAATAATAATAATTTTTCATTTATTAGTGTTATGAGAATGAGAAGGTGGCAGAGGGAGGGGAAAATGAGGAGCTGATAGTAAGATCTGAAGTAGAAAGAAAATGTTTTGAAAATGATGATGGCAACATATGTACAAATGTGCTTGACACAATGGATGCATGCATTAGGATAAAGGCTGAAAGAGTCTCCAATAGAATTATTTTTTTTAATTTAAAGGCTTTTATATTTACCCCACACTCAATATATTTATCTAATATTATTCATTACTTTTGAGAGATCTAATTTCCTACCTGGTATCATTTTCCATACTTACTTTAATATTTCTTGTAGTTTAGGACAGCTGCTGACAAATGCAATTGGTTGTTTGTCTACAATGGATTTCATTTTGATTTCTGCTTCATCTTCCATTTCAAATGATGTTTCATTGGATATAGAATTAGAGTTGGCAGTGATATTTCTTTCTTTTAGCACTTCAAAGATGCCATCCCATTGTTCTGCTCTGCATTGGGTCTGATAACAAGTATGTGCATATCTTTCCTTTTCTGTAATGTGTCTCTTCATCTAGCTGCTTTTTAAATGTTTTCTTTACAACTGTGTTTAGCTATTTGTTCATGATTGCCTATGTGTGGATTTCTTTGTGGTTATACTTCATGGAGATTCTTGAATCTATGGTTTGATCATTTTCATCATAATTTGGAAAATTTCTATGCATTATTTCGTTACTGATATTTTTCTGCCCGTATCTCTTTCTTTCTAGTAATTTGATTATGTGGGTACCATAGTTCACTAAGGCAATTTCTTTCTCTTTTCCTTCAGTTTTCTTTTCTTTCTTTCTGTTCTCCATTTAAGATTGAGTCATTTCATTGATCTTTTCTTTTACAGTGTCTATTCTGCTATTAATACTATCTAATGAAATTTTTATTTCCCACATAACATTTTCAGCTGCCTGTGTCCACTTGTTCTTTTATATGTCTTCTGTTTCTCAAGAGTTTTCATCCTTTTTTATATTCCTTCAACATTTTAATAGAGATTTTGAGGTCCGTGGCTGTCAATTCTATAAATAACATTTCTGCTTTCTTTATATCGACTACTTTTTCTGCCTGATTAAAGGCCATATTTGTTAATATAAATCATTTTATTGGGGACCCTTAAAGCCCTTATCACAATCCATCTTTTCATTGTGTCAAGCGCATTTGTTCATCTGCTGAGCATCATTTTCAAAACATTTTCTTTCTACTTGAGCCCTTGATATCAGTTCAGTTCCCCCTTGCCCATATTCCCTCCCTCCTAAACCCTTTATAGTGTATAATTTTTTTACATCAACTGTTGTCTGCCTTCACTCACTTTTTTGTTGTCTATTCCCCCGGAAAGGGGTTATATGTAGATCCTTGTGATCAGTTCCCCCTTTCTCCTCCCACCTTACCCCCTTCACCTCCTGGTATCTCTAATCTCAAGATTGTTCCTGAGGGGTTAAACTGTCCTGGCTTCCCTGTGTTGAGAGCTCTTTTCTGTACCAGTCTACATGCTCTGTCTAGCCAGATTTGTAAGGTAGAATTGAGGTCATGATAGTGGGGGGTGGGGGTGGGTAGAAGCATTAAAGAACAAGAACAGAGGTTCTCAATCTGTGGGTGGTGACCCCTTTGGGGGTGGAATGGGTTCACCTGATTCATAACAGTAGCAAAATGACAGTGATGAAGTAGCAATGAAAATAATTGTATGGTTGGGAGGTCACCACAGCATGAGGAACTGTATTAAAGAGTCAAGGGATTTGGAAAGTTGAGAACCACTGAACTAGGGGAAAGTTGTCTGTTTCATCGATGCTACACTGCACCCTGACTGGCTGCCTCTTCCTTGCGACAATTCTGTAAGGGGATATCCAACTGTCTACAGATGAGCTTTGGGTCTCCACTCCTCACTCTCTCTCATTTAAATTGATATGAGTTTTTGTTCTGGGTCTTTGATACCTGATCCCATGGAGACCTCCTGATCACACAGGCTGGTGTGTTTCTTCCATGTGGGTTTTGTAGTTTCCCAGCTAAATGACCGCTTCTTTATCTTCAAGCTTTTAAGACCCCAGATGTCATAGATTTTGATAGCCGGGTACCATCAGCTTTCTTCACCATATTTGCTATGCACCCATTTTGTCTTCGTTGATCGTGTCAGGAATGTGAGTATCATGGAATGCTGGATTATTAGAACAAAGTGTTCTTATGTTGAAGGAGTACTTCAACATAAGGAGTCGAGGTTTAATGTCCATCTGCTACCTCAATATATATAAATATATGTACATAGATCTATTTCTCTATGATTTTTATATAAATATATTTATATTTTGGGTCACACTTAGTGCTTTTTGGTATGTCTAGTTACGTTTTTTGGATGCCAGATATTATCATCATTATTCTGCTGAATGTTTGACTTTGCTGTCTTCCTCAAAACATTTTTAAAGTGTGTTTTGTCATGCAGTTAAATACTTGTAGATAATTATTTTACAAGGTCTATTTTTAAGTTTTGTCAGTTTAAGTTTTGAGAACCCTTTCATCTACCTAAGTCCAATTCCCGGGAGAAAGACTAGACTTTCTGTTCCCATAGTTACAGACTCAGAAACTACCCTGTCCTATAGGGTGGCTATGAGTCAGCAGCATCTCGATGACATTGAGTCTGCAGTGGGTTTTTTTTTTAGTCCTACTCCAAAAGTGACTCTTACTGCGTTACCGCCCTAGGTATTCAAACAAGCTTCCCCCAACTTTGTTGCAGCAACCCAGGTATCTCTCTTAGCCTGTATGAGCTCTGATAGTCTTCCAGCATACAGGAAGTAGCTCCTTTCTTCTCTAAGCCAATGGAGTTTGTTGAAATTCATACCGAGCCAAAGATCAAAGGGCAACCTATGCAGGTACTGTTCCAACAGCTTCCTGCTGCCTCAACCTCCCAGAATTCCTATCTCTATCTCAAAAATTGAGGAAGACTTTTTCAGTAAAAATGTGTAGCCTCAAAAACCCACAGGGGCAGTTCTACTGTACGTGTAGGGTTGCTATGTCGGCATCAACTCAAGAGCAGCAGTGGGTTTGGGTTTGGGGTTTTGTTTTACAAAAAGGGGCTGCTTAGTTCCTCATCATAATGGTACAGTCTAGAAATTACTTTAGCCAGAAAATCGGAGTGCTTTAGGGCTCATTTTGTTTCTTTTCTTCCTCTCAGGGATCAGAACTCAGTATGGGAAAACTGTTGTTTCATATATTTTGTCTAGTTTTAGTTGTTAATTGGGGCTGCGAGCCGGAATAAGTCCTACGCCAGTTACCCCTTTATGGGCAAGGGTGCATGTCCCAAAGATTTTTAACACTGAGTCACCAGAAGGTTCAAATTAGATGGTAGTTTCACATATTAAATGTCGAAAAGACCTACCACAAATAGAAGATGTCTGCAGCAAGTGAGAAAATGAACCAGGAGACAGAAAGCAAGAAGGAAAGAGATATGAAATGACTCAAACAGCTCCACGGGCAAGACACTGCTCAGAACACAAAGGTCAGAAATGTCACTCTTGAATTTTTTTGAAATCTAAAGTAATGGAAAAAAATTAAGGTAGTCAGGTAGGAACTAAACTTGACAAGAGTGTCAGTTACCAGTCACACTGGTATTTCCTTCTTTAAATCTATGCCCAAAATAGCTCACACCTCTTATCTCTCTCCCTGTGAGATTAAAGAGTGGGAAGTAAATGCAATCTGAACAACCTTATTTACCACACCTAAGAAACCTTGAAGAAGTTGTTAATAATCATGGACAATAGCTGATATACATGTGTTGTCTTAACTGCTATTTTTAAAGCAGCTCCCCCCCAGCTATGATGATGTAAACAAGTTTACAGCACAGCTATCTGCCTCACTGTTGAACTAAATAACACTGAATTTATCACAACTTTCAGAATATAAATATTGCAGTAGCAATGCTGCAGGTACAAAATGACTTAAGTCATTTAAGTATAGGTACGTGCATTAAAGAAACCATAAGTGCAAACTTATTTTCTGATGGAAAAAATAATGTGATAGTATCATATGTAAGTTATACAAAGGGACTTCAGAAAGTTCACAGAACAAAAGTGGAATTAAAAGATAATGGATTACTTCTTTTTCTTTTTTTTCAAACCAATGGCCTTACATTATTTACTGTTAACCTTTAAGGAGGAAACATAAAAACCAAGTAAGAAACAAGATATTTGCCTATACAAGTTCTATAGATCAGATGGTGGCAAAGTCTTACACTCAGCATGACAGGCCACTATTGAGTGCATCAGGGTAAATGTGACATGCGTGGCATCACAC
This sequence comes from Nesogale talazaci, assembly GCA_004026705.1. Lineage (NCBI taxonomy): Eukaryota > Metazoa > Chordata > Mammalia > Afrosoricida > Tenrecidae > Nesogale > Nesogale talazaci. The sequence continues at coordinate 285,979 of PVJH01000067.1, read as the reverse complement.
AGGGGGCTCCTTGCAGACCCAGCTTGGTTCTTCTCCAATGTCTTCTTTTTAAATATTTTTTTCTTCAATTCTTTTGGAGTTGTTTCCACGTGAGTCCATTGGTGAGTGGGCAGATTCTGCTTTTGTTATTTGGCCAGAAATCACTTGATCCTGAAAGCCTTATGAGAAGACATTATGCTGACAGAAAACCACTACACTTGGGATGGCAGAAAAATGGAGAGGATAGTGGAATATCCCCATGGATTCTTTGAGGCACTTTTGAATGTATGTGTATACGTAAAATTATTTTCTAGCAACATATATGGCAACACAGTGACAGTTATAGGTTCAAAACATAGATTCTAATCAGAGAGGCACAGAACAAAATAAGATTCAACAGAAAATTAGGATGGCAGTAAGCAAGCCAGTGTAGGACCCATCGATGATACTGGCTAAGAAACTAAATGAAATGAGAAGGGCAATTACTTACCTAAAATAATCCCTCTTGCTTTAGCCTATAAGTAGTCCTCCATAACTGCCTAGGCACTCTGGTCGCATAGTGGTTAAGGGTTTGGCTGCCAACTAAACAGTCACTAGCTGAAATCCACCAGTTAATGGATAGAAGCAAGATGTTAGCAATCTGCTTCCCTAAAGAATACACCCCTAGAAAACCTATGGACCAGTTCTACTCCATCTTATTGTAAATAACTCAGCAATAGTGGCTTGAAACAGAAGCTAAACAAAGAGACTCAACTCTGGGGAGATAAGAAAAAAGGCGGCAACGCTACCCTACATCTCCTAGGTCCATTTCAAGGCTTTGGTTTAAAAAATAACCACCTAACTCCTAGGTATATGGAAAACACAAAAGTGTCAAGATAATATATCCCACCATTGCCATTGAGCCAATTTCAACCCATACTGACCCTATATAGGGTTTCTGAAGCGGTAATTTTTCCCCTCTGAAAACTTAGTTTATTGGTTTCCTAGTACATATATACTTCATGGGGCTATCATAATTAATCACCATTTTATCATGAATGGAGCTGTAAATATTTGCAGGACGAGATATCCTCATCTTTCTAAGAGGCTCGCTCTGACCATATGGTTAGCAGTCTAATTTTTACCTTGACAGCACTGTAGCTCTGCCTCCTTGGCACATTATACTTCCCCCTCCAAAAAAAAAGGCAAACTAAACTACTGCCATTGAGTGGCTTTGGACTCAGCACTCATTCACTGCCATTGAGTCAATTCCACCAACTCATAGCAACCCGATAGGACAAAGTAAAACTGCACCCTTGGGGGGAGGGGTGTCCAAGACTACAAATCATCTATCTCCCTCACAGCAACTGAGGCTTTTGAACTGTTACATTTGTGGTTAACAGTCCAACACATGACCCACTACACCACCAGGTGTCCTTTCCCGACTCTAAATAAGAGTTTTGTAGACTGTAGAAATCTTTATGAATGGGATCTTTCTCCACAGAGCCACTAGGTGATTTGAACAACATCATATAGTTTGGAAATGATAGTGAATCACTTCACTTCCCCGTATCAATAGCAAGAGCCAACAGAGTTACTGAGTATGCTCGCCCATGTAAGCCAAGGTGGAATTCTACCTGGTCCTCTTCTTTAAAACCAGCAAGGGCAAGATAGCAACACTTTGTTTGGTTTTAATGAATCTTGCAGATTAGAAAATATTTATTTTAAACATTATTTATTTTAAAAGCTGTTTCTGTAATTCCAAACTAAAAATGTACCTATGAAAAGTTCTATTCCATCCAGGATTTCTATATAGTTGTAGAAGCACAGACCAGGGAGAAGGTGAGGTGGGGAAAATAAAGTTTCCCTTACAGACTACCTCTCCTAGCATTTTTCAGCATTAAACACTAAGCTAATTTCTAGTTACAGGGATTCTCTTGACTATCCATGTGTCAATGCAATACTGTTAGACAGATGACAAATCTTTTCATCAGGAGAGTCTTTCAGTCAGCAGCTTCGTGTTTCCAGACTTGCCTAGCAAACGTGCTCATTTTGCCAATGAAAACATATCACAAAGCACCTCTTCTTCAAAGAAATGAAACCGAGCAATGGCAAAATTGTAATTAGTTGTAAGGAATAACCAGTTAAATACAAAAATGTTTAAAATAGGACTACACTTTTAATTTTATAATGTAAGATGGAAATTTTGTAGTGATTGTTTTACTTGCAGTAAAAGCATTCTGATAGAGACTACAAAATCAGATAACACATGTAAGTGAAAAACACAATGCCTGAATCAATAGAAGAGAGCTATCTTTTCATCTAACACCCATCTGGAAAGAAGATCAGTTTCAATTAAAGAGTGATGAATGCTTTAAAATGTAATTTTATTATGTTTGGGTATTCTCACACTTACCTGACCATCTCCCTCTGTCTCTACTAAAGTAGTATTTAAAAAATAAGGTAGTAAGTTAATACCCAAGAATACCAGATAATGAGCATATTGACTATTTTCATGTAAAGGGAAACTTCTTTTAGAGCTAGAACAGAATCAACCCTCTTTCTAGTCAGCCCATATGAATGCGCATAGCCTTCAGATATAGAAAGGAAAATACAAATGAAAATCAGTAAGATTTCTACTGGTAGAAATATGGAAACTTTAAAATAATTACAAAGCATAAAATTAAAACTACCTGAGAAGATGATTTTTAAGTCTTAATTTTAAATTAGAATTGTATTAAAAGGATAAAAAGCAGATCTGATGAAACATTTTGTAAATGATCATAATATGAATGTGTATATACACATATGCACACCTACAAAGAACTATGCTTTTTGAGTATTTATTACATTTCAGATGCTTTACAAGTATTTACCAGTAATAATTCCGTTAGATCCTCACAACTACCTTATGGATTGGTCTTCATTTTACACATGGGGAAACTGAAACACAGAGATGATCATTAACTTTCCAACAGCTATACAACTGCAGTGTAAATCTGATTCCAGAAGTTCTGTCTCCACCACCAACACCATTGTTGTTGTTAAGTACTGTCGAGTCTGCTCTGACTTACAGATACTCTATGTACATCAAGACTAAACACTGCCCAGCCCTGCTCCATCCTCACAATTGTTCAGGTATGTTATTGTTGTCATAAATCCATTGTAACAGCAACCAGTGTGTTGACCCATATCCTTGAGGATCTTTTTTTTCACTGATGTTCTACTTTACCAAGTACAATATCCTTTTATAGAACTTAGTCTCTCCTGGTAACATGTCCAATATACATGAACAAGGTCTCACCATCCTTACTTCTAAAGAGCATTCTAGCTGAACCTCTTCCAAGTCAGATATTTGTTCTTCTTGCTGTCCATAGTGCTTTCAATATTCTTCACTAACACCATAATTCAAATACATTGGTTCTCCTTTGGTCTTCCTTTTTCATTGTCAAACTTTCACAATTATATGAGGCAACTAAAAATACTATGGTTTGGAGCAGGTACATCTTAGTCTTCAAATAATATCCTTGATCTTCAACACTCTACAGAGGTCTTTTGCAGCAGATTTCAATTCTTGAATGCTGTTTCCATGAGCATTGATTGTGGTTTCAAGCACAATTAAATCATTGAAAACTTCAATTGTTTCTCCATTTACTATAATGTCGCCTATCGCTGTAGATATGAGGATTTGGGTTTTGTTTACAGTGAGATTCAAGTCATGAGGTCTATGGTCTTTGATATTATCAGAAAGTGCTTCAGGTTCTTCTCACTTTTAGCAAGAAAGGCTTTCATCTGCATTTTGCAGATTATTAATAAGCCTTCCACAATCCTGATGCCATGTTCTTTTTAATGTAGTCCAGTTTTTTAATTATGTGCTCAGCATACAAATTAAAGAAGTAATGAGACAGGATACAACTGACATGCACCTTTCTTGATTTTAAACCATGCAGCGTGCTCTGTTCCAACTACTACTTCTAGACAAACAGAAAAATTCTGCATGAGCACAATAAAGTGTTCTAGAATTCTTATACTTTTAAAACTTTCCATAGTTTTCTATGATCTGCACAGACAAATGCCTTCACATAATCAATAAACTACAAGCAATCATCTTTCTGGTATTCTCTACTTTCAGTCAAGATCTTTAGCTATGATATTTCTCATGCCACACCCACTTCTGAATATAACCTGAATTTCTGGCAGCTCCCTATCAATGTACTGTTGAATGTGAATTCTCTTCCTAAAAAAATGTACTTACATGTGTTATTAATATTGTTCAATAATTTCTACATTCTGTTGGGTAACATCTTTTGAATGGGCACAAATATGGATCTCTTTCTATCAACTGGCCAGTCATCCAAATTTCTTGGGATAGATGAATGAGTGCTTCCAGTGATGCGTCAGCTTGTTGAAACATTCAAATTAGCATTCCATCAGTTGCTGAAATCTAGTTTTTGACAAATGTCTTCAGTGAAGCTTACACTTCTTCCTTTGTTACCACCCATTCTTGATCATGAACTACCCCCTGAAATGAATGGACCTTTACCAGTTCTTTTGGTAGTGTCTGTAAATTCTTTCCATTTGCTTTTGATGTATCCAGCATAGTTCAATATTTGGTCCATAGAACCCTTAAGCACTTCAGAGACACTTGAATTTTTATCTTCAGTTCTTTCTGTTGGAGATATGCTGAGCATCTTCTTCCTGTTTAGTATTGTACCTCTAGGTATACGGTTGGCACATTTCATGATAATATGTTGCTTTATCTTCTTAGACTAGACACTACTTTGAAATTTTCCATTCAGTTATTTTATTTCATCATTTCTTACATGTGTCTTTACTACTCTTCAATTAAGAGTAAGTTTCAGAGTCTGGCATCCAATTTGACCTTTTCTATAAGCTATTGCTTTGTTCATATCTGATATTTTTAATGCCATCTCACAGTTGTTCAGGTCTCCTGTTGTTAATATTCAATATATCAATCTGTCTCTGTGATGTTCATGAAATTCAGCAAAGGTCTTTCAATTTTTCTCATCTTCATGTAAAATATATGTACTCTGAATACTTTATATCTGCATGTGAGTGTGTGTATTGTCTGATGTAAACCACATGAAAAATCATTTTTGAGTGTGTAGCTGAAGTAGGAGATTTAAAGAGTATTACTTAAAAATGAGAATAAGGATAAATAAATTGTGGACATTCATTGTAGACCATATAATTAAAATGAACAGAAGATTAAAAACATAAAAGTTCACTAGAAAGAAGAAACTTTTAATTTGAAGCTCTAGAAATATTTTGTCAGAATAATATAACCTGAATATTAGTTTTATAAGGATACAGTTTCTATGAGTTCAAATTGATTTGATAGCAATAGGTTTTGTTTTTTCATGAAGGATTATTGAAATAAGACTCAAGATACATATATAACACCTTAACCCATTTTAAATATATGTTCACTATAAGTATTTTTTAACTTGGGGAAATGTAAAAAAGTTGAAAGAAGAACATAAAAATCACATATAATCTTACAACCAAAAGCAATAAAAATTTACAACATTTCCGTGTTGTAAAGTTTTCATCTATGGAATACTTTTTACAAAGTTAAGAGCACACATAGTACATGGTTTTACTTTTCAACTGACTTACAGAAACATTTTCCTACGTGACTCCAAACTCCTAAACCATACCTCCTGCTCTGGAGTCAAATCAGACTCCTAGCAACTTTAAAGTACAGAGAATAACTGCCCTTGTGGATTTCTGGGCGGCAAGTTTTTCTAGGGGCAGAAGTTTCCTTTTTCTCCCTGTGAATGGCTGGTGGGTTCAAACTGTTAGCCTTTATATTAGAAGTCCAATGCCTAATCAATCCACATATGCCACCTTGGTTCTTTCCTAAATGTTTTGTACTTTCCAAAACCATTTTAATGGCTGCATGATCGTTAATGATGTGAGCATATTATAATTTCTAGCAGGAAATAACTCTGTCTTAATGTTTATCAAAAAATGACCATGCAGCTCATAAAAGAGTAAAATAAATTTTATTTTACCTCACTGGATTAAAACTTCAAGATTATTTACACTCTGCATTTTTCAATCATCTTAATGACTGGCAGCTGCTTTAAATGTTCTCATTGTTAAACCACTAAAGCACCACAATGGAAGCAAATCGTTTTAATTTAAGTTCAAATGGCAGTTATAGGTAAAAAATTAAACTCGAGTTATTTGCCTCATAGTTAAGAATGGCTTCTTTCCAACTTGCAGGAATGTTCTTCAAGACTTTTGAAAGACAAATGTCAACAAGAACTTATTCTTCAGTCTTATACCATAAAAACTAAAAAACCTTTGAGAAAGCTATTTTTATAGTTTTGTTAAAACATAGCATATTTGAAGAGAGCTTTTAAAAGCCCTCTTGTCAATGTTCTTGCTAGAACAAGGTAAGACAATAATTTGCGTAAAGTGGTGGTGGGGACACGTAACTCTAAAAAGTACATGGGGACACGTAACTCTAAAAGTACAAGTTTTAAGATTGTTTCTCTAAAGCAGCGGTTCGCAACCTGTGGATTGCAACCCCTTTGGGGGTTGAACGACAATTTCACAGGGGTCGCCTAAAAGCATCAGAAAACACAGGAACTGAGACATAGCTCTTCTATCCATCTGCATGCAGATCTGCCCACATACGAGTACCCAGCGTGAAGACTGTTATCCCTGCTACACCATGCGTCAAGACAAAATTTCATTGATTTGCCATTAGAAATAAATATTTCACAATATATAACTAAATGTTGTTTCTGTGATGAATCACTATGCTTTACTTATGTTCAATTTGTAACAATGAGAATACATCCTGCATATCAGACGCTTCATAAAATTACCATTATGACCTAACAACAGAAATGATGTTACGGTTGGGGTCACCACCACATGAGGAACTGTATGAAACATGTAGGATGCAGCATGAGGAAGGTTGACAGCCATTGATCTAAAGGTATTTTCTTCCCAGATGCTTTTCTCCCCAATCTATGTTTAATTGCCTGGCTATATTTAAGCGGGACACCATTGACCAGGGGGCAGGGGGGGGGGTTTCTTGATTAAAAATTTGGTCTATATGGAGCAACAAAAATGTTCATAGAATGCAAAAATAGTATTTTTTGGGGGGGGAGCCATCACTGCCTCTGGTGGTTGTGGGCGCTACCCAGTGCTGATTCTGAGAGCCGCCACTGGATTTGAACTGCCAAGCCTGCGGGTTGCAGTCCCACACTCAACACTTACGCCACCGGGGCTCAGCCCGCAAACATAGTATTTTAATATATTTATTTAATTTTAAAATCCCACAGGACAAATTGTTAAAAAGCAGGACGTCTGGTCGCCTTACCTTACACACCAAGGCTACCAAATTGCTCACAATCACGTAAGAATCATACAAAGGAGCAAGGTGTTAGTCTGTCTCAGTAGTAGAAAGGCTTGAACTTCAAAACAGGTGTCAGAGAAAGTGTTCCTTTGCTGACACTGTCCTTACAATAGTGCTCCAGTGGGGAAGTAGCCAGCTGCTCACAGAAAGTTGAGTGGCTCAAATCCACCAGCTAGACCATCGGAGAAAAATAAGGCACTTAGCTTCTGTACAGATTACAGCTCTGCAAACCCGACGGGGCAGTTCAATTCTGTCCTACAGGGTCATTGTACATTCAAGTCAATTTGATGGCGATGGGTGATAGGGAGGTGAATCTCTCCAATAACTAGCATTTTAAAAGAGTCAACCAGAGATCGCAGCAGCCTGGATGGCACAGTGGTTAAAATGTTCAACTGCTGACCTAAAGGGCGGCAGTGCACACCCACCAGTCACCTCATGGGAAGAAGATATAGCCATTGATTCTGTAACACTGCCTGGAAAACCCAATAGGGCAACTCCACTCTGTCCTGAAATACTGTCATGGGTCAGAAGAGACTCAGCAGCCAAGAGCGTGTCTTATTTGGAACCAGTACAGAACTGAGTTCTATCAGGGTTGCCCTGACCGCGGTCTAGAAGTAGATCACCAGGCCTTTCAGAGGTGCCTGGGGAAGGACTCAGACCTCCACCCTTTCGACTAGCAGCTGATAGTGTTAACGATTTATACCACTCAAAGTCTCCTAGCCAGTCAGGAAACCCCAGTGGAGTGATCCACAGCCCTTTGTCCTTAGCCTTAGCTCATCAAGATGAGGATCAGCACACTGCCTGCTTGATGGACAGCTATAGGAAGTTAAGAACATGAGACACTAGAAAAGATTCTAGAAACCACTAAATGTTACACTGCTATACAGAATGCTATCTCCATTTCTAGCCCATCAAATGTCTAGTAGTAACCTCTCAATAAATGTTTATCTCCTTTCTTAGGTACTTGGGAGAAGTAGAGGTACTATGAGTAGGGTCCTTCTAAGTTTCGTCATTTGGCAAGTGGTACTTTTCTCAAGGCACAGGTTAAGACCCTAGTGTTCAGAGGCTGCACCATGATAGATGGCCCAGTCAATCAAGTGGTTCGGAGCTTGCTAATCAAAGACATCAAGGTCAGCGGGTTAGCATTTCAAGCAGTGTGCACTATGAGTCAAATACTATTTGATGCTTTCACGTGTACTCTAACCCTCATCCCCACTGCTCCCAAGTTGATTCAGACCCACAAAGACCGTATATAGAGTTTCAGAGGTGGTAAATCTTTGTAAAAGGAGACAGCCTTATCTGGATCCCAAGGAACAGTTGGTGGGTTGGAATGTGTACCCAAGTGTGCCACCAGGGATCCTGGTAAGGCCCATAGGAGCCCTATGAAAGGTGTTATCCCTATTCCAATTAGGAAACCAGGCTGAGGAGGTGTCTGATTTGACCAACCTAAGACTAGTATGGGGTAGACCTGATACTACTAACTCAAGGCTGTCTGAAGCCTCAGCCAAGAAACACACGAGCTTTCTGCCCATTTCTCTTTTTGTGATTCCAGTGACTCATTTGCTTTGGATATGTGTTAACAAAAATTGTTGGTTCACTCTATACCATTAGGAGCCAGATTTTAAAAGAAAGAAGACCTGTCACCAACTCCCTGCCAAACCAGATTAGCAGAAAGAAAAATTCTGAGGCGGCAGAGCCAGGGGGATTTTCAACTTCAGTACATTAGTTAAACCTGGCCTCTAAGCGCAAGTGGAAACAGGCGACATCATAGTCCATCAAGTATTCATTGAATGACTGATGAAAAGATTTCTCAAGAAAACTCATGATGTCCTTGGCAACAGCAAGTAACAATTCTCTAGCTCACTTGTAAACAGGTGATTTCGAAAGTCTGTTATCAAAAAAAAATGTATACCAAAACCAAATAACCAGAAATAATCAGAGAGATACCTGTTAAGAGTTTCCTTCTCCACAGGAATGAGAGTGAACAACACGGAGGAGGGTGTCAGTCAACACTGTTACTTTTATAGGAACAGAACACCAGAGGGAACCAGGAATCAAAACCCAGGAAAACTGGACAGCAAAGCGATGCAATCATTATTGTTCCAGAAGTGGAGGGTTCCAAGAAAAGCTAGTGAAATCATGGCAGGGACAATCCAGCACAGCAAAGCATTGGAGATGCAGTGCAGGAATTGTGCCCGGTCTGACACCCCACACACATCAGGGCATAACACAAAGGAAGTGCAACAGAGCAGCAAGGGGAGCAAAGCAACAAAGTCCCATGGCAATTCTGAAAATAGACTTCGGACTCAGGGGACAGTGCTTGGCACTGCATCTGACTGGATCAGAAAACATTCATAAGGGTCAGCAGACAGACCTGGAACTAGCTATAGGGTTTTTTCTTTTCTATCCATAAAAGATAGGATAAACAATCCCAAGGACAAAACAATGGGACTGACAGTTCAGGAGAGACAAGGGAGAGGACCAGGTGAGGAAAAGGGAGGAGGGAGAGAACAAAACCAGGGACAACAAGAGATCAAAAATCAATGGAGAGGAGGGCATAGAATTCCTAGTGGGATTTGGTCAAGTGCATTATAGCCAAGAGGAAGTGCAGAGAACCAAATGGAAGTCGAACATGATAGTGGGACAGGAGGAAAGTAAAAGGAAATACAGGGAAGAAATAGGAGGCAAAAGGCATTTAAAGAGGTATTAACATAGGCAAACAGTATTGTACTTCAAGACAGATCTTTGAACTTCTCTTTGATGATGAATGTGATGCTATTCCTTTTCAATTTGTCATTTCTCACATAGTACAAAATGATTTCCAAACTCAAAACAGCCAGTTTCTACTCACTAATGCTTACAATATCATCTTTATGTGTCCCATTTTATTTTGATGACTATCAATTTTCCTAGATTCATATTTAATACATTCCACATATAACATGTTTTAAAGGAAAAGGCTAAATAATAAACAATTATAAAATGGTAAATTGCAAGTCCTTATGTATCTAGTGTCCCTTTTTTCCAATCTAAAAGTTGGCATAAAGACTGGGTAATACTAGTATACTGGAGCAGTATACTGAAACAGCTGTAAAGAAATCTGATGATTTGTAAAACTGCTTGAGTAAAACTGCTGCAAATGTCTGGCTTAGACTGTTCATGAACAAAGATGTCAATTAAGGGACAGAAGCCATGGATTTTAATGCATGGGCAACTAAAAAGAGTAAGGCCCTTTAAATAAATGGATTGGCACCATGGATACAACGATGGACTCAGGTATAGGAACAATTATAAGGACCATGCAGTGAGTGCTTTGTTCTGTTGTGCTATAGGTCAAAACCAACTCAACTAACAGCTATAATATACATGGGGAAACTGGAAAATTCATAAGGAAGGCAAAAAATAATTTATACCTTTGATTTATGATGTTGGTGAAGAGTACAGAATTTATTATAGACTGCAAGAAGAAAGAACAAATCTATATTGGAAGAAACATAGCAAGGCTACTCCTTAGACATGAGGATAGAGAGACTTTGTTTCATATCCTTCTAGCATGTTAATAGAAGGAAGCAATCGCTTCAGAAGGACATAACTTTTGATAAGCAGATGTTCAGTGAGGAAGACTCTTTTGTTTTGTTTTGTTTGGCATCACTGTTCTCTGGTGGTGGGAGTAGAAGGCCGCAGTCCCGTGCACAACCACTACACCACCGGGGCTCAACGAGGAAGACTCTTAACAAAATAGATTGACAAATAACTGCACCAATGGGCTCAAACATAACAACAGTTGTTGAGGATGGGACAGAGCCCGGAACAAAGTTTCTATGAATTAGAATCTACTTGACAACAAGTGCACAAAGTAGAACAAAATGTTTGAAATCAGGGTGATCCTGGGAAATTCAAGATATGTGGTCACTGTCTGGAATTCTTCTATCTTTAAAAGAATCCAACACCAGTGTGGCTCAAGAACTGCACAACAACCTTAGTCTCTGAATGATCAAGGCTGAAGTCTAAACAAGTAGTGTATATGAAGTTACTTATGGTCATCTGTTTATTTCTTTACATCCCACCAGATCTATATGAGGTCATAAATTCATTGGCCATAATCTAGGAAGCTTTTTTTAAAAAAAATCATTTCATTGGGGGCTCACACAACTCTAATCACAATCAATACATACATCTACTATATGCAGACCACAATTGTACATGTGTTGCCATCATCATTCTCGAAACATCCTCCTTCTACTTAGGCCCTTGGTATCAGCTCCTCATATTTCCCCTCACTCCCTATTTCCCCTTCCTCATGAGCCCTTAATAATTTACAAATTATCATTATTTTGTCTTATCATAAGCTGTCCGATGTGTCCCTTCACCCACTTCCCTGATGTCCATACCCCAGGGAGGAGGTTATATGTAGATCCCTGCAATTGGAAACCTTTTAAGATACCACTAGGTTTATCCTTGATGTCCTAAATTAACTAATGTGCATTTTAATGCCAGTTGATGAGCTCTTTTTAACTATTTGATTGCTTTTGTCAACAAGGAGTCATCACACAAGGCCATTCAACATTAAATAATATCCATGAGTTAAGAGGTTTTTTTCAAATATTGTAGAAAGCTTAGTGGAATTTCCAAACATTGGTTATGAATATGGGGTTGAGAGAGCTTAGAGTATTCCTGCCAATGGTTCGGACAGAGTGAAAACAATTAGCAATATTTAGTCCACTTCTGGAATTCTGGTGGTGTAGTCACTGTGTGGAGCTGTTAACCAAAAGGGCAGCAGTTCAAAAACCACTCCATAGGAGAAAGACAAGACTTTGTACTTTGTACTCCTCCAAACAGTTACAGTCTGAAACCCGACAGAAGCAATTCTCCCCTTTCCTATAGGGTTACTATAAGTGAGAATTAATCCAATGGCAGTGAGGATTTTGTTTGTTTGTTTGTTTGGTCTATTTCTAACCTGGAATAGTTCACGTCTCCTTAGATAACGAGGCACACTCTGGTTTCCTGGGTATCATTATTCTGTGAGAAAAATTGTGTGCCTACTGTTACTTGAAATTCATATCTTAGCATTTTGCATGCTTTTAGCGTCCAATATTGTCATTACAGATTTGTAATAGTTACATAATTTTATGTCAACTTGATAAACAGGTCTAAGGTGGGGTCTAGATTTGTCTCTCTAGTCAACCTGACCTAACACAAGGCTCAACCAAAAAAAAAAAAAAACTAAACACTATGATTGAGACAATTCCGACTCATGGTGTAGACTAAAGCTATGACTACTCTTTCACTGGAGGACTTAGTCTTTTAAATGGAAGAGTCTAAGTTAGGTATTCAGTTGTCTGGATTACGAGAAACTACTAAGGAGGCCAATAGGCTTTCCTTGCCCATTCTTTCTGACTAGGATTATAAAGTGTGCAGGATCATACCACAGAAAAATAAGCCAAACTTCTTTCAGATCTTCATCATAGTTCATCTTTATGCCCTCTTTAGGTTAAACTAGTTCAATGTTCTCTCCAACAATGAATATTTTCAATCTCTCACTTTGCTTCACTCATATCACTCAACACCATTACCCAGAAGGCAAAAAAAGCCAAAAATAAATGAATATATGCTTTAATATAAGTCACTCTACCCTCCCTCACCTGGTTCAAGAATCCCCAGTTGGGGCTGAGCCCCGGTGGCGTAGTGGTTGTGCGCGGGACCGCGGCCCACTGGGGTGGAGGTTCAATTCCAGCAGTGGGGCTGGGCCTCCTACTCCCACCACCGGAGAGCTGTGATGCCCCCCCCCAAAAAAAATAAATAAAAGGAATATGCTTTAAAAAAAAAATAATCCCCAGTTATCTTCATTTTCCTGTAATTTCCTGAAAAACACAATTCATCTAGCTCAGTTTATGATCCTTACTGATTAGAATGTCTAGTCCTCTCTCCCAAAATGAAAGTCTACATTTCTATGATTTGAAAAATAATTTAAAACCTTTAATGATCTTTCTCCAAAAAATAAGAACCCGCTTATTAACATGATTAATACACTTTCCCACTCCCACAAATAGTCACAAATATCCAACTCCCTATTACCCACATGTGGACTTAGTGCATGAGCAAAAGCTAAATGGCTACTTCCCAGCCCACTCCCAAACATTTTTAGCTGCCCACTATGGTTCAGCCACTCCAGTATAGGCACTGGTGCATGGTAGGGAAGGTACACAGAGACAGCTCAAGAAATAATGGAAAAAGTCAAGAAAAGAAGGCATGAAAAAAATGACTGTCTTTACAATATTTGCATTAAGATTTCTTTCAGAAGCAGGAAGGATATATGTACACATATACACATATATATTAATTAAAACTTACAGCTCATGACTGTTGTCAGGTGCCATTGTGGACAGCCAGTTCTGCCTCATAGTGTACAACAGAACCAAACATTGCCCCGTCCTGCGCTATCCTCACAACCGCTCGCTCTTAGGTTTGAGCCAGAATAGCTTATAGTCAGAGAAAGAACCATTTTCTTAGTTAAATAGAGAAAAATAGTTTATGTATTGTGTTAGTCTAGGTAGACTCGAGAAACAGATTATGTAATGTCCCAGAGGAAGAATAAGTTGATAAAATATTCTATGGGAACTGGAACGCTACACATTAAGATTACTATAAATTATGTGTGCGCATGAACACACATAATTATGAGTAAGCCTACCAAAACCCAAACGGTACTATTCTTTAGACTCCTACTATTCCCCAGTATCTTAATGTAGAAGACAGTGATCTTTAATATCATCTAGTCAGGTTTGGGATGTAATTAATCTTTATATCACAAAAAAACCCAAGAACGGCATCTTGCAAGTTACAGCCTTCTTATAATTGTACTGGAAGATATACTGTAATTTACTTAGTATAGTCATGAATTTATAGAACCGTGATTCAGAGTTGCACACAATCTGGTTTTAGCACTAAAGCTGAAAAATAAAACCTACTGGAATTGCTCCAACTTGCTGTAGTTTCTGGAATACAGGTAAAAAACCCCATTAGAGTTTGCATCAAGATAGCAGAGCTTCAGTGTAATAATGTTCAATCTCACAGCAAACTGACAGTACGTTGTTGATTTGGCCACCAAAAAATTATTTATAGCAAATAATCAAGGATAACAAATGTTTCTTCCACTTCTTTTCCAGTAACAGTCACTCTTTATAATGAAAAAATATTTATGTGCTGCTGGCAAAGAAGCTCTCACTGTGAACATTAAAATTGAAGAGTATCTTCCCCCACAGTTTTATTCGGCATCACTTCCCCAGTCCTTACGTTTTCAAACCTTTTACGCAAGCAAATGTTAGCATCTGATGTAGATGTCAACTCAATTCCTTGTCTAGGCCACGGCTTAATCTTCAGTATATTTTGTAACTAAGACTATCTATTTTAGCTTGTCATTTCTGTAAGATTTATGTCAATTAGGTTACACATTTAGTCTGTTCATTTTATTCAATTAAGTTGCTACTATAAAGTCTTCACAATAGAAGATGCTTCAAAAAACAGTAGATTGCCATTCTTCTTTATGTGCTTATAGCTGTCATGAAATATGCCCCATATGGTTCCAATAATGTACAGTAAAATGAAATGTTTGATGTAACTAAAATTTCACAAAGAATTTCTACTTCTTGGCATTAATAATAAAAAGTGCTAAAATGGACAATTTTCTCCCTGAATCCATGGCAGATAAAAGTTAACATCTAATAAATTTAATTCATTTTAGGGCACAAGATTTATTCAACTTCTTAGCACTGTACTTAGTGGGCACAAGCATATATTACATAGAAAACACTTACCATTTTTCTGAATAGGATCTAAAATGCTTTGCTTTCTGTAGCAGTATAGATTTCTTTGGTACACATTATGTGTCCTTAAAACATCCTTATAAAAGATTATTCTTATTCCTATTTTTAAAAATATTCAGTGGAACCCAAACTCAATAGCCTGCTTACAATTTCTCAAGCTACTCTATTTTCTTCTTTTCAATAATACAATGCTTAATGTTTTTGAAATTGCAGCACTCCATCATTAGTTGGTTGACTTTATGGCATACTCTTTTTCTCTCCTGCCAGTGTGGTATGTGTGGGTACTTTAATTCAAACTAATTTTGGTTTTAAAAATTCATGACCTATTGAAGTAATGAGAGGCTGATTAAAAATTCACTTCAGATTAATTTCCTTGCCTTAAACTTAAAATTTTTACTAAGTACCTCTCTATAAGATAATATTCCATTGAGATAGATGTTAGTAGACTGGGGAGAAGGGAAGGGAAGAACAATATGAAAACAATAATAAAGTGGTACTTTGAAAGTTTTGCTAAAAAAGGAGTTCATAATCTGATGTGAAAGACGTGCACAAATAATAGAAAGTATTCGATAACTTGAGCATTAGGGAAGTGCGGTGAGAGTTATTGGCAAAGGCCATGATACATCTGAAAGAAGCCTGGTTCTAAGTTTGAGATTGGAACACTCGTGTTGTGCTACAGAGTTTACCTTATAGTCCATTAGCACACGAGTGTATGGACACACATGCACACATATACAGACATTTCCACTTACATCCAAAGAGATGTACAAGCAGAAATTCAAAGTATAGTTACTACTCTTGTACTCTGCTTTCCAACTATGTGTTCACCGAGTCAGGGCAATTGTTTTTATCATGTATGTTACCTGTGGTCATGAATATATAGACATTCATTTATCTTCAATCTTTCAATGTACTAACAGTTCTATAATCTAAATAGAAATCAATAGTCTACCCACTAATATTGTATCAATTCATTTCTGGATATTGGTAATGTACTTTAGTTATGTAAGATGTTACCAATGGGGGGGGAAGCTGGGTGATAGGAATATTGGATATTTCTATATTTTCTTGATTATTTTTTGCAATTTCGGAGGAGTCTAAAATTATTAACAAATAAGGCTAGAGGAGGGGACAAGGCAGTCAGAGTGCAGTGTAGCAAACGATTCCACTCCCCCCACTATCATGAGACCAATTCTACCTTATAAATCCAGTTGGACTGGAAGAGGTACACTGGAACAGATAGGAACTGGAAACATAGGGAATCCAAAACAGAGGAACCCCTCAGAATGAGTGGCGATAAGGGTGATATTGCAGGGATAGAGGAAAGGTGGGCTAGAAAGGGAGAACAGATTGCAAAGATCTACATATAACCTCCTCCCTGAGGGAAAGACAGCAGCGGATGAAAGGAGACATCAGAGGGTGTAAGATATGACCAAATAATAATGTATAACCTATTAAGGGTTCATGGGGGAGGGGAAACCTGGGAGGGAAGGGAAAATGAGGAGCGGATATCAGGGGCTCAAATAGAAAGCAAGTGTTTTGAGAATGATGAAGGAAGCAAATGTACAAAAGTGCTAGACACAATGGATGTATGGGTGGATTGTGATATTTAGTTGTATGAACCCCCAACAAAATGATTATATATATATGTATATATATATATATATATATATATATATATATTAAAAAGAAGAGTCGGGCAATTCCACAAATGCTGATATGGAAGTATCTTCAAGATTTACTGGCATGTGAACAAAGATGACAAGGAAAAATACATACAATTTGCTCCACTTTGTGGAACAGAAAAAGCTATGTGCTGGCATATGCATACACTAACTAAGTATTGATAGCAGCAATTGGTTCTGGTGAAGGAAACTGGTTAACTGCGAAAGTGGGGAAAAGGAGAGCTACGACTCATTTTGTGTGTTTGTGTGTGTGTGATGAGTTTCATATCCTATGCATGCACTGTCGCTTCAAAAAATAATTCATGGCATAATTTTCCTTTTATATCTGGCATAGTTCCCTTTTTCCAGCTCAGAAGGTCTAGGAATTATGGGATGGGATTCAGGGATAGATTTTTCCACTGGTCCAGGCATTCTGAGAGGTTCCCTTGCTGGACTGTGAACTACTCAAGGGCTAGGGACTACACTAGTTGCTGCACCTGGCACGGTGTCTGGTACAGTTAAGGAAACAAGTTTTCTTGACTTATTTTGACAAATTATCTTTGTCCGGACATGTTGATCGACACTTATAAACCCAGACTCAGGATTCCTCACTGTTGACTTTGCTCCTGGAATGATCTTTACAAAAAAACAACTTCTTATTAGCCGGCCATTCCCGGGTCAATAACTGTCTATCCCTAGACATCAATGCTAGAAAAAGTATCAGATTTATTTAGTGAAGGCAGGCTTTTGTGTGGAAATATGGGTGACTTGTACAATTCTTTTTAATTTTAATATAAGATTATTAAAGGTAGTGTTCAGCATAAAATAATAGTTATAATAAACCAGTATAGATTTCATATATGATGTGAGTGGAGCAATTTGTATGTTCATGAACCATGGGACTCCTTGCTCACCTTAGCTAAAATCTCTCCTTCAAAGTCATCACTCCTTTTACATTTTTTTCTTGGAGAATAATATTTATTGAGTATCCTTGGACTATTGATTAGGGGTGAAAAGCCCCTGCTGTTAGAGTACATCAGAAAGTGATTTAGGCTAAAATTTAACATTTAGTCACTTGTTTTCCCTTTTAACCTATTTTTCCATTTATTCTACTTTTCACCCCTTTTTACCTTTATGGGTTTTGTTTAACCTCTACAAGCCCCTTATTTCTTTCAATAGTAGCTATCTCCATGTATAACCTGGTACTCTTAGCAGAATATAAACCTCTTAAGAGCAGGAAAGTCTTATTTACTTCTTTATTCCCACAGTAACTGATACAAAATTCAATCACCTTTGAAAATAGCTCATTTAATTAACATTTCATTATTGAAAACTTGAGGAATATTTTTTAATATCACTTAATTTATAACTAGACTATTTGCTTAAAATAGTCTAGGAAGCTTGTTGTGAGGGCACATAAAAACATTCACAATTACAGAAAAAATAGTGCTGTCATAACTAATAAGCCTCATCTTTTTTAAAACAAGAAGACGCTTTGAGTTTGGGAGGCAAAGCCAGAACTTTCCCTATCTATAAACTGAAGCTGTATCTTTTCTCCCTTCCTCAGCCACTTACAGCTTGTCTCTAAGCTGAAACAGAACTACAAAATTGCTAAGCTACTCTCTTCAAACTTGGTAAACAAATGCTAAAAAGGGAGACTAAGCTCCCCAAGGGAGAGAGAAGAAGATAGGAGTCCCTTCAGAGAGCACCAGTTCAATAGCTTCCTACTTACAAGGAATCCTGCTTTGTTTGCCAGACATCTCAGAGACAACCAACGCCAGCCAGCCCCTAGAAGTACTGCAGTCCTTTGGTACCACGTGCAGCAGGTTCAAGATTCACTCAACACACTTCCGAGCTTTTCTGCATTTGTCCTGCCAGCTTACTTCTTCTGCAAATAAATAGGACTGAAAGCAAGTCCAAACTAGAGCCAATTTCGATATCCAATAGAAACAAATCAATAAGTATATTGGAATTATAAGGCTTAATGGTGGCAGAAACTCCATCCTATCTAAGAAACTCCCACAGAGTTTTACATATAACAATATAAAATATTTATATATTTTAAAACTATGACTCAAGTTTACTGCCATCGTAAATTCACTTTTAAAAAGGGCTTGTTTGGATTAGCTGTATGCTCGCGTATAAAGCAACCCGAAGATCAGCCAAGGAACCTAATCTTACCACAAAAACTGCATTAAAAATGTGTTGGAAACTTGGCTTATGCACGAGTACATACGGTAACTTCTTCAAGGAGTAGAAGTCAAAACCCTGAAAGAGACCAGGATGGCTAGTCTGATAGGGATGGGTGGGACCCCTAAGACTGGCCTTCATCTCAGCCTATGGACCTTAGCCTTTCAGTCTGAAACTGAGCTCACCTCCTTGTTAGAATAGTCAGCCACTTAAGGTCAAAAGGAACCCTGGGGGTGTGGTGGTTATATGCTGGGCTGCTCACCTCCATGTCAGCAGTTTAAAACCACCAGCTGTCCTTTAGAAGAAAGGCAGGGCTTTCTATTCTTGTGAAGAACTACAGTCTGGAAAACTGACAGGCAGTTCTACCCTGTACTTTAGGGTCCCTATGGCAATGGCAGTGATTTTGATTTTGGTTTGGTTGGTTAAGATCAAAAGGGCTTTGAGGGTAAAGCTAAGGGGATAAAAAGTGGGAAGAAAGGTATCAGGAAACATAAGGAAAATGTGGGCTAAATAGAAGTACATTGAGGGCACTGCAATGAATGAATCGAATCAAAGTGTGTATGAATTATTGATCATGTAAAACCATAGTCTGCTCTGTAAGTCTTCATCTAATTCACAATAGAATCATTTTTAATCTCTATATTAAAAACTTCCACATAGTTTTATCATTGTCAAACTTCAGGAAAAAAGGTCCTTCCCTTAAGGAACTCCATTTGAGCTAAAATAACTCCTTGGGCAATAGAATGAAAAATTGTGAGAGATATTTCACCTCAGGTTGAAGATCTCTTAAAATTAGTTCTAAAAGAAAGGTGGGGAAACTCAATGATTTTTTAAATTGCCTTAAGTTCCCCAAGGCATAATGTTACAAAATTCTAAAAGATATTAATTTTAATATTGAAAAATTTCCATGTTTTCATATCATAATTCCCCCCTCTCAAGTTAGAAATCATACTGAGAAGCAACAGGAAAGGCTTACATTCTCTTTGGTATAGTTTGAATGTCTTAAAAAATTGGAATAAGAACAAACTCTTTTGCGTGGTGCATGGTTTGAAGAACAAACTTTTGATTCATAAAGATGGTCTGAGGATTATGTTGAAATTGTTTTTAGTATTTCTTAAGTATTATATAGAAAGAGCCCAATATAGTCTACTTAGACAATATACTGTGCCTGTTTACAGCATATGAAATTGTAAAATCAAACAACTCTAGGGAAAAAATCAATTTATAACTTCAGTCTCAGAATCTAACCTACACAGTAAATTACTAAGGTTGCTAAAGCTAATTATCAGTCTATTACTCTAATTTGAAGTGTTTTTTCAATGGATGTATTGGAAATTACAATTAACCTTTTAAAATGATCTAGTTTAGATTAATACCAACTTAATTTCAATAGTATGCAGAATTTCTGCTCCTCTATAGCTTGGTTCTCTAGTGTTGTTTGGACTGTCATTTAAAATTTATATTTATAGATTATAAGTCCATCCACCATTTTAAGTATTGTTTTATGATGTTTTTAAAAATCAAAAAGGAGTTGCTAACTCTTTATACTACAAATAACTATTGGGTAATCATCTTGACTTGTGGCTCCTTATTTATTTGTATACACTCAAGTTACTGCATAGTGCCATTTAAAATCATAAGTGTTTCTTTTTTGCACATGTCCACTCATGATGTGTTCTCTTTTTTTTGTTTATCTGGAATGTTCTAATTTCGCATACTTTTTTTGAAGGACAGATTTGCTAGCTATAGATATTTTTGTTGACAGTCTATTTTTCTATTTCTTTCAAGCACTTAGAATATTTCATCCGACTGCCCTCTTGGCTTACATTGATTCTGATGACAAGAAAGCTCTTTGGGCTGACTGCAGCCCACGGGCTTGGCGGTTCAAATCCAGCAGCAGCTCTCGGGAGCGGCACTGGGTAGCGCCCATGACCATCAGAGGCAGTGATGCCCCCCACCCAAAAAAAAGGAGAAAAAAAAGATAGCTCATAATCTTATTGATGATCCTGTGTGTGTGAATGCTATGTGGAAATTCACTTCTCTATTGCTGCTTGCAGGGTTCTTTGTTCAGTTTACACATTTCCACAATATGTCTATGTAGGATCTCGAGATGATCATATTTTGTGGTCAAGTTTCTTGAATGTACAGATTTTGTTAATGAAATTTAGAAAGTTTCAAATTATTATTCCATCAAGTATTCTTACTATCTCCTCTCATCCTCTTCCATATGCTGGCATGCTTGATGATGTTCCATCTAAGGCTCTACTAATTTTTTTCTTCATTTTTATTCCTCTTATGAGGAATTTCACTTAATCTATCTCCAGGTTAACTCAGTCTCATTTCACTGAGTCCTTTATTCTTCCAGCTCGAATTTACTGAGGAACCCTTCTTGTGTGTTCTTTTTTTCATTTTAGTTATTGCAATTTTTGATTACAATTTTTCTCTTCATTTGTTGTAAAAGTTTCTATGTATTGGTTCATACTACTTATTTGACAAGACACTATCCTCATGTTGTCCTTTAATTTTTTAGACATGACTTTCTTGAGTTTTAAAAAATACACTTATTATAGCTGATGTAAAGTCAGTTTTAGTGTAAAGATCCAGCTAAATTGAAAGCATAATAGCAACTGTGTTTCAGGACTCCAAAAGCATCATCTTAATAATTTTTCTCAAAAGGCAAAAGATGATATCATAGGGGTGTATTATAAAGAAAGCTTCAAGAAATTACAAACTGCAGTATGGGACTATTCTAGACCTTGATTGTCAGAGGTACACATGTATACATCTGCTGAAACTCATTAAATTGTATATTTTAAATGGCTGTTTTATTAAATAAAAAATTACACCCCCTTAAAAATCACTAACTGCATTAGTAAAAATGTGGCCAGGAAAACTAGTCTTCAAGACCTTTTTTCCTATTAAGATCATATGCCTGCTCATTCATCAAAGGTAGCAAGGGCTATCCTATGAGAAGTTCGTGGGGAACTTTATCTCCCCCACCCTTCGGCACTCACCCTTCATGGGGAACTTTATCTTCCCCACCCTTCGTCACCCACCGTTGTCTTCGTCGGGAACTTTTATCTCCCCCACCCTACAGCCTTTACGCTGCCTCTTCAGATGTTCTGTGTCCAGTCATCAAAGAACACAATGTCATACCCTATACTCACTACCCTCACGACCAATGACCTGATGCTGACTCCTAGAACCCTGTACGTGTACGTACAGTACGTGTAGAACTCCTCTTGGGAGTTTTCGACATTGTGACTCTCTATGCAAGTCGGAAGCCCTATCTTTCTCACATTTGAGCCCCTAGAGCAGTAGCTGGCAGCCTATGACCCGCGAGTCACCTGGTGACCCACTAGGAAAATTTTAGTGACCCACTAAAACAATTCTGAATTACGACTATCAGTAGGTATTCTTGTCAATGAGCTAAAGTGGGTGCTTTTGACTTATGGCAATGGGCAGCAGTAGAGGGCAATCCCTGGGATGTGGTGCTATCCATTTGGTGATCACGTGTTCTTTTAAAAACAATGAATTATCACCCAAATATCTCAAACCTTACGGGGATAATGAAACAGCATCAAGAAAGCCATGAAAATGATTAAATCTTCTCAATCATGTAGGGGTGGATTTTATTTATATGGTATTTACTTTCCTGCTAACATTTTAGGATTTATTTCAAGTTGTAAATATAAATTTGATCATAAATTTGTAATTCTATCTTTAAGGTATATTGGATTAGTCCATCTGTATGTATTTATTTTCTGTTTGAAGATGATGCATAATCTAAAGTAGAAGTGATGCGACCCACCAGCAAAAGTTTTTTGTGAAAAATGGAAAAATGACCCACTTGAAAAAAACACTGCCAACTACAGCCTAGAGGACGCCCAAACTGCCATTTTGGTGTGCGCATTGAATTCTCTGAGGAAGGGTTGGAGCAAGAGAAACACTACCTTCAGAAGGGTATAGGCCAAATGGATAATCTACTGAGAATCAATAGGGCCACATGCTGACCTTTGTGTTCACTAACGTTTTCTAGAGTTTTGTAGCTTCCTCAAGGACAGGTTTACTTTTTTGTTTTGTCCTTTAATCCCCTGTATATGGGTGTTACTGTTTCTTAGTCTGGAAGTTTTAACTTCAATATGGGTATTTCCCATATAGGATGTTTGAGAATGAAATTCCCTCTGCATACGCTTTGCTGCTGCTGTTTGCTGGGAGTTTTGTGATATTTCAGAACTGATTCTGTAACATATTCCTTGTCATATGTAGCTGATGTCTCTGCTCACTCAGCTTAGTGATAAGTTAATTATTCAACAGAAGTTTCTTAAAATTTCTTAAGCCAATATGTCTTTCACACTTTGGCAAGGGTGTGTGTGTGTGTGTGTGTGTGTGTGTGTGTGTGTGTGAGAGAGAGAGAGAGAGAGAGAGAGAGAGAGAGAGAGAGAGTGTGTGTGTGTGTGTGTGTGTGTGTGTACTGGGACACATTTCAATGATCCAGCAGTTTAGTATTCTGCCTTAGCCTTCACTTCCTGCTTTTTCAAAGCTGAAAGATCAACCAGAGGTGATTGAAAAGGGCTCTTTGCCCATTGAGCTACTAACTGCAAAGATAGCAGTTCAAAACCAGCCACCACTTCCTGAGAGGCAAATGGGCGCTTTCTCCGCCTGTAATGAGTTACAGTGTCTCAAACTCACAGGGGCAGTTACACCCTGTCCTAATGGATTGTTCTGAGTTGGCACAGACTCGATGGCAGTGAGTTTGGTTGGTTTTGGATTGTAGTCTTTCTTTGGCATGCTGTACATTGCTGTACACATTGCTGTACATGTGTATAGCATTCTAGATCCCTTAAAAGACATTGCATTCCCTTGATCTTCCCTTTAAGTTTTTTGGCTAAATCTCTTTGCGTCAACTGATATTTCTACCTTAGGGAGCAGTGATGTTAAATAATTGTTTTTGATTGTTTTCCACAGTTGACACAAGGTTGGATTTTTTCACTAATTTATACATAAAATAAAAACAGGTTTTGTGACTCCAGCTTTTCTAGGGAGGTGTCAGGTCAAAAAGTGTCAGTTCTATGAACATAAGGATAATTGAGGAGCTATAGAGAGAAGCTAGGAGTCAGAATCGACTCAATGGCTATGGCTTTGGTTAATGGCGGATGCTTCCTCCAGTAGATGTTGACTGTAGGGCAAGTTACAAATGAGAAAAATAAATAAATTCTGCCTCCCTGTTCTCACAGAAATCTAGCCATTTTATGGAATAAAATGAATAAACTGAATAAACTGAAGCCTTTCATTAATTCCCCAAACTCTGAAAACATTGGCTATGGCGATTCTTGGTAGTTTTGTTGCTTTTAAAAAGGATCAAATATTAAAAGGTCCTAATGCCATCATTTCAAGTTTTTCCTTCGTCCTAAATTTAAAACCAATCTGAAACTGGCATCTTCTGAAAAACAAAGAAAACACACAAATAAACCCTATGCAGTCCCTCAGTGTTCTGAATGGTTCACCCTGTTGGCTGCTAACTGAGAAGTTGGAGGCTGGAGTCCACCCAGAGGTACTGCAAAAGAAGGTCTGGTGATGTACTTCTGAGACATCAGCCAGTGAAAACCTTACGGTGCAGAGCACAATTTGGACACGCTTGCGGTCACCAGGACTCAGCACTGACTCAGTGACAAATGGTGATTAATCAAATACAATAAAACAGTGACACTAGTGCAGCTGGAACTTGTTGGGATTATCTTTTTTTTCCAGGTCTACCAAGATTTTGCACCTTTGACAGGATGCAGTCTTTCCACTTTTGTATCACTTATTTTAGGGGAAATTATTTTTGATTTCTTTCTCTAAGAGGTTTCTGCTTTTTGCAGGCTTTACTCTATAGCCCTAGGTTCTTTATATTACCTAGCAAATTATGTGGAATCCCTCATGAAATCTACATATAAACTGCTAGGTTAAAATAAATAATAATTAACATCTACAAAACTCAAAAAGGAAAATATGATTAGCCTTGATTTACATTCCATTGAACCTTTGGTAATGATATGAAAATAAATATGTTGTGTGTGCCTCTTTTAAATAACATGCAATAAAAAGCATTTGCTGTTATTTGGCTATATTTCAAGTACTTAAAATTATAGCCTTCTCTTACATACTGTAAGAAAGTCTAAGAGAATATGGGACTGACAACACAACAACTAGCCCAACATATAGAATCATAACTACATAACAGAAGAAAATCACAAAGGAAAGATCTCAATGTATTTCTTTGATGAAATGGGAGAAGATGGTGATGATAATTTGCAAGTCTGGACTTTTATAAGGGATCACAAGCATTGTAAAAACTCATTGTCATAGAACTTTTACTAGTTTATCACATATTGAACACTATTAAATATAATGTTGCCAAACCGAAGTACAAATCACAAAAAAAGGTTTGACAATCAGGGTAGCATTATCCTAAAACTAGTTGAGGAGAAACTAAATTTGTTTCAAGTGGTTCTCCATCTAAAGAGTTCTAGAGGCCTGAATTAATTAATTGTAAGTTTGACATAAAAAGAACCCACTCAGAACTGTTAGTAGGTGGGGTTCAGGTGGGAGGACACCTTTCCCATCTTGAAACAGCACTTAAAACTGGGCATAAGACTGCATTCTCTGCCACAATGAAGAGAACAATCTTACATAAAGAATAATATTGAAAATTGCAGATTTAATATTATAATAATGTAGAATTGGTGATAAAATCATCAGTATATTTACTATGAGACCCATTGAAATAGAGCAAATCCTTAATATCAAGAAAATCATATCAATAAAAATAATAGCATTATTGATATTTAAGATCATGTTCTTCATTAGTTTCATATTTCATTGATCTATTTATTGCATACTACTTAAAAGAACATGTAATAATCCTATAGACATACCAGTAATATTTTTGTTGCTGTTGATTTTTCAGAATTCATAGATGTAAAGCCTAGAATTTTAGGTATTTGTGAGCAACCATTAACATCCTTGTTAATGTTTTCATTTATGCAAAGACCCTGATGTGAAGAATTTTAACTTTATATACTTTAAGGCTACTGCATATGAGCAAGTTACTTTGCTAGTAAGTCCATACTATCACTAGACTAAGTTCAGATAATATTTTGGCATTTTAAACTATGAAATAGCACAAGAAGTGATAAGAATTTTGCTTCTGAAATAGTTTGTCCCTCAAGCAGATTTATACTATGGGTGATTTACATAAATAAATAGTTTTAAAGTTTCAGAGCAATATTGGTTCTTTTTGTTTGTTTGCTTGTTTGTTTTTTGGCATCACTGCCCTCTGGTGGGAGTGGGAGGCCCAGCCTTCCTCCTGGAGAGCTGCTGCTGGATTTGAACTGCCAAGCCACTGGGCTGCAGTCCCGCACTCAACCACTATGCCACCAGAGCTCAGTCCCGCAATATGGGTTCTTAAAGGGTCACTCTGAGTCACAATCTACTCGATGGCAGTGGGTTTCTTTTTGTGGCAAATATATATTAATTTTGTGTAAATTATAAGCAAATGTTTTGAATTAATCTGTGACTTAGATCTGTGACATAAATAAGTCCAATATAAAATATATTATGAGCACACTTAACACACCCAAATATTATCTCTGATTTCAAGAATAATTCAAAATCTTTTGGCTTAGGCATCAGCAAATCTGTTTTGTTTCATCTAAATTATATTAATGGAAACACAGACACAAAATATTTCCATAAAAATGAAATTATACTTTTGTCTGCCAAATGTCAGCTATTCCAAGTGTGACAATGACATAATGGTGGGTTAGTAAGTCTATTATGAAAACCAGCTTTATAACAGATAGCTCTTTATCTTTGACATGCTCATTTTCTAACAGAGGGTTCATATTGGTTCACAGACGCTGCGCCAATAAATAGTTCATTAGACTTTTCAAGAGTCTCATCCAAAGTCCTCTGGATGTGAAGGAAAGCAAAAGTATGAATAATAAGTAGGAGTTCAGGAGAGTTGCCATAAGGTGACCCAACACAAATGGCAAGTTTCTTTGGAGGCCCATGCTTTCTTTTTGTAAATTAATGTACATTTTATATTTTACATTATAGCATATATGTATTTGTTTCACTATCAAATCTGTGTATCAAGTTATAACCTTGGAAAATGGACACCCCAAGAAGGTGGCACTTTGTTAACCTGTAGCTTCAATTATCCTCCAGTCCTGGGTTTTCCACTGGAACAATTCAGGAAAGTGGCTGCAAAAGCAGATATCTACACTTTATCCTGGATTACAGGCAATAGTACAAAAGTCTTTCATTGCTGGGGGTGAGGAGAAGATACTAAGCAATATGTTTTTCTGAAAGGAGGGAAGTAGGCCATATAAGTATGGAAATCTTTGCTCTTGCATACGGCAACATAGCTACAGGTTCCAATATGTTTATATGCATGCTTCTTTCTTTCCAGATAATCAGGAGTTCTTCATCTAGTGCCCAAAGAGATTTTAAGGATTTGCAATGGTACCCCAGTTTGAGTAGCACACTTTGACTTTCCTACTCAATATTAGTAGAAAATCTTTGAATAGCTTTATGAAGCAATCACTATCAAAAGTTTCTGTGAAAGCCCAATAAAGGTATGCACCTTCTATTTTTAATGTACGTACACTCAAAAGTCTACCCAAACCCAACCCAACCACTGTCATCAAGTCCATCCCAATGCATAGGGATGCATAGGGTTCCTATCTTCATTGAGGGAGGGTGGGGGAGAGTGGGAAAACTGAGCTGATACCAAGGACTCAAGAAGGAAGAAAATTTTTTGAATGAGATCATGGCAACTTATGTACACATGTGCTTGACACAAAGCTTCATCTTTCTCCTATGAAAGTGCACAGAATCCCTAAAATCCACTCCTGGGCATTACCATAAGAAGGCCTCAATGTATACATATTAGAAAGATGTATTTATTTAACTGTATAAAGATGCATAACTTAAAACAAACCAACAGAAAGAGAAGAAATAAGTTCCAAAAATTTATGTTCCAATCATTCAAATCTACCATAGGAATGAAATTGGAGAATAAAAGATAAACAGGAGAATACAGTCTATGAGAAACAGTGACGGATACTCTAACCCCCATGTAAACAGCCAGTCAGTCCCCATATAATTAACAATAGCAAATAAATCATCAAAGATCACGCGATTGTAGTTATACACACAGAAAGAAGGCAAGGCTGGTGGAGAGTGGGGGAAATGAGCTAATACCATGGACTCAAGTAGGAAGAAAATGTTTTGACTATAAGATCATGGCAACATATATACACATGTGCATATGTGCATTAATTGTAATAAGAGCTATAAGAGCCCCCAATGAAATGATTTTTTAAAAAAGATCCCACTGCTGGAAGAAGTATGACAGAACATCTAACTTATCCTCTGCTTTTAAAGTTCCCCCCTAGAAAAACTTCTTTTTTTGTTTTTGCTTTTTTTTTGGGGGGGGGGAGCATCACTGCCCTCTTGTGGGAGTGGGAGGCCCAGCCTTGCTCCTGGAAAGCTGCTGCTGGATTCGAACTACCAAGTCAGTGGGCCACAGTCCCGCACTCAACCACTACACCACCAGGGCTCAGCCCTAGAAAAACTTCTAAAAACCTTTCAGATCTAGTATTGCACCAAATTCAAAGCCAGCCTAGGTAAATAATACTTATATACTTTAAATGTTCAAAGTCATTGCTCGTGATAAATGAATTAAGAACTCAAATTCATCATTTCACCCTGCCCCTCTAGCATAGTACTGCTACCTGACAAAGAAAACCTAGTAAGACCAGAAAATCACTTTCGAGATCATACAAAATGGTAAACACTGCGAGAATTGAAGTGGTCAACATTACACAATGCACTGACTAGCACGTCTTTAGGAGCCTGGGTGGCATAGTGGGTCCCTTATTGGGCTGCTACCTGTAAGTTCCGCAGTTTGAACCCATTTGTTGCTCCGAGGGTGAAAGATGAAGCTTTGTGCTCCCATAGAGGCTCCTAGAGAGGCACTTCTGCTCTGTCCTAGAGGGTCAGAATCTACTCAGTGAGTTTGGGCTTTGCTTCAGTTTATCACGCCTTTAGATAATTGCGACTGCCATTCTCCAACACTGCAAAGAGAACTTATGCTGCGGAATGGGGTATGAGAAGGGTCTTCCAACATTAACACTTCCAATTTTGTGATGAGAGGGAACAGGAGGCAAAGTATTCAAATCAATCTATTAACAGCTCTGAGATCATGAAGGCAGCAAAGAGTCCACACTAAGCTGCTGCAAATTCTGTAAGAGAAAGAAGGGTTAATGAAGGGTTATGATGGAACCGTGAATAATTATAGCTTTTCATGAAAGTGAAAGAAAATTTCAAGACTAAAATGCTCCTCTTTTGTAAAGCACTGTGACCTGGATTCCTCTAGCGGAAACTGAAATAAACACAAGCGTAGGTTGATAAGGGCAGTCCACTGGAGACAGGAACCAGCACCTTTCGAACCCACACCTATGTCTTCCCTTTAAAATGGAATTAGCTTGTTCTCTTGTCCATGACCCAAATGGAAAATCACTGCCAATGGTCCCTCTCTGATTATGCTCTGCACTAGGGAGCCCATTGTCCATTTAATTACCTGTTCTTTGGAGACTATGCAAAATGAAGGTGGTATCTAAATGGTTCAGGCCTAGCTATACAAAACCCCCTCTTCTACTACCAGTGGCGGAGCCCTGCTGGCAGAGTGGGTACACGTTGGGCTGCTAACTGCAAGGTCAGTAGGTCAGTACCACGAGCCAGTCCTTAAGAGAAAAAGAGGCCTTCTATTCCCGTAAAGAGTGTCGGTCTCGGAAATCCTCAGTGGGCAGTTCTCCCCTGTCTTAAAGAGTCACTCTGAGTCAGAACGGACCCGTTGGCAGTGACCACACACACACACACACACACACACACACACAATGGCGTGTTACTTCGGGAATGTTATCAGGAGGAACCAGGTCCTGAATAAGGACATCATGTTTGGTAGCTGGCCAAGGAAAGAGAAAGATCTCCCATGAGATGGCCTGATACAGTGGCTACAACAATGTCAACAATATAGTGACATTTGTGAAAATTCCTAGAATTGAGCAATGTTTGTTTCTGTTGTTTCACGGGGTTGCTGTGAGTCAGAACTGACTTAACGTCACTTAACAGCAATCCAGAATGAGGCATCCACCTTTGTTAACACAGATTTTAAGCTTATTAAGTGTGATCAAGCGCCTTTGTGTGGTCTGTCCCGAGAACCACACAATTACATTTAGCCTTCTACCCTATTGTGTGGCAGGGGTCTCTGATCAATGACATAGGTCAGCATTCATCTTTTCCTCATCAACTGAGATTTTTAAAATGTCTCACAGTCACTGTTTTCTTCTAACAGCTGGGATGTCTTCATCCCACTGTAGTAATATATAATTCAAATAACAAACCATTCATAATTCAAGGCACTGACATGAGGGACAGCTGATTTACTTAAAACCTAAACAGACTGTAGAGGGAACATTGGCAGTGATCATGGTTCTGGAGTTGTTATTTCCTGAGGATCCTGAGACAAAGTTTACAACCATGTGATTAGAGTCAGTCAGAGATTGATCCCATACACACACCACGGGGAACAGCGTCTTTACAGTCAGAAACATTCTGGAGACTAAAAGGAGAGTCACAAAAATAAAGTGCGCAAAAATTTAGGTCTAGGTTCTGAATGAATTGTCTGAATTTAGCTAAAGGCAAATTGTCAATTAAATAAGTGTTACACTTAGATCTCAGGTTTTTATAGAGCAATTGCTGTCCGATCTAGTTTCTTTTATTATAACTCAAGAAACTATTTTAGAAGGGTTTTTTCCCCTAAAAAATTAACTCTTTTAAAAGGTTGCCTATGCAGTTTTTGTATGCCTTTGAGTTGTAGTCTTGTTGAATAGGTCATGCGAACAACTACAAGGAAATTTTATTAACCCATTAGATTAACCTATATTTAAATGAATTTAATGAATTCCATCATTCAGTAATGACTACACAATCCTCCTGTAAATGTTACAGTTCTCCAATATCTTCCTCGTGCTGCTTAAATATTCAGCATTCAAGTAAAATTTCATTAATTTAGAAAGACAAATGTGGTTGAAAGATATTTAATTCTCTCATAATTAGAGTGTTTTATTTTTTAATATTACACAGTTTGGGTAAATAACCAAATTTTCTAATGTCATGTTTGAGACACTGATATTTATAAAATAGAACGTGGGACACAGAAAGCTCTCAGGCAAAGGGTGATGTAACCAATGTGAATCTGACTTTTGCTGAATGTCTATTGGTGAATGAAAGCACTTTGTCTATACAGCAGACTTCTGCTTGTGTAATTTCCCTGTCTCTTGTGTGGGCTTCATGACATTCATGACATTAAAGGAGCTGCTGAGGCATAATTAACAGGACAAAAGGGAAACCTGACCAAGAAAGAAACAATTCACAGGCCATTAATAGTTTAAAATCATCAACTGGCAGACCTTTATTTTCCAATGCCTGAATTACAGCAACAGTCATCTGAGGGACCCCTGCCTGGCTATATTCCCCCCACTTCAACCTATCTGCTTATTGCTCATTGCTCCCTATATAATGCTAATTGTTACCTCTAGGCCTCTAAGCTATTTATCTAGACTGCTTTTTCCATCTACAAAATTCCTACCCAGCCTAAATGCTAATCTACATTGTCCCTGATGACCACTTGTCCCATCTTTACCCACATTAGTCTTTGTCCAAACTTCTACAGACTTAATTGTCTACATTCACTCATTTGGTCATTAAATCAAATATGGCCCCATAATGTGTTTCAAGAACATTGTCTCAACAGGATTACAAGCTTCTTAAAGACAGGATGTATGATTTGTGCCTACTTTACAGACATCCCAAACGCACCCTTCAACACACACCCAAAATGGTCCAGCAGCTGGAATGGCTCTATGATCATTGTTGAACTAAGATCACAGAATTAATGCTAACATGGGCAGTATTAGCCTAATGTTAGATATTGGTGTAAAACACATCATCTTTAAATTATAGTGGAAAATCTTAACTAAAATACTTAGAAACACCTCAACAACTAGGCCTGGAAATTTAAAATTGATAAAAGAAAAGATAGAAGTTTCAACTATATAGTAATTAATTACATTGCTTTATATACCAAAAATAAAAAAGAATTGAACACTATTCATTTTTTATTGTCTGCAAACAAAGAGGAAATCACATCAAAAGTCTCTTTAGTCTTCATAGCTGCAAAGCTATTGCTGAATGGACAAAGTTAGCAATTCCTTCCAAATCTAGACAGGTGAAGGTAGTTTGAGCCCATGAACAAAGAAAGATGTTGCAGTCGGCTTCCGCAAAGAACAGTTCTGTGACTCCATCTTATAAGGGTCACTGTGAGGCAGGACTGATTTGGTGGCAATGGGGTTTGGTTTACCATAGCAACCCTCCAGACAAGAGCATGAAAGCCTACTCGGTCCTGCACTGGCTATGCAGGAGCCCTTGCTTGCCACAGCAGAATCAAATAAGGGCCTCTTCGGGGGCTTCTTTTTCACTGACACTCAACCAAGCATGATGGCTTTCCTGTACAGACTTGTCCCTTCTGATGGAGTGCCCAAAGTACATGACGTAAAATCTTACCATGATCACTAGTAAGGAGCATTCTGCCTCTACTCTGTTCATGACAGAGCTGGTCATGGTTCTGGCAGTCCACAGTACCTCCAAGATTCTTCTCTAGCACCCTAATTCAAATGCACCCATCCTTCCACTGTGCTCCTGATTCACTATCCAGCTTTTGCGGTCACATGGCACAAGGAAAGACACCTTGACTTGGGTCAGGCGCACCATGGTGATTCTTCAATGTGACATCTTTGCTCCTACTCTCACATTTAAAGGGAGCTTTTCATTAAAAACAAGTGTGTACACTAAGAAGCAATTTCAGGAAGTGCTTAACTAAAGTGGTTTATTTATACACATGTGGACTTAAAATGCTTTACTTATAATATCCCATTAGGCAAGGTTGTCATCCACTTTGCCATCTCTTAAGAAAACCCATTTTCTCAGGAATACTGGGTTTGATTGTCAGGTATAATGCTCTCCTGTAATACCTCTACACTTCCACCTTTAAAGGTAGGTGAGAGGGGGCAAAGTGCTGAACTGTCAAAGATGTTTCCTTAGCAGACCCATCACCCAGGCAGCCCTAAAGAATGGAGGGTCAGAAGAATAACCTAAAGCGTTACATTAGCCAATAAAATCTTATGTCAAAATTCAGGGGCTTGGTATGAAGCATCCTAATAAAGCAAATGATAAATTCCGGTTTCTATAGTAACTGAAATGCTCCTACTTTGAAATACATTAAGAACAGTTATTTCTGACACTACTGCTTTTACACTAGTTTATTCATAATTTTAAGTCTGGGAAAACAAACACTCCAAAGCCGAAATTAGGCTCTCCTACAGGCTGTGTGCATTTCTGATATATGTTTATAAGATTCCTTTTTAAAGGATTCCCTAAACTCCTATGACAAATTAAATACCATATGGAGACCCACACTAATATTTATACCTTTGAAAGAGAGGCTAACAGCAAAATATTCACATAATACCTGATAAGAGCAAAATGCCTATGGATAGAGCCTTCTTATATGCACTAGTAATGATTGACAGTCTTGGGAACCCTATGCAGGTCACAATGAATTGGAACCGACTTGATGGTAGTGAGTTTGTTTTGTTTCGGTTTTATCCTTCAATATTATCGGTTCTGTAATCTGAATCCCAGTGATGTCGTGGGTTGTATGCTTAGCAGCTCCAAACCACCAGCCGATCTTTGGGGGGAAGAGGTTTTCTACTCCCCTAAAGAGTTACAGTCTCTGAAACACGTGGGAGCAGTTTGAACCTGTCCTACCAGGTTCTTATGAGTCGCCATTGATTGGACAGCAATGAATTTGGTTTGAGTTTGGAAATCCATAAACTTTCTTATGGAGACTAACTGCGAGCAAGCTATGTAGTATGAACTTGATATATCTAACTCCATCACTACATATAATAATTACTATATAATCCAGTCGCTTTTGAGTCCACTTTGTGCTCCATAGGGTTCTCACTGACTGCTACGTTTGGAGAGTGAATCTCAGGTGCGTCTGATGGAATCACTCTTCCCACCTTTTAGTGAGCAACTGAGTGCACTGACTGCTTACACCACCTTGGGACTCTGATATCTAAATGCAGGTCTCAAAAGGAAGAATGCCTCAAGATCATAAATACACTTGAAAAGAAAGAAAGCATAATGGCCAGAGTGACTGACATCATTTATGCTCTCTGTCCCAAAGCTCCAAACTTAACTGAAGGACTCATTCTGATGACAGGGTGATAGATATGGGTGGGTGTCAATGTGGGCTTTTACAAGTATTTAGAGAGCCTTTTCGTGTAAGTCCTTTTACAAAATTGTTTTTTATTCATGTTTGTTTCCAGTATTTGTTCCTGATATGGATCATTTTAACATGAGTGCCATGCCCAGTGGCTCTAGAGATGGGGCACCTAGATTTACATGATGTGAAACATGTCTTGAAGCCCTCTTACTTCAGAGTCTACACTCAGTCTCCATTTTCTGAGTGAAGCCAGGCTTCTTCTCAATTAGTTACCATTCCATTTTCCTCCCTCCCCAATGCCCATGAGCCCTTTATTCCTGGCTTCTGATTCTGAACAGCTTTCTCCACACAGCCAATACCTCCACTGTGACAGTGTGGAAACGTGCTATTGTCGGTAGCGGTCACCGAATTGGTTCCAACTCACTGGGATTCTGTGTACAAGAGAAGGACACACTTGGCTGGACCTGCACCGTCCTCACTCTCGTTATGATGTTTGAGCACACTGCTGCAGCCACTGTGTCACAATACCTCCTAGAGGCCTTCTTATTGTTCCCTGGTCCCCTACTTTACCAAGCATCATGTCTTTCCCCAGGGACAGGTCTCTCTTGATCACATGCCCAAAGTACATGAGATAAAGTCTCACCAGCATTGTTTCT
This sequence comes from Nesogale talazaci, assembly GCA_004026705.1. NCBI lineage: Eukaryota > Metazoa > Chordata > Mammalia > Afrosoricida > Tenrecidae > Nesogale > Nesogale talazaci. The sequence continues at coordinate 250,886 of PVJH01000067.1, read as the reverse complement.
AAGGAGCATCCTGATTGTGTTGCTTCCAAGACCAGTTTATTTGGTCTGTTGGCACTCCACAGTATTTTCGGTCTTCTTTGCCAACACTGTAATTCATATGCACTGATTTTCTGTGGTCTTCCATATTCATTGTCCAACTTTGACATGGAAAGAAGATTTCTGTCAAACAACTTGCCAGGCAGGGCAATACTTAGAGGAATTTGCTGAGTAAAACATCTTAAATCACATACCACCTCATTAGTGACAGAGAAACAGAAGTGATATCATTCTCATTGATTCCGGCTTGTTGCTTTGTTTTTGCACTAACAACTACAAAAGTGTATGATACATGGATCTATGAATTGAACATAAATTCTAACCACTAATTGTCTCACAATTACCAGGGTCAAAGAATATTCCACCTATTCAAGTACATGGTCAAATTAGGGACACATTTTATGATTGCTTGTTTTTGTTTTAATGTAAAAGAAGCTATGGCAAGTTTTAAATTTTTTGTTTGATTGGTTTTATGATGGAACCCTCATGACATGTGTTGAGAAGATTATAATATATGGGGAAAAGTAAGAAGATTTCATGGGATTTTTCTTTAGTGAGTAAGTCACCAGAATCATCTTCCTCATAGCTTGTAAAAGAAAGCACCCCTCTCTGGCCAGAAACCCACAGAAAAAGGACACTTGCCTAATGGCATTGAGTTAAGTCCTGAAGTCCATGCTTTATAATTCTAGAAGTTATTTGCATCTCGCATGACCTATACCCAACTCTGTGGTTGGTAGGTGTCTCTTAGAACTTACTAACATGACTTAAAATAACATTTCTTGGAGGGGTTGGCTACTTGAGCAGACATAATGTTCTCCTAAGCTGATACCGCCAAAACCCATTGTCATAGATTCCCATTTGATGAAGATGACTCAAAGATACACTATCATGGGATCTTTACCAATGTATAGAATGGGGGGGGGCAGATCCCAATAGAATTTATGCTACTAGAATTGTGTGTGATATGTTTACAGATCACCTTGGTAGCATATCGAATAGAGGGGCAAACTATACAGGTTGTTAAAGCCAGCCTAACTACATTCCATTACCAGCAGGTCAGCATCTTCTGGTGGGATAAGGCATAACGGTCATCTTTGCTCTCCCAGCACTATGCATGGCTGTGTGTCACAGGGGGGATTGTCTATAGAATGAAACAGATAGGGGAAAGGCAGCAATCATTAAGACCATCACAGACCTATTAAAGGCCCCGTACTTGAGTAGCATTTTTCACATATGTCCATCCAGTGATGAATACAAAAATCAGAAGGTAACATGGTAATTCTGCCAATTGATAACATATACTCTTCAATGTTCAGCAGAGTTGCAAAACAGATCCAGCTTGAGCCAAACAATTTACTCTGGTGACATATAAAGGATATGGATTGGGCAGCTAAGTGCAAGGTCACCAGTTCGAAACCCCCACTTGCTCCTTGGGAGAAGAGTGTTACAGTCTTGGGAAACAACAGGGACAGTTCTGCTCGGTTCTACAAGATCACATTTGAGTTGCAATTGATTCCATGGCAGTGAGTTTGACTTTGTTTTTTATAACCGAGTGGACACAGAACCTAGAACCTAATAACAGAGATTCCAGTTCTTTAGAAAATGTGCTTTAAATCAAGTTCTGATGAGCTGGACTGCTATAAGGCTCTAATTGAATGAAGGTTTTGCGATGATATGGAAGAGTTGCTGCTTTACAAATCGGCAGGCCTGAAGACCACAAAAATGTATGAACTAGGGAAGCCCACCATTCTGCTGGTTATCTTTATTAGCGACATAAAGCTGAACACTGTCACTGATCTCATTCATCTGGGCAGTTCAAAGCCACAACTGGGGTGGAAGATAGACTGCTGTGATATCCCGAAAGACCAACCAAAATATGTCACAGAGCCTCTGTCTCAAACTCTTGTCTGTGGTTCTCCTAAGTCAGAAAGAATGGGCATTTGATAAATGCCAAACTCTCAAAACTACACATAATAAGCGCGCATGCCACTTACCCAACTATCAATTTCTTTCCATTTTCCCCTCCCGGTTCCCTAGGCTTACAAATTCTAAATCATGTTCAAAGTCTCTCTCCCATTCATTTCCCCCAGACAAAGATAATCGGGTGGGTGCTCCTTTCGTGTGATGACTCTTTACTCACATGCCACCACCTAATTTCAGGCTCTCACCCAAGAGCACTTCCTGCTCTCTCTGTGCTTGTTCCCAATTCTTTGAGCCAGTATATCTTTTCCTTTCTCCCAAATTAGATACAGTTGGGAGTAGGTGAAGAGGGGGAGGGGAGGGTTCTTAAGCTTATGATCAAATTTCATAGCCATTCCAACGAGAGCTGTTTAACAAACTTATCCTGAGCACAAGAAGAGCGAGGCACAGAGCCAAGAAAAGAATTGGGACTGATGGAAGCCAAGAACAGGTGAGCTGTGATCCTTTCCCTCCTACACAAAACCTGGCCCTGGAGTGCCAGTCCTTGCATCTGCTGATTACCTTATGCCAGTTCTCCATTTTGCAACATCCCTACTATATCCATCAACGCCACCCCTAGAGGGGCTTACTCACTTTTCCAATGCAAGTTTTCCTACTGCCCTCGTAACCTTCAGCCTGGCTGGTCTTTTCTACCTTGCGACTCTACTCTGCCTGGTTCGCCTTACATTCTCTCCTGCAACTGCTGTTCTCCCTCTAAAAGGAAACTATGATCCGATCCAGTACCTCTTATCTTATTTTCCCAGCAGGTTCCCAACACAAAAGGCTACTTTGAATTTCCTGGAGGGTTTATGATCTTAGAGACCGAAGTAAGGGGGTGGTGTGAAGAATGCTGAAAGTGCAAGCCGTAAACTGAAGACAGCTGCTGGGAATCCCCAAGTGCTGTGGCAAGGGGTGTGGTGGTGACAGCAACCGGTTTGAGAACCACCAAGGAAGATTTCATGATCTATTATTGGTCAGACAGACTCATCTCTGCATGACTTCCTTTTAAAAACTTGGCTCTGATATGATCCCCTCCCAAATGCCATCTTCCTGACCACTTCTTAGGCCATGTGATTTTTTGTGCTTAGGTAGATAGTATTTTGCCTGTATCGTATTCATCCACAACCAGGTGCATAGTCGCTTTGTGAGTATTTTGAGCCACCTCTAGATTTGTAGCACACGTTGATCAGGACTCTAAGTTCTCTGAGGGTGAGACAATGCCTTATGTTTTTCTGGTTCCCAACTGGGGAACTCGGCACCACGTGTATACAAAAAGTCAACAGTTGCTTCCCTCCCCAACCCCCAACCCCCAGTGGCATATAATTTCCATTCAGCTGTTCAACACTAGCATTTTTAAGGTCGAGCAAGTTTGAAAGTATGATGCATTAGGCTCTCGGCAAAATACACCCACACTCGACACAAAAGACGCCACTTAAAATTGGACTCAACATAAAACGTGCTCCACCCAACTGACGATACGATTGCGCCAGACTGCTTCCACGTGACCTCTTTATACTTCAGCAGCCCGTGGCTCCGTTTTGCTCTCGGCAACACGGCAACGACAGAAGCTCAACTCCAAATAAGTTTATGGTTGGGTGTCTTCTCTTGCACCTACACAACCACTGCCTTCCCACAACCATCTACGGGGTCCTGTGAGCAACTGACCAATTACTGCACATGTAAAGGCAGCTTAGACAGTGAGGGAAGGTCCATTCTTGGCAGCCCTGGCTTTGACTGCTGGTCCCCACTTACTTAGCTTAATTGATTCAGAACAGTATCAAAAAGAGACATTATTATACAACTTTCCTCAAAGAGACTATTTAAGAAAATTTAAATGTAAAAGCCAGGGCCTTTGTGCTGTTTTAAAACAGGCCGACATGTGTGACATAAGAAGACAGAATAATGCCTATTGAAATCAGGAAAACTTGGGAACTTTGACTAATCTCATGGTACCAGCTTCAGTGTTTCACACATAGGCATTCTCAAAAAGGAGAAGGATCTATATAAATGGGAAGCGCAACTGACTTCAAAAATGTGATGTGCTGCAGGGAAGGGCTGTAGTGTTGGTAACAATGGCACAGTTTCACAAAGTATCCTTTGTAAAAGACAACGATGTGAATGTTAGCAGATTTGACAGAAACATAAACCTTAAAAACCAACTCATGCAGGGGTTAGCCAGCACTCTTCCCACAACCCGCCCACCCCCACACTTTTTCACTAGGGGGTCTTTCTTCCCATTGGACTGAGAGATCCCAGCAGAGATTCCTTCTTGGCTGCCACCCACCATGGGACCCGAATGCAGCACAAACACAATTCATAGGAAGTAGAAAAAAGTATGGGACTAAATTGCCACTCCCTCTAACCATATGGGAGTGAAGGGGGGGTGAGGGGAGGGGGGAAGCAAGAAGTTTCTCTTTTTAACTAAATATACCTTGCCCTACATACACCTTTATGCATGGGTATAAAAATAATTTTGTAATTTATATTTCTACACCCTTCCATTTCCATCATGGGCTGTTTTGTACACCATAAATGACAAGTGAGGCTGTGCCTGCACTTCCCCCATTACTAAGGACACCAAATTGCCTTCCAGTGGAAATCAACATGGACAAAAAATAAGCCCTTCTAGGGCTCAACGTTTTTCATATTGTTTTTCTTTTTTAACTGTACATTATGGCCAGAGAATGGAAATCAGTACCATTATTTGAGGGTGAATACGGAAATCTGTAATGACCTAAGAGCACCATCTGCAACAGACAAATACACCTCCCAGCTATTCTGAGCTGTCTTCATCAAAAAAGACATAATCGAAACATAATAGCTTGTGTTTCGCATTCCAAGTTAATATCACTTTGACCTGAGCTGCATTATCAAATAATCTTTTCTACTAACAGATAATAGGGTTGTTACTATTCTGGTGAAACAAAATTGCATTGCCCAGCCTGAGCAAAATCCCAGCCTTCCAAACACCCTACCAAATAGGAATTTGACTACTGTGGTGGGACAACAGACAATAAAGACTTAACCCTTCAAACACCAGGTCTTTCACAATCTCTGCAAGTTCGGGAGTGGATTTTAAAAAACTACTTGCTATTCACCTCAGTGGAAAATACTCACACTTATTCTTGTTTAAAAGCAGCCCTGGTAGCACTGTGAGATATGGGTTGAGTTGTTAGCCAGCAGGTTGGCAGTTCAAACCCCCAAGTTGCTTCCTCAGAGGATGATGAGGCTGTCTACTGCAAATGAAGACTTTTAGTCTTAGAGATCCTGAGAAGTTCAATTCTGCCCTGCGGGGTGACTTTGCGTCAAAAATCTACTCAATGGCAGTGGGCTTTTATTGATGGTTAGTATTAAAGTATCTTCTATGCACTTGTCAGTAGTGTGGCATCCAAGGCAATATCAAAGACAGGAGACTGAACAATTCTGTGCCTAAGCAGGATGCCTTAATATGTATTTGTCAATGAGGGGAACTCTGAAAATGCAACCCAGCAAGCCTAAGTCAAAAGCCTTAAAAATCTTGTTTACAACATGTCGCTTAGTGAACTAATCATAAAAAAGATTTCTTTATGGTAACAGAGGGGGGCTTTGATTATTCAAACCAATATAACTGACTTTAATACATCCTCTTGGTTTTCTTCTTGTTACCTACAATACATCCCTCACCTTGAACAATTTCTGGAAAAGAGTCTAAAGCCGTAATATAGCCAGGTTGCCAAAAGTCACTTCCACCCCCATGTTTGGACTGAAATTAGCCCAACAAACTCAGACATTTATGCTCTTGGCAGCATTTACTATCCCTGGTGCTACCTTAGAGAGAACGTGATAAGTGACTGTGACATAGAAGCAGCAAGTTTGTAATCTGGAAACTGACTGGGGAAACTGCCATTTCCACACACATGGTTAAAGAAAGTATTCCAGTCCTCGCTGCTGCTGCTGCCCTTTAGCCCAATGTGTGGTCCTAAGAATTGGAGCCCAAGTGTCACCCCGGGAACTTGTTAGAAATGTAAATTCACAGCCTCGCCCAGACTGAGTAAATCAGAAATGCTGGGAATGGGGCCCAGTAATTTGTGTTTTAACAAGCACTTCAGGAGATTATGATGCACCAATGCTTGAGAACCTGGGCTCCTCAAACTTTAATGTGCCCAGGAATCACCTGAGGGGGCTGGTTAAAAAATGCAAGTTCTAATTCAGCAGCTCTAAGGCAGGGTCTTAGAAATCTCCATTTCTGAGAAGTTCCCAGGTGATGTTTTTTCTGCAGTTTACATGGCTAGTCTTTCTCAAACTGGTTGTCTACCCTAATTCCCTATGGGAGTACTAAAAACCAAATTAACCAGCATCTCAGGAGAAAGACCAAGTACAATATAAACTGTGGTTCACAACCTCCGCCCCTCGGGAGTTTTTCAAAATACTGATGCCCAGGTCCCACCTAAGACTAATTAAATCCAAATCTCACGACAGGGGAGTGGGCACCGGGATGCGGGAGTTACCAAGTATTTATATTTTTAATAACTTGCCTATGATCCTGATGTGTATTAAAGGTGTAGTCAAGGCTGTGGACTCGAACTGGCTCAACATCTAGCATCGGTGATGCCTTCATAGGAGCAGACAATTTCCCATAAGGTTGCTGTTTGGGCTCTCTGACACAGACATGCCAGAACTTTGAACAGGAAAAGGCCTACAGTTGTGTCTTTAGCATGTCTTGAACCTCCGATCTGTGGGCAAAAGCGCATGTACAACTGAGGCCAAAGTCTTCACAATGCATTCCTAGCTTTGACCAGGAAGATGATCTGTCTTCTCTTGGATACCTTTCCACCTCCTCCCCGCCCCGCCCCACCCTGAACCCCACCCCTATAATGCTAGCTGTGGCTGCCTCTCTGCAGCAGGGTAAGCACTCCAAAGGACAGCAGTAGTGAAGACTTTTTTCCTATACAGCTTTCTTCTCTATTGACCTCCCCTCAGAAAACCTGAATCAAATCGACCTCCAGATACTACTTACTACCTTTCCGAGCGGAAGGGTTCCAGATGGATTTGCAACTTCTAAACATTTCACCAGTTGCAGATATTCTAGCAGGTAAGGCTTAGGAAAAAACGATGAAAACGGTGTGCTTTTTACAGTGCTTAAACTAACTGTGTGAGTAATTCTCACCAGGTGAGAAATGCTGAACGCCTATCTTCTGGAAATAGGCAGGGCTTGAGATACTCTTGGTCATGACATGCTCTTGGGGGTCTGTTTATGTCTCCTGGCCAACTGCATAGAGCCCCTCTAATAAGTACATGGTACTACTAAATATCCAAAGCTGAGAGAAAGAAAGAACTATGGTAGAGGACTAAGACACTGTCAAAAGAGTTGTTTTTCGTTCCCATAATTAAGCACTGCTTTTGAGTCGTTTTCCTGAGATCGCCACAGCACACCTCAAAAATGACTTGAAAATACAAGAAAACAAAGCCCCTTTCTCCTGCAACTTCTCTTTCCATTGAAGTGCACTTTCATTCTCGCTCTTGGTCAAATTCATTGTCTACTCCAAATTAACTGGTTCATAGAATACACAGCGCATTGAAGGCCAGCTTAATGGTGATAATTCTTCTCCTACTATTATTTTAACCTATGGAGAATGGTCACAAGTGTGTCTGATTTTATCTTTTTTACTCCCTTAATGGGTAACAATGAAACGGACTCCGGTGGCTAGGGTGTTTAATAGAAGAGAAACAATACCTAAATCCATGTTCAAAATAGCCCACTGTTAAAGGACGTTTGGAATAGCATTTTTCTGTAGGAACTGGTCAAGCTCGCCTTTCCTTTGAAAAATACTTGTGATATTCATTCAGCTAACCCAAACTCACTTTAAAATGTGTGAAAATAGCACCTACTGGAAGTGTGTTCTCATATGCTTTGGAGCAATGGAGCGTGAATACTGAAGCAGCCTTTGCCAAACTCATGTAACAGCTCAAGAACTAAATGGGAATGAATTTTTGCAGTCCCATGACTTTGCAGAGCTAACCTAAGTATCATCCCCGAACTGGGTTTTAATGCAGCACAGGCATCTCAGACGAGCCAGGAAAGTCCAACATAAGTGACCTGAGTTAACAGATATTGCATAGATTTTTACATGGCAGTGTTTCCCAGCTGTTTGGGTTGTTTTTCCTTCCTTCCTTCTTCTTCTTCTTCTTTTTTCTGTAGATCCACAAAACAAATTGCTAAGTAAAGGTGTGGACCTGAGAGCTCAACTCAGAGAGTATAAGCACTGTGAAAGGGACGTGGTAATTTCATTGACTTGACCCAACCTGGATGCCCTTTCACAGAGATCTCCTGAACCACAGCCCAAAGATAACCCAAGTCCACAATAAAATGCACAGAGGAGTCACACAAAATCAAATCCATTTTAAAGTATATCGAAGCCAAGGGGAAAAAAAACAATACACATTGGCAATTTCTAGGATACTTTATTGCAATTTCCACATTACATATTAATGCAATAGTTTCAGACTAGACAGAAGTGTTTTCACTTATACAGTTAAGTCATCAGATCCCTTAAGATAGCAAAATGAAAAGGGGTAATTTTAAAAAGAACAGCGATTCAGATACTTATGATATGGGGGACCGGGGTCACTAGTCTCAGCTAAGAAAGGGACTGATGTTTTTCAGTATGAACTTCCCTGCCATTTTTTTCTCTGATTCTCCTTGTGGCTGCTCAGTCCTCATAATAAAAACAGTCACCCTCTTTCTCATCGGGCCCTTCCTTGAGCTTTACAGTCTGTCTAGCATTTAACTCCAAAAGTCAGTTTACACTCAAGTTTACACATTAAAAAAAAAAAGAAATCACACACAAAAAAAACATATGCCCCCCTTCCTACACATCCAAATGGACAGGGCTTAGAATTAACCTGGCTTTCAGCCGTAATCCTGCTATTTTAAGCCATTCCAACCACATAAGTTGAAGGGGTGGGGGGTGTTGAAAAGTACAAAACCAAAGGAACCTATCAAAATTCCTACACAGTGACCGCTGGGGAGGGGTGAAATCGTTCTCAGATCCGCAGCATCTCATAGATTTCTTCAAAGTGAAGTGGACACAAAAGCAAGTGCTCGCTGACTGTACAAACTGACACCACCGTGCCTCTACGCGGACGGCCCTGACTTTGAGTGAGCTAGTCCCCAGACCAGGAGATGAGAGAGAAAAAAGAGGGGGGGGGAGAAAGGTCTCACTCTTCAAACGTGAGGGAGCCAGCGGTGTGTTTCCCTAGAAACACATTTTAAAGGGAAGGCTCGGGTAAAAATAAGCAGCGAGGGTCAATGTGCTTTAAAAGAAACAAATTAAAACAACAACAAAAAGCCCACCCTTCCCTCTCCATGGGCCCCGATGGGCAACCCTCTGGCAAGCTCCGCGGCTAAGTTCCATCACTAGCAGAAGAGAAGTTGAGAGTTGCTATTCCCCCCCCTGCCATGGGATAGTAGGCTCCCCGCGTGCGAGCTACGCGCCGGGCAGCAAGCCTGGCGGGGCTTTCGCTGGGGGAAGTCGGGGACGGGGGCGGGGGGTCATCGGGGTCTGGGAAACCGACCTAGGGAGAGGTCAACCCCGAGAGTCACCCGGATCGCCCAGACCGGGGCGGGTGGGGGCGGGGTGGGGGCGCTGGCGAAGTGGAGGAGGCGAGGGGGGAAAAAGTCCTGGAAGTTCTGGCAAAGAGAAAGCAGCCCCCCCGTGGGAGTCGGCGGGCCATCGGGGCGTGGGGTGCGCCCCCCGAGGGGCGCAGAAAAGCGCGGGGTGCCCTTCGGGCGAGCGGCTCCGGGGAGCGGGGACCAGGCAGCGGCCGGGGCAGCCGCGGGCGGGGAGGAGACTCGCACTTTGCCTCAACTCTCGGCCCCATCCCGGGCGCGCGGGGAGGGCGGCGGAGGGCTCGGTACTCACTAGGGCTCGTTGGTGAAGCGGGGGGTCCGAGGCTGCTGGTATCCGTACAGGTGACAGTAGAGCACATCGAAGCAGAAGCAGCACATCTCGGCGGACACCACCATCTTCCGGGAACCCGGCGAGGAGGACGAGGCGGCCGACGACGAGGAGGGCGAGGAAGAGGTGGCGGCGGCCGGGGTAGAAAGTAGGGTCCCCACTCCGCAGCTCGGAGGTGGCGACAGGGAGATTCCCCCGCCGCCGCCGCCGCCGCCGCCGCAGCCCTGGGGGGGAGAGAGGGGACAGCCGCTGCCGCTGCCGCTACCTCCTCCGGTCAGCCCGCCCAGCCCGTTGAGCCGCGGACCGGCGCCTCCGAGTCCCAGCTCGGCCGCTCGGCACTGGCTCTCGCCGCTGCAGTGGGAGGAGGAGGAGGCGCCACCACCGCCACCCGAGCCGGAGGGGGGCGAACTGGACAGTTTCTGCTTCTTCACCCCGCAGCAACCCGCCGCCATCTTGGAACGGTCTCCCCCACGCAACGCTTCCGACCCATAAGTGAGGCGAGCTGGCGGCGGGGGCGAGCACGCTGCGGCCTGGCCGCCGGGGGCGCGCCGGGGACGGGCGGGCACGCGCGCCGCTTTCCGGACGGCTCTTGGGGCCACGCGGCTCCCTGGGCCTCGGGCGCGCGCACGCGCGCGCACGGACCCCCGCCGGCCCGCCCGGCTGGCCCGCGCCCAGCGCCCCGCGCCCAGAGCCCCGAGTCCCGAGACCTGCCTACCCTGTGCCCCCCGGGGAGGGCCGACGGCGGGGGGCCACGTGCGGATGGATGGGAGGAAGAAAGGTGCGGGAGAAAGTGGCAGGGGGAGGCGGGCACGCCCCAGGAGGAAGGAGGCGACGGGGAAAGCTGGGGGGGGGGGTGCGAGAGGGAGGCGGGTGAAGAAAGTCCGAAGTCAGCGCCCAAGTCCCAAAGCACATCTCGATGACCGATGACCGCGGCTGGACAGGGTGGTAGTGACACTTGAGCCGAGTTCCATGGAACCTGAGCCGCCCAGCCTCCGAGGCGAGAGCCGCGAACCGTTCGGAGGGTGAGCAAGCTGGGCCTGGGAACCCCACCCTGGCTTCTCTGCCAAGTGTGAACCAAGCTGTCCCAAGAAGAGCCACACGGCAGGAGCTTGGAGACGCATCCAAGCCCACACCGGTGGCTTTACACGATTTACGGACAGATGAGTTGAGACCAATTGAGTCCATTCATCTTGTACTCCATCCCCCGTATTCCCTCCTCTCCAAACTCACTGCCATGGAGTGGTTTCGACTCTTCGTGACCCCATAGGACAGAACGAACCTGTCCGTGTGGGTTTCCGAGATTGTAAAACTTTTTCCGAGTAGAAAGCCTCATCTCTCTCCCCAGAAATGGCTGATGGCTTTGAACCACCAACCATGTGGTTAGTGGCCCACATTGCCATGACTACGCTACCCATGAAAACGTTGAAACGTGGAAAAATGAAGTCTTTACCAACACCTCGTGGGGCCAAAGGCGTTCACTGGGGCTTGAGGCCAGTGAGGTTTTCTTTGATGAGGTTGTGTTTGGGTGGGGGTGGGGGGACAAAGCAATTAGGAATATACCTGCAGTCAGCACAGTTCTTACAGGTAAGTAGGGCAGAAAGCGTCCTTAATCGCAGGTTGAAAGGTTTTATGCAGCTACATAATTAGACAGTTCTTAGGATCTATTTTCGAACTTCTCAATTAAAGAAAAAAGCTTGGGTGGATAAGGAGACCTACAACAAAGTCAACCTCAGCCTCGGTGTCAAACAAACAACAAAATAAATAATAGCAATCAAGTGCCGATCAGAACAAATGAATTTCAAACACCCCGGATGTGTATTTTATTGGCATGGTGTCTACACCATCCCAAGTCCTCCAGAAGGCTAAGCTAAGTTTCTGCATATTTGGAAACACAAGAAGATTGATGGATGTCTCTCACCATGGATCTGAGTCTGTAGGATCTATAGATACCTGCGTACTGTTCATTTTGTACAGGGGCAAAACGGTTATTCATTTAATAATCATGGAGCCTCTGCTCAATACTCGGGGATCCTCCGCCGATAGTGGGCTGGGAAGAAGATTAGTTCAAAGCCACCAGTCACTCCATGGGAGAAAGAGGAGGTTTTCTATTCCTTTAAACAGTTACCATCTCAGAATCCCCATCTGTGCAGTTCTACCCCACCCTATACTGTTGTTATGAATCAGAATAGACTCAGTGGCAGGGAGTTTTTTTGTGGGGGGATGTGGGGGGTTGTTTGCTCAATACTGCACTTAATGTTGAAATCCGTGGGCTACCAAGGAAATATGCTTCTTTTTTGGAAAAAAAGTATTCAATATTCTTTTTGAGCTTACAGTGCCATGCCTCATCTCGCCCAAAGGAATGTATTGTCTTATTTGATCTTCCCAGCAACCCCCCTGAGGATGCTTTTTTCCAGATGAGTAAATGGAACTTCAAAAGCTACTTGCCCACACAACTAGAAAGCGATAGAGCCAGGGTTTGAGTGCAAACATGGCTAGTTACAAAAAGCGTGCCATACTACTCTGAGGCTCAGTACACTCCAGGAAGATGAGTGAGGAGCATACGATGCTAACATTAAACTGCAATAGGTAGTGTGGTGGTTACACGTTGGTCTGTGAACCACAAGCAGCAGTTTGACCCCACCAGCCACTCTTCAGGAAAATCACTTAACTTTCTACTTTAGTAATGAGTTGATAGTCGCAGAAACCCACAAGGGCAGCTGTGTTCTATCTTCTAGGGCCGGATGAGTCAGAGTTTACTCTATGGCCATGAGTTTGGTTTGGGAAGTAAAAGGGGAGCCAAAGGAAAAGAAGGTTGTGGTTGTTAGAGAAAGGTGGAGACAGTGAAATAGCCTCCAGGAAAGTTGGAGATTCTCCTTCCAAGGAGATTTAAAGAAATAGATCATCAACGTGGCATGGTTAGATGCAACCGACAGCCAAAAAAGATGGATTAACCATTTGGTGGTGTGTGATCTCATCAGCTCTATATGAACTAACCTCGTGGATGAGGACCATGCCAATTACACTATCAATTACAACGCCAATTACCAGTGGAGTAAAAAGATGCATTGAGGTTTTATGTCTGTGTTGCAGAGAAGGCAGAATTTCTGTGTGTGCTTTTTCTGTATCTATTTAAAAAGGAAACGGGAGGAAAAACACTAGTAGGCTGTTAGGATATTTTGTTTTGCACGTTATTCTTAACCACCAGAGCCTACTATTTAATGTGTTTGAAACTGGGTCAAATGTAATATCGAACAGTAGGTACTGCTTCACTCCCCACCCCACGCCAAAGTTATCACTTCTAGAGTAAAACACCAGAGCCATTTAATGACATCACACCACAGCTTAGCACAGGAAGCAAAGTAGGATACCATGGATGGCTGCTTCTGCTAGGGGAATTGAGGAAAGCGGAATGTAATCTCCCAATTTAGAATTTGGCCAGTAGACAAGAGTCTAACGCCCCTACTCTTGTGAAAATAGCAAGGAATCTTTAATAAGCACCAGTAGGCATGCCCTTAGTTCTGCATTTCATCTAAAAGACAAAGGCCCCCAACATGGCTAGGATACCAGGCTAGGGGACAGGCACAAAAAGAACTTTTTCACCAAAAGATTTTTACTTCCAAACCTCACCCGCATAAAGGAAACAAAGAAAGCCAAATATGATTGTTGCAAAAAAAAAAAACTAACATTAAGTGACCACAAGTGGCTACTCTCTGAAATACTTTGTTCCACTAGCTCAAGGGGAGGAGGGAGTGGGAAAGCAGTGGAACCTTTCTCTGTGTGTTAACTTCTCCTGGGGTTGGCATATGTCCCATACTAACCTTGAGTCTCAAGATGCTTTGTAAATCACCTGGCAAGCAGTGAAGGTAGTAGTAATGCCTCCTTTTAAGCCTTTGAGGAAGCACCTCCCCACTGGCCTTGTTTTCTTGCAAAGTCACCAGCATAGAAGTCAACATATTTCATTCACACGTAAATGAAATCCACAGGGCAAAGTCTGTGAAAATCGACCATTTTACATCTGTGGAAAATGCACAATGGATGGAAAAACTGACCTCGTTCAGAAGGCTCTTGACTTAAAGTGTAAAGGTCAAAGTATGATAAAGTGTTTCTATCCACTGCTGATACTGTAGTGCCCTGATTAAAAAAAAAGCCCTCCAGAGGAAACCCAAGGTGCCTCTGCTCTTTGTAACTGACTGTCAAGCTGGGAGCTAAAGATTCGGTGTGCCCCTTACATGCAAGCACACACACACACACACACACACACACACACACCCACACACCATAGTCTCTGTCCAAAAAAACAAACAAACCATGCATTCCCTCAATTCACAACAGATTTTCAAAATCAAAAGAAAATAAGATTGTCCAATGAATGGCCACACTGGACTCAGGCACAAGAGCAGGAATTACACTGGATGGTTAGTTAACCTAGTACTACTCAGTCTCCTATATTGCTCTTTAATGCTTTTTCCCAGAAGGATTAGAAAGTTGTGTTGTTCTGTTCTGTCTGTTTGAAACAGACTCCCTGCCATCCAATGGTTCTGACTCCAAGTGAGCAACCCTGATAGGACAGGGTAGAACTAACTGACTGACTGACCCTGTGAGTTTGGAGGCTGTAACTCTTTATAGGAGTGCAGAGTCCTGGCTTTCTCCCAAGGAGTAGCTGATAGTTTCTTACTGCTGGCCTTTTAGTTAGTAGCCCAACGCATAACCCACTATGCCACTAGGGTTTGAGTTTTGGGGAGTAGTTTTGTTTGTTTGTTTGTTTTGGTAAAGTATATGTAAATGGTAACATTTCTGCTTCTGTAAAATGATAACACAAAAACACACCCGCTGCCATCACATCACTTCTGACTCGTGGCCACCCGATAGAGGACTCCTGAAGCTGCTATCTTTATGGAGCAAAAAACCTTATCGTTGTCCCAAGGAACAGCTGGTGGGTTTGGACCCATGCGCTTGGGGCTAGCAGTCCAACCTCTCCCTGAACTATATCTGCCTTGAAGTTACTAGGAACTAACTTGTGTCAAATGCTTTGTCCTTCAGCAACTGGGAAAACGACTCCCAACCAGGTTATGCTCATTATTTGCTATGGGGTACAACTGGAAACTGAATTAAACCCAACGGTTACTGATTATCTTCTGACCATAATCTAGTCTCATGTTTCCAACATCCAAGACTCCCTGTCATCAAGTGGATTTCTTTTTCTTTTTTTTTTTTTTTTTAGGCATCACTGCCCTCAGGTGGTGGGAGTAGGAGGCCCAACCTTTGCTCCTGGGAGCCGGAATTGAACCTCCATCCCAGTGGGCCGCAGTCCCGCGCCCAACCACTACGCCACCGGGGCTCAGCTCAAGTGGATTTCAACTTACAGGTTATGAAGTTCAAAACCACCAGCCACTCCATGGGAGAAAGACTGGGCTTTCTACTCTGATCAACTGTTACAGTGTTGGAAACCCACAGGGAGTCGTTATGCGTCAGCTTTGACTCGATGGTGTCGAGTTTGGTTTGGCGAGTTTGACTCCTGTAAAGAGTTACCGTCTCAGGCAACTCACTGAGGCTGTTCTTCCCTGTCCTTCCCTATAAGGTCGCAAGGAGTCAGCATCAACTGGAAGCTAGAATGGCTCTTGTGAAGGGCTGAGCCCCGGTGGCGTAGTGGTTGTGCATGGGACTGCGGCCCACTGGGCTGGCGGTTCAAATCCAGCAGCAGCTCTCCAGGAGCAAGGCTGGGTCTCCTACTTCCACCAGAGGGCAGTGATGCCCCCCCAAAAAAGAAAAAAAAGAAAGAATGGCTCTTAGGGATTTCTGGGATTGAAATCTCAGAATCTTTCTCATCACCATCAAGTCAATTCTGGCTCATAGCTACACGATACAGAAGTAGAAAACCTCCCCTTTCTCCCACAGGGTGGCACCTTTCGGGCTCTTTAAAAAATTCCTGATAACAAGACAAGTTTCCCTTTGATGGAGTGAGAAACACTTGTCATGGTGCAAAAAGTAGCCCATGGTTTCTGGGGGGTTCTTGTGAAATGTGGAACGCTCCATCTCTTACCCCATTGCTGACAAGTCGATTCTGACTCATGGTGCCCCTATAGGACACAGTAGACTGTCTCATAGGATTTTCCAGGCTATACATCTTGATAGAAGCACACTGACACGTTTTTTCCCCACAAAGAAGTTGTTGTTTTTGACCCGCTGCTCTTTTAGTTAGTTGTCAATCAGTTAACTGTGATGCAGCCAAAACTCCTTTCCTTTACAGAGCCAAACCATCACTGTCTTTAAGTCAATTCTGACTCACAATGGCCCTACAGAACAAAGTGGAACTTCATCCTGTGGCTTTCTGAAACTAACTCTCTATGAGAGTAGAAACCCTCATCTTTTTCTTGTGGGTTGCTGGTGCCTTGGAAGTGCATTTTGTGCCTAAGCAAGTGTTATTTTTATCAGCTGTCATCTAACTTCCTCCACTGTCATCCTTGAACCATTGCAGGATGCAATTTTATTAGCCACTTCTTTGACCTAAACTTGGACGCACCCAACACATGGTTCTGCTGGTAGAAGTGATAGTTTTCTTTCAGAGTTGAATAAGTGTGTGAATGGATACTGAAATTACTTATAATTTCAATTTAAATGGATTAATTCATTTTTCTTTTCTCAATGACAAGACAGATTGTTCCCTTTCCAAATTTCTTCTATGCTTACCTAACATGTTTTGAACTATTCTAGTTGTTTCATCGGGAACACCTTCTCCATTGGAGTGCAAACTAATTGAATGTGGTTTTGCCACCTATTTCCTTGAGACCAATTTACATTAAATCTTTAATGATATTCAGATAGATGGATATCTGACACTGAATCAACTCAATGGCCATGAACTTGTTCTTTTGAGTAATAATGAATGTGGACAAATGAAAAAATATAGCTAGTGATGAATGGGAAAAAGAAATTTTATTAGGGAGGAGTTGATAAAAATTATTTTTGGCAGTTAGGAGAAAATATGAAGGTGTTTCTGTTCTCATTTAGAAAATCTTTATTTCATGATTACTGTTTCATCTCTCTTCCTTAAAGGATTCATCTATTAACCTCTCTCTATATAATGGAATATTAGAATATATATTTTACAACCCATTTGTGCCCCCTACTTATAAAATTACAGTGTTCTGGGGTACACGAAGCCAATAAGAATTATTAGTAGAGTAGGGTGAGAATTGATGTCAATTAAAATACATTCATTTTGCTGAATTGCAATTCTCTTTTGTGCAAATATTCAATTTGAACTTCAAGTTCAGTTATAAGAGTGAGAATAAGATATTGGAGGCCCATCATTTCTGCTGGCTCCTGATTGAAAGATAGTTCATTTTGTCTCATTCTATCCATTGCGTAAATGTCCACAACTTAAAACATACTCTCTAAGCATGTGCAAGGCACAATGATGATACCTAGGAGTTTGTCCCTCTCCCCTTTACTGACCAGGTTTCCTACCTTAACTCCTTCAGTCATTTTTTGGGGGGTCCAATCCCTGTTGTTTTTGTAAGGTGCTATCAAGTAGCCTTTGGACTATCCATCCCACAGCCTCTTGTTTAGGGATATTTATCTCACACCACAGCAACCCCGTGACAAGTATCAGACCAGTCAAACATGCTGCCATCAAGTCAATAGCGACCCTACAGGGCCTACAGGTAAAAGTGAACCTCCGGCTTTCTGGGACTGTAAATGCCCAGCTGGAGGAGAAAGCTTCATCTTTCCCCCGAGCAACGGCCAGTGATTTCCAACTGCTGATTTTGCAGTTAGTAGCCCATAACCACTTTACCACTAGGGCTCCTGGCAAGGACCAATCCCCAAACCAAACTCACCACCATCAAGTGGATGCCAACCCATGGGCACCTGACAGGACAAGGTAAAACTGCCCCTGAGTTCTTGAGAGTGTAACCCTTGACAGTAGGAGAAAGCAGAAAGTTTGTCTTTGTCCCTTGGAGCAGCTGGTGATTTTGAACTGCTGACCTTTCAGTTTGCAGTCCAATGCATAAGCACTATGACACCAGGATCCCCACCTGGTAAGTATACTGCCTCCCAATTCTGGACCACCTTTGGCATCTTCCAAAGGATTCCACAGGAAAATCCTAAATTCTGTGCATGCCACCTAACAGGCTTCTCTCATCCTCAGATGTCTGAGCTGCCGTTTCTATTATAGCTTCTTTATGGAGGCAGATGTGTTCTTGAAATTTCCCATGCTACAGCGTCTTCTGTGTTCCCTCCAATTCTCTCTAGTCCGTCTTCTTTTTTAGCAATGAAGATATCATTTACAAAGCATACAATTCATCCATTTAAATGCTGCATTTCAGTGGTTTCTAGTATATTCAGAGCAGTGCGACTTTATTACACGCCCCCCAACCCCAGAAACTCAGGGACCATTAGTAATCACTCTCTATCTCTCATCCCATTTGCCTTTGACTCCTGTCAATCACAGATTTATTTCCTGTCTCTGTAGATTTACCTATTCTGGAAATATATAAACAGAAACATACAAAATGTAGTCTTTGGGGTCTGACTTATTGCACTTAGCACAGTCTTCTCAAGATTAATTCATATTTGCATTGATACTTACTACTATTTTATGGACAATACTAGTCCATGGAGAAGATACTCCTCAATTTTTATCCATTCATTGGTTGGTTTTTATCCACTCTATGCTTGGTTTTAATGAATAATGCTACTGTGATCATTTGCATACAGTTTTTTTTGTATGGATGCATATTTTTATGTCTCTGGCTATACACTTGGAATTGGAATATATGACAACTCCATATTTAACCTTGGAGAACTACTCAACTGTTTGCCAAAATGACTGCACAATTTTAGAATTCTACCAGCAGGGTGAATAAGTAACTAAGGAAGACCCAAGAAGAATTGATGCATTTGAATTGTGGGACTGGAGAAGAATATTTAAAATACCATGGACTGCTAAAAGGACAAACGGGTCTGCCTTGGGAGAAGTGTGTCCAGAGTGCTCTTAGAGACAAGAATGGTGAGATTTCATCTTAGAGACTTTGGACATGTTGTCAGGAGAGAGCAGTTCCAGGAGAAGGGCATCATGCTTGGTCAAGTAGAGGGGCAGCAAAAAAAAGAGGAAGGTCCTCGATGACATGGATCGACACAGGGACTGCAACAATGGACTTGGACATGGGAACAAGTATGAGGCTAGGACAGGAACTGCAGAGTTTCGTTTCATCATGTATGGGATCCCTATCAGTTGGAAATGACTCGATGGCATCTAACAACACAATGACAACAACACTAGCAGTGTATAAGGATTCCAATTCATATTCTTGGCAACACTTGTTCTTTTCTATTTATTATTACTATAGCCATCCTTGCAGTTTTAATTGATATTTCCATAATATCTTGTGGTGTTGTATATTTGTTCATTCTAGGCACTTATTTCCACTCTACATGTCTTCTTTGATTCTTTTTGAATTAATGTTTACATATAGTGTGAGGTAGGCTCCAAATTCATTGTTTGACATATGGACATCCACTTGTCCCAGTTCCATTTGTTGAAATTACCCTTCCCCTCAGAGATGTCATGGCATCTTGTCAAGTATCAATCAATATAAATGCAGACAATAGTTTATTTCTAGATCTTCAATCTCATTCTATATCTCTGTATCTAGCCTGTACTCGATGGCAGCTAATAAAAACAATATGTCTTTTCTTAAACTGGCATTATGAACTTTTGATGAATATAACTTTGTAGTAAGTTTTGAAAGTGGGATGTGTGAGTCTTCCAAATCTGTTCTTTGTCAAGATTGCTGTGTCTGTTCTCGGATCCTTGCATTTTCATAAAAGTTTCGGGATTATTTTGTCTATTTCTGCAAAAAGGTCAGTTGGTATTTTGAATGGTGTTGCATTGCATTTCTGGACCAATTTGCAGAGGACTGACATAATAATATGAAGTCTTACAGTGAAAGAACATGGATGTCTTTATATTTATTGAGATCTTTCATTTCTTTCAGTAATTTTTTTAATGTTTCCACTGTAAAAAGTTTGTGCTTCTTTGGCTAAGTACTAAATATTTTATTATTATTGATGATGTTGCAAATTGAACTATTTTCTTAATTTTACTTTGACATTGTCCACTTGATCTTTTATATTGATTGTATAGCTTATCCTGCAACTCAGATGTATTCATTTATTTGGTCTAAATGTGTTTTGGTGTAATGCTTAGGATTTTCTATATACAACATCATGTTAGCTATAATATAGTTTTACTTCTTCTTTTTCCAAATGGGTGTCTTTTATTTCTTTTTCTTGTTTAGTTGTCAGGTTTAGATTTCTTGTATTGTGTTGAGTAGAAGTGATGAGGACACACAATTGATATACTTTCTGGCCTTACAGGAAATAACTCAGTCGTATACTATTAAGTGTAATGTGGACTTTTCATGGATGGTTTGTTTCAGATAAAAGAAGTTCTCTTGCATTTCTAGTTTTTCAAGAGTTTTACCATAAATGTGTATCAGATTTGCTGAATGCCATTTTTTGTCTATTAAGAAGATCTTGTACGTCTTGTTCTAATTGCATGTATTGCTTTAATTGAATTATGAATGTTCAATGTTCCACTACTAGAATGAATCTCACTTGGTCATGATGCTAATTATCCTTTGTGTGGTTGAGTCAGATTTTTGAGTATCTTTTTTGAAGGTTTTTTTTTTTGCCTATGTATTTATAAGAGATATTAGTTAGGGTTTTCTTGTGATATCTTTGTCTTTTTGTGACTTTATTGTTTTTGTATTTTTGGTATCCAGGCTATTGCAATGAGATGCAACAAATTGAGTGACTGTCTGAATTGAACTTTATTGTCTCCCAGTTCAGGAAGCTCGAAGCTTAAAGCAAAGTATCAGCCATGTTAATTCCTTCTGAAAACTCGGAAAGATAAATGTCCCACACTTTTTTCATAGCTTCTGATAGCTCACTGTATGCTTGAGTTGGCAGCTACTACAGTACATGGCATCCTTACTTGACCTCCCTCTCTGTGTCCTCTTTTACCCACATGCCAGTCATCTAGGATAGGACCCATCCTTTTCCAGTATGAATTAACATGAACTGAATTGTTAAAATGTTTAGACAAAACAAACATCTCCAGTCACAATAATAAGTATCGAGGTTAGGACTTCAGTATATCTGTGCCCATTCTCTTCCCCCCCCCCAGTATATCTTGTTGAGATGCACAATTCAATCCATAACACCGAGTAATACTGGATTTAGATAATTAGTTTGGAAGCTTCCTTCTGTTTATTTGAAAGAGATTGAGAAATATTGTTCCCTAAATTCTTTTTAAATGTGTATTATAATTCATTAGAGAATGGTTTGGTCCTGGACTTTTTTTTTTTTTTGGAGAGGGAGAGATTTTTGTTTGGTTTGGTTTTTTACTACTTTAATCACATTTATTATGAACTTGCTCACAATTTAAATTTCTTTTTGCATCAGTTTTGGTAGTTTGTTTCTAGAAATTTGTTCATTTTATCTAAGTCACATAGTTTGTTCCATTTAAAGTTTTATCATATTCTCCTACAATCTTTTTATCTCTGTTGGGTCTATAGTAATGGTTCCTCTTTCATTTTTTATTTTAATAATTAGTAGCTTTCCTTCTTTTCTTGGTCTGTTTCACCAAAGAATTTTCAATTTGATTGATCTTTTCAAAGAATCACCTTGTAGTTTTCTTAATTTCCCTTATTGGTTTTCTTTTCTCAGTTAATCAATATTATTTCTTTCCTTTGACTTGTTTGACATTAGTTGTAGCTTTTTTATCAAAATCTTAAGGTGGAAGGTTAGATTATTGGTTCAGAGTCTTTCCTTTTAATAATATAGATGCTTGCCAAGACTTCATCTTAAGTAATTTGGACATGTTATCAGAATGGACCAATCCCTACTTTACTTGATAAAGTAGAGTATAGTTTAAAAAAAAGGAAGACCCTCAATAGGAATGTATTAAAACAGAGGTTGCAACAATGAGTTGAAACATAGCAATTGTAAGAATAATGTAGTTTTCATTCTAATGTACTTGGGTGGCTATGAATCAGAGTAATTTCTAAGACACCTAATTAAGAAACAACAGACACAACAAAGCCCACATGGAAGAAGCACACTAGCCTGTCTGATCAAGAGGTGTGGAATTGATCAGGTATCAGGCATCAAAGAACTAAAAATTGTATCATTATAAATGAAGGGGAGTACAGATTGGGAATCCAAAACCCATTGATAGGTGAAGCAATATCCCCTTACAGAAGGGTCACAAGGAGGAGATGGGCCAATCAAGGTACAGTGTAGCAATAATGAAATATTCAATTTTCCTCTAGTTCTTAAATGCTTCCTCCCTCTTCCCGCCCCCACAATCATGATACCAATTATACCTTACGAATCCGGCTAGACCAGGGGACGTACACTGGAGCCAGAAACATGGGGAATTCAGGACAGATATTCCCTTCAGGACCACTGGTGAGAGTGGTAATAATGGGAGGTTGGAGGTAAGGTGGAGTAGAAAGGGGGAACCAATTGCAGGGATCTACATATGACCTCCTCCTTGGGGTACAGATAACAGGGAAGTGGGTGAAGGGAAACAACGGACAGTGTACGATATGACAAAATAATGATAATTTGTAAATTATTAAGGGTTCATGAGGGAGCAGGAGTGGGAAGGGAGGGGAAATATTGGGAGCTGATACCAAGAGCCTAAGTAGAAGAGGATGTTTTGAGAATGATGGCAATAAATACACAAATGTGATCTGCACACAATGGATGTATATATTGATCGTGATAAGAGTTGTATGAGCCCCCAATAAAATGATTTAAAAAACACACTTAATGGATCAAATAAGTAACAGTTCTAAATGGGTATTCTCAGTGATACAGTGATATGGTTCCTCCCCACCCGCACCACCCGTGAGGTCATTCAAAAACAGAGGCTAATTCCATTTTATGGTTTTGTCATTCCATGAATATTGTTGCCTTCTGCATCCAACTGAAAAAAATGGGAAGGATACTTGTGGAGGCACAATTGCTCTCTTAAAAGTCCAAGTCAAAAAGGAACACGTTATTTCTGCTCTCTTCCATGACATAACACGAAGTCCCATGGCTCCACCTAACATTAAGGGAGGCTAGAAAATATAATCTAGTTTTCTTTGTTTTGCCTAAGGCAAAAAATGTGTGGGGAGAAAAGATATGGGGGAACTGCTAGCAGTTTTCTTATCTGTTCATTAGAGCTAATGCTACTTTACTTACAGGGTTGTTATAAAGACTGAATAAGATCATATGTATAACATTCTTCTCATAGTGTCTAAAACAATGTAGACATTTAATAAATATTAAATTATTATTGAGTCTTTTGATAGCAATAAAATCCAACTTCAAAGATAGCTGTCTTAGGTAGGTTTTATTGCGTCAAAACTTTTCATTTTTTGATTTCTTAGCAAGCACTGCACCATGGACCTTTTTGTATTATATCATTTCATCTGCACAATAGATTTTTGAATTTGGAATTATTATTATCATTCCAACTTTATGAGTTGGAAAATCAAGGCTTAGGTAGCATTGGTAACTTTCCAAGTTCATAAATCTAGAAATTAGTGGCAGATTCCAGACAATGCAGGTCCAGACTATTCTGCCAAAGCCTAAGTCCAACTACTATGCTTTACTCTATCTATACAGGCTATCTCTCCATTGGCAAACCTGCTTTTCTCGTAACCTGCTTAATAGAGGCTGCTTATAGCCTCAGTATCTCTATAATTTTTAGTAAGAAGGTTGTTGTTAAGTGCCCTCTAATCAGCTCTGAATCATAGCAAGCCAGTGCACAACAGAACCAAACACTGTCTGATTTTGCGCCATTCTCACAATTGTTTCTATACTTGAGCTCATTATTGCAGTCACAAAAGTCTGTGAGTAGATATGTTTGGGCAGCATGATACGCATGTCATGGAAATTGTACAGGAAAAGAATGTTAAAATGGTAAATGTTTACACACACGTACACACGTATCTCAAAACAAAGAAAATGTAGAATGAAAGGTCTTGTGGTCTATTCACTCATTCCCATTAAATTGCTTTGTGACCTAGTCTGCTGCAGCCATCACATTCCTCTTCATGTACTATCCCTTTCTCTCCCTCCCCTCCTCAAGTAGATTTTAATCATCCATATACTAGTTTCCTCTGTTCTCTCTTGCTCATTACCTTCCATCATATCTGCCCTGCTGCCAATCTTTAATCAAAACACAGCTGCAGCAAATGCTTCATTCATTTTGTTTATTTTGTAGTTTATTTTCTAGACTCTTAAGATTGATGCCTAGCTCATTCATCTTCAGCTCATCTCCCCCCACCTTTGGAATTATGAGCATCAGTGACTACTAAGAATCTTTCCTGCTAAGCACTTCATTAGCTACATCTCATAAGTTTTGTCCTGTAGTGTGTTCACTTAAGGTCAAAAATTTTTCTAAGTTTCATTATGATTTTTTTCTTTGGCCCATGATTTATTTAGATGTATGGTAATTATTGATGACCATTAAATTTTACCATTATCTTTTTGAAGCCCCCTCATTTTTTAGTTATCATTTTATTGCTGGTTTCTGGCTTACTTTCATTTTGAGCATATATTACAATTTGTATGACTTTCATCTTTTGTTTTATGGCCCAATATATGGTCACTTTTGAGAAATGTCTTATGTGTGCTTGAATAGCATATATATTCTGCAATTGTTGGATCCAGTGTTCTATACACTTAAATCAATTTCGATATTTGAATATTATATATACTTACTGATTTTCTGGTCTATCCATTCTATCAATTCACTGAGAGGTATGTTAAACATCCCTCATTATGATTATGGATGAGTATTTTCCTTATAGTTTTATTGATTTCTGTTTTATTTATTTTGAGACTGTTACCTCTTTTCATAAAGAGCACATCCACCTAGTAACACACATACACATAATGCACAGAAATAGCACAATTATGTAGAAAATGTTCTGGTAAAAGTCACCCAAAGCATATAGATTACATATCTCATGGTATTTCCAGAAGTGAATTTTGGCCTATTTCACCCTCATTCTATAGTCTCTAAATGTCATTTTTGATAATATTTGTGTAATACAGGTAAGTCATGGATCCAGTTTGACAGTACCCTGATAATCCTTTTTTTTTAGTAAGTGGATAATTACCTCACTGCCACTTTTGAACCACCAATCAGAATGTTGGACCTACTGAAGCTCATCCTTAATCACATATCATCAATGGTGAACTTTTAAAAAGTCAAGTCTGCACAGACATAACTGGCATTGAGTAGTTATCAATAGGAATCTGTTTGATCTGCATCGGCATCATTATTAAAGTCATTTCCTGACTCTGGCTTTTAATTAAAGGATTTTTTAAAAGGAAAACTGATATACTCTTGCTCTCGATCCAAAAATTGCACATGGCAATATTATCAGATCACCATAAGTGAAATCATTAAGCAACGTTCCTACATCCAACTCAGAGCAACCCTAAAGGACAGAGTATAAGTGGTTTATAGGGTTTCCAAGGCCATCAGTCTTTGTGGGAGCAGCCAGCCTCGACTGAAGAACAGCTGGTAGGTCTCAACTACTGACCTTGTGGTTAAGCGTCCCCATGCAACACACTTCATCAAGCTATGTAAGATCTTCTTATTTCTGTCCTCATGTATTATTGGTGTGAACATCTTTAATCAATAATCATGAGCCACCTGAACATATAAAAGACTCTTGTTTCTTGTGCAGTTTCACATTTTTGTGATCTTTTTTTACAAGAAACAATCATTTTTACATTTATAAATCAACAGAGAAAAGATTGAAAATGTCAATGATTTAATCTTATTTGGATCCAAAATCAACACTCATGGCAGTGGAAGTCAAGGAATCAAATGACATATTGAATTCGGCAAACCTGCTGCACAAGGTCTCTTTAATGTGCTAAAGAGTGAAGATGTGACATTGAGAAGAAAACCATAGCATTTGCAGTCACCTCATGTACATGGGGAAATGGACAATAAATAAGACAGACCAGAGAAGAATTGATGCTTGTGAATTATGGCATTGACGAATATTGAAAGTACCATGAACTGCCCAAAGAGCAAACTAGTCTGTTTTTAAAGAGGTACATCCAAAAATACTCCTTAAAAGTGAAGATCATGAAACTTTGTCTCCCATGTTTGTTTGTTTTTTTGGACATATCATCAGGAGAGACAGTCCCAGTCATTAAAAAATGAAGAAAAGACAAAGGAAGCCCCTCACCAAGATGGATTTCCACAATGGCTGCAACAATGGACTCAAATTCAGCAACAGCTGAGAGAACAGCACAGGCATGGGAAATGTTTCCTTCTGTTGGATAAGGGTCCCTATAACTGAGAACAGCTTGATGGCACCTAACAGCAACAACACATCCTCTGAATCTTACAACTCTGTAGGATCATGGCAGGAATGGAACACAAGTTCTCCACTGCCTGCTTCAGACTGAACGGCGCTGCTGGAGTGGAAGAAACAGGCAAGAAAACAGAACTGCAGGCAAAGAGTTAGAAGTTGGAGAGTCGTTCATTCTCAAGTGGAGGAAGGAGGAAAATAAACTGAAGAAAATAAATCTGCAAGCAGAGCACACTGTGCCTTCAAAATGAAGTGGCTTGAATTGGAGAATAACTTGAAAGAGTGGGTTATTTCTCGAAGAAATCAAATCAAGCTTTCCCTACTGTCTCAAATCAATCAGAGCATAGTCTCTGACATATGAACGAGGAACCCCATATTTCAAAGTACCACCTTGATTTCTAACTTCATTAAAAGGAATGACTTTTCTGTGAGAATGAGAACCACTTTAGGCAACTTCTAGCTAACTGGAAGCAAAGATGGCCAACGTTCTTGAGTTTGTTTCAAAAGTCATCTCTCAACTCAGCATCTCTCATTGGGTGAGGTTCTAGTATCTTTTGACATTGTAGTAACCAGTACTGTAGTGGCTTCATGTACTAAAATTGTAGCCACTACAATCACTGAACACAAAAGTGCTTGCCTCCTTGTAGTCCTTGGTCACATTTCAAGTAGAATCAAATGAAAGCTGATGGTGATTTTCAAAAGAATTACCACGTCCATTGAAAAATTGCATGCCCATTCAAGGTAATAAGAAGGCCTTAATAAGAGATTGTGTAGATAAAAGTTATAGGATCAAAAAACAAAATCAAACTCACCCCAGCAATTCAATTCTGACTCATAATGACCCTTTAGGGCACGGTAGAACTGTCTCTGTGAATTCCTGAGACTTTAGCTCTTAATCAGAAAGCCTCATCTTTCTCTCATGAAGAGTTTGGTGGTTTTGAACTACTGAGCTTGTGGCTAGCAGCCCAATGTGTCACCACTGTGCTATCAGAGCTCCTTGTTATAGAATCAGACAGGAAGAATTCTTTTGGAAGAAGTCACTGTGAATTTTAGGCACTATGGATGCTTAAAAGGACAAAAATTATTCACAAATATGTTAACTCAACTGGTGCCAATGTAACAATCATACTTGGTGGCCTTAACTGAAAGACGGAGCCACTAGATATAGTGGGCAACCACTAGTTCAAAACTTTCATAAGAAGAGAGTGCGATGAATAGATGTTTTCTGTTATGCATGAGTTCATAGAAAGAGTGAAATGGACAATGGTTACAAAAGTCTGCAAGTGGGTGACTTCTGCTTTGGGGAAACTAACTTCTCAAATCATCTGCAGTAGTTACAGAAAGGCTGAATTCTAGCAGACTACCAATGATGATGATGAAGATGACAAAGGCAATGCTAATGATGACATCAGTTCAGATGTCACAGAAGGGTGTCTGCAGCAGGTAGCTCTGAGACATTGCAATGGTGACACTGATGAAAGATCTGACTTTGAAGGATTATGGGAGTTTGATGATGATGATGAATAAACTAAAGTGGCCTGTTTTGAGATAAAAGCAATTTTTTGGTGACTTTCATTTGTTGATTTCTAAAATATTGATCGTCAAAAATTGTTTTGATTTAAGATTTATAAAACCAATCAAATATAAGCAACATCTTTTTCTTATAATTTTAGGCCTGGGATAATTTCTTACTGGCTAATTTCCAGCTCTTCATCTATCCATACTCTTTGGGTTCAATATAGTGTCCCATTTTCATCACAATCTTGTTCAGTTCTGTATTGATTGCACTTAGTTTAGGAAAATATCTTCCTTAAAAGAAGTTCTCATCAGATTTTACCCCAGTAACATTAAATCTTTTGGACGGAAATTTGAAAAGTAATTGAACTGAGCAGTATGTTAAAAATATATATTTGCATAACATGCTTATGAAAACAATGCACAGAGGTTTCATGATTACAAAAATGTGTCATTTGTACTTTTCATAATAATAAAGTATTAGATTAATGCAAATTTAACATTTAAGTCTTTCTAGTGGACTATGTTTTAATCAAAATGGCCTATTTATCATTGTAGTTTTCTCTTTTTTTGGCAGGCAGCCTCAAAATCTATTTTTTGTGATATTAATATAATACTGCTGGTGTTCTTTTGGTTCAATTTGTATGATAGACCTTTTTCCATCCACTCACTGCCAATTCCTCTATCTTTATTTTTTATATAATCATGATAAATGGCATATGATTCGATTTTTAAAAAATTATCCCAGACTATCTTTTAACACTATAGGGTTGCCATGAGTCAGAATCAACTAGAGAACAGTGAGGAAGAGATCTTTTAACACTAACATTTAGTACATTTGGTTTTAATTTTCTTCCTTTTCCTTAAAAAAGTTTGTTATGTTTCAGGTGAAAGTTTGGCTAGCAAATTCATTTTCCACGAGACAATTCATACACAATTTACTTGATAACACTGAACACTATCTCACAACCTGTCAGTAAACATCCCACTTCTACCCTCCATTCTCCAATTTCCATCCCTCCAGGTTCCCTGTCTCTCCATGCCTTCTCATGTTTGCTATTGGACACATGTTCCCCACTGGATCTTGTATAGTTAATTATTTTAGGACCATGTTCTTTGAAAATGCTATGGCTTATGTTCTAGGCCAATTGTTATTCTTTGACTGAGGAATGGTTTCAGTTCTAGGGTAAGAGTGTGTGTTATGTTGAATCATCTTGAGAGTTTCTCTAATCTCTTATCCCTCCAATAAGTGTAATCTATTTTGTGAATTTTAATTTTGTTCTTCATTTTTCTCCCATTAAAACTGGGACTGTCTATTGTGTCACTGGCCTGAGTGGCTGTTAGTGCAGCTGGACACCATCTGCCTCTAGAGGCTTACATTTGGATGGGTCCCTAGTCCTGTGCACTAACTGCTTACTTGTGTCCTTGGTTCCCTTCACTATCATTTGCACCAAATGGGGAGAGACCAATACTGTGTCATAGATGCTGTGTTCATCCAAGTCGACTAGAGAAATAAGTCCAGGGACAACATGTGTACATGTGTAAGAGAGAGCTTTATATTAAAGAGTAATTGTATATCAAACACAATAGTCTAGATCAAGTCCATATGTCTGATATTAGTCAATTTGTCCAATATTAGTCTATAAGTCCCTCTTCAGACTTACGCAGCACATGCAATGATGCCGAATACAGGAAGATCACAAGCTGATGGAGGAGAAGTCTTGGGAATCCAGTGGGGGCAAAAGCATTTTAGGGCTCTAGCTGTCATCATTATGGCTCCACGTGACTTGTCAACAGCAGGGTGAAGCAGACGTATGTGTGTACCATATCCAGGGAGAAAGAGAGGAAGTTTTCAGAATCCTCAGGAGAAGGCCCTACGCAAAAGGAGGAGTCATCAGGCTGTGACCTTATTGACTCCATCCCTAGACCTATTTATCAAGTTGACATAAAGTTATGTAACTACCACAAATGCCACTAATGTTTTTTTTTTAAGACTAGAGATGCTACTCACAAAATTAGGATGTAGAAAATTATCTTTAAGAACTACATATGGAAATGCAGGGAACTCAGGGTGAATAAATTCCTGGGGGTCATTGGTGTGGGTGGAATTGCCTGATGGGTGGAGGGAGGGTGGGGTGGAGAGAGGAAGCCAGCTATGGGGATCTGCAGACTGTCTCCTATCTGGAGGACGGACATAGGCAGGGACAGAGGAGTAGGCAGGGGGAGATGTCGGGCAGTGTAAGATATGACAAAACAATAATGATTGCAGAGTAATGAGGACTGGGGGCGAGGGGGGAAAGGTTGGAAGGGGAAGGAAGGGGGACTCATATCAAGGGCTCAAGTAGAAGGGCAGATGTCGGGAGAATGTTGACAAGGGCAGGCAAGTGGGGGTGCTTGGCACAGTATATGTAACTATGCATCGAACTATGTATGATGAAAAGCGATGTATGAGCCCCCAATGAAATGATTAAATAAAAAAGAACTACATATGTAAATTGACTTATATATCTCCTAAGACTCTGAACCTTAGCCTTTAAGTCCAGTAGTAACTTAGGTCCCATAAGGTGTTTGGATATGTTGAGAAGTTTCCATAACTGTGCCTGCTCTGCTGCTTTATTTTATATTTGAATACACATACATGTTCATATATATATATATATATATACACATGCACACAAATGCCCCAAATCATATCTACACATACTGTACTCTTGCATGCTACATAGGTGTATGTCCTCCTACACCCATATAGCCAGTCACAACTTTTGGTTATTATCACTATTGTGGCAGAATGGTATAGGTAACAGCATTTACCATAGCTCTCCCTTCCTTACTCTTTTCTATCTCTCAGTGCCTTCATTTACCTTGGTCACATTTAGTTTACTTCTCCCATATTGTGTATTGCTTTTCCCTTCACCAGGATTAATATGAGTCTACTATCTAGTAAGTCTTTTTCCCCTCCCTGTCCTTTCCATCCCTGGTAATGATGTACCTTTCTGCATATAAACTCATTATTGACTTTTTATAAAAGTGTTACCATTCAATATTTGTCCTTTCATGATTGACTTATTTCATGCAGCACAATGTCCTCCAGATTCATTCATATTATAAGATGTTTTATGGACGCATAATTAATTTTATTGTTGCACATTATTCCCTTGTATGTATGTATCATATTTTGTTTGTTTATTTATGTCTGGTTAACTCTCTAAGCCTCTCCTCTTCTTCAGGTGGTCTGGGCGGAAACTCGAGATACTGGTAGATTCTCAGTGTATTAGGGATCGAGTTGGGGCAAAGACTCTCCAGCAGTTAAGGAGTTCTCTTCCTCTAGTGTTGTTCTTGGGGCTGGTGGTCCCTGGGGGATCTTATTCCTTGGAACTCGTGGGCCAGAAGGTCATGCACTCCGTTGTAGCAAAATTCATTGTCATACACGAAAAGGAGCTTGGCAAAGTGATCATTGAGGGCAATGCAAACCCCAATATCAAAGGTGGAAGGGTGGGTATCACTGTTGAAGTGACAGGGACATCTTGGTTCTCAGTGTAGCAATTGAGAGGACCACACCTTCTTAGCCAACTCTTGATGTTATTGTACTTAGAAGCTTTCTCCAGACACCAGGTGAAATCCATGACCTAAACATTGGGAGTGGGGACATGGAAGGTCATGACAAGGAGTTTCACATTCAACTCTGGGATAGCCTTGCCCACACCCTTGGCAGCGCTGGTAGATGTGGGGATGAGGTTCTGTGTATCCCCACAGTCACCAAGCCAGAGTTTCCCTGATGGTCCCTCCATGGTCTTCTGAGTGGCACTGATTGCATAGACTGTGGTTATGAATCTCTCTATGATGCCAAAGTTGTCATGGATGACCTTGGTGCCAAGCAATTGGTGGTGCAGGAGGCATCACTGACAATCTTGAGGAAGTCGTTATACTTCTCATGGTTCATGCCCATCACAAACATAGGGGAATTGGCAAAAGGAGCAGTAATGATCACCCTTTTTGGCACCACCCTTCAAGTGAGCCCCAGCCTTCTCTATCGTGGTGAAGACACCACTGGACTATACGACATACTTGGCACCAGCCTCACCCCACTTGATGTTGGTGGGATCTCACTTCTGGAAGGTGGACCTGCGCTTCCCACTGATATTAAGCTTCCTGTTCTCAGTCTTGATGGTGTCATTGAACTTGCTCTGGGTGGAATCATACTGGAACATGTTACAGGCGACCTAAAACATGTGGCCTGCCAAGGACATTTATCTGGATGCCGGGTGTTTTTGCCACCCTGTCCTGTCCTGCTTAGCAGTCAACTCATCCCAGGCTGACAGTGAATTTGGTCTAAGTTTTTTTTTTTTTTTTAACTATAGTCCAGCCCTCCAATGGCCTAAGGAATAGTGAACAGTTCACCTGATTAAAAAAGTTTGAGGACCCCTGAATTGTAGACCATGCCGTTCAGGTTATTGATGTCACTAATGTCCACTTTGCCATAGTTGAAAGCAGCCCTGGTAGCCAGATGTCCAATGGGAGCAAATCTGTTTACTCTCGCCTTTGCCATCATGTCCCTGGGACACAGCTGGGACTGCACGGAGATGGGAAGATGCTTCTGCCTACTGCACAAGGAGGAGGAATAAACATTTTGTTTATTCATTCATGTAGGGATGGGCATATAAGTTATTTCCCTACTTTTGTGATTCTAGATAATGCTACAACAAATGTGGGCATTCATATGTCTATTTGTGTCTCTGCTCGTATTTCTGTAGGATATATACATACTAAATCACGCGATATTTCTATGGGATGGGTTCAAAAAGTTCATAGAAAAGGCTTTTAACCTTTTAATTCCATTTATAACTTTTGGAGAAGTCACACCCTTATCCCTAGTGGTTGTTCCTATTTTGCATTCTCATCAGGAGATTATAAGAATTCCAATCTTCCCCAAACCTGGCCAGCAGTTTTTGTTTTCTGTATTTTCATCAGTGCCATAACTACAGAGATGAGATGGTATCTCACTGTAGATGTCATTTACACGTTTTGAACTGTTGATGTTAGTGAGCATCTCTTTATGTGGTTACTAGCAGCTTTAATGTTTCCTCTGGTGAAGTGTCTATTCATGTCTTTTGCCCAAAAATTTTATTGCATTGTCTTTTTACTGTTGAAAATTTCTATATATTTTACAGATTATAATCTTGCAGGTATATCACTGTCAAAAAAGTTTCCTTCAGTTGTAGGTTCTCATTTTGCTATTTTTGCTTTTAATTTTTAGCAAGTTTCAGGAATCTACTTTATCTTCAACTGCTTGTGTATTGTTAGTTATATTTGTTAATGTATTTAGGGCACATATTTTTGATTCTCTAACTTTGTCCCTAACTCTAAAAAGCACTCTAGTTTTATGCTGAATCTTTAGGCCTTTGATCCATTTTTAGTAACCGTATATACTCAAGTATAAGCCTACCCGAATATCAGCTGAGGCACCAAATTTTACCATAAAAACTACATGAAAAATGTGCTGAAAAACTCGGCTACACACAAGTACATACGGTAGTTTTTGCATGTCATATGAGATATGGGCCATTCATTAGCTTCATTTTTATGGAAATCAAATTACAGATATGTTTTATCCTAAGCCTAGTCTATTTATCTTATTTATGGTTCCATTTTTAATATGCTTAGTGGTTTTGTTTTTTATGGGTATTCCATGCAAAATTAATTCAACTTTTCTGTATTTTTAATATGTTCACAAAGAATCATTGACAATAATGATTATCCTCATATATTTGTTGGAGGGGAAAAATACTACACTTTATGCAAAGCAGGTTATTGAATAATTTTAAGAGGACAGTGCATCACCAGAGACAGATCTTAACAAAATAGCTTGCGGTGATTTCTCATGTGTTCTTTCACATGTGTGTGGAGGTGATTCACACAAGATTACAGGTGATTTTTCCAAGGAATATGCATTTTCTTTCTCTTTAAAAGATCATTTTATTGGAGGTTCATACAAATTTTAACACAATCCATACATCCATCCATTTTGTCAAGCACATTTATACATTTGTTGCCATCATCATTATCAAAATATTTTCTATTTGATCCCTTAGTATCAGCTCCTAATTTTCCCCTCCCTCCCTCCCCCTCTTTCACTCATGAACCCTTGATAATTTATAATTATTTCATGTCTTGCACTGACCTATATTTCCTTTCACTCACTTTTCTGTTGTCCTTCCCCCTGTGAGGGGATTATAGGTAGATCATTGTGATTGTAATTGGTTCCCCCTCCCTCCTCCCACCTTCCCACTACCCTCTTGGTATCCCTATCTCATTATTAATCCCGAGGGGTTCATCTGTCCAGGATTCCCTGTGTTTTCAGCTCTGATCTGCCATACATGCCCTGGTTTAGCTGAATTTGTAAGGTAGAATTGGGGCCATGCTAATGGGTTGGAGGGAGAGGGAGAAAGCATTAAAGAACTAGAGAAAAGTTCTATGTTTTATTGTTGCTACACTGCACCTTCACTGGCTCATCTCTTCTTTGTGTCCCATCTGTGAGGGCATGTCCAATTGTTTACAGATGTGCTTTGGACTCTGCACTCCCCCTCATTCACAAGCCTTTAAGACCCCAGATACTATATCTTTTGATAGCTGGGCACTATAAGCTTCCTTCACCACATTTGCTTATGTACCCACTTTGTCTTCAGCTATTGTGTCCTATGGCCTCTTTGACATCGATTTTAGATCACTTGTTTTTCCCTTGTCCCTGGGTTTTTTAGCACCCACTTCCTTTCCACAACCTTCCCCTCTCCTGTGTGTGCCCCCGAACTGTTATCTCATTGTTTTCTCCTCCAGATTATTTATCCTGCCTACTTTATATAGAAATACATGCAAAGACAATAGGACATGGCTCCTATCAGACTGGCCTGGAAAACACTCCTACAGGTCAACAAAAAGACCTGAAACCAATGTTAGGCTTTTCTTTATTTTATCATTGGGTTTTTTTTTTTGCTGTTCGGGTTGTTTTCCTGTTATTTGCTTTTGCTCTGTCTTGGTTTTGCTTAGTGATTTTTAATAATGATGCCTGTATTTCTTTAAAAGATAATTTGTGGGAATACTTCAAAGTCCAGTGTGATGTTGCATTCCTGGCAGGGCTTCTATTGGATTAATATACTGCATAAGAATAAACATTTTAACAAGATCCCCTAGAGAATCTTGTTAAAATGTAGATTGTGCTTCCATACATCTAGGGTGTAAATATGGAGCCCTGGTGA
Source organism: Nesogale talazaci (assembly GCA_004026705.1). NCBI lineage: Eukaryota > Metazoa > Chordata > Mammalia > Afrosoricida > Tenrecidae > Nesogale > Nesogale talazaci. Next base: position 215,783 of record PVJH01000067.1, on the reverse strand, counting down.
CATAGTGGCTAAGTGTTGATCTATGATCTACAAGTTCAGCCATTGGAAACCCTACTCCTTGGGAGAAAGGAGGGACTTTCTACTTGTGTAAAGAGTTATAGTTTTGTAAACGAATAGGCGCAGTTCTACCCTGTCCTGCCTTCTAGGGTCACCATGAGTCAAGATTGACTCAGTGCCCATGAGTTTGGGGTTTTTTGTTTGCTTGTCTTTGGTTGGGGTATTGGTTCAAATGGTGGGCTGCTGATTGCAAGGGTCAGCAGTTCCAACCCACCAGCTGTTCCATGGGAGATAGGTGAGGCTGTCTGCTTCCATAAAGATTTATGAGACTTCATGTTTTGAAACTGATTATGGTAGCGATTGTACAGTACTGCTTGATATGATTAAACTAAGAATAGTATGATGTCTGGATTAGGTCCTAGCAAAATGGTTTGAAAGAAAAAGAAGTCCTCTTGTGTGTGTTTTGGGGGAGGGGGGCATGTGACCTGCAAGCTGATGATTTAAATCCTAGTTCCAGTATTATGAGGAGAAGAGCATTATCAGATTTCACATCCAGGGTAGGTCCTTGACTTTGTTTTTGTTTTCCACCCAGTGTATGGATTATTCCTCGCAGCTTAAATTCCATTCAGCAAATGTTCTCAGAGAATAGTTTCATCTCTCTGTCTGCACTTAGATTTGTGTTTATAATTCCTGTAACCTTGTCAGCTCTTTGATCCCTTTAGCAAAATTTCTGCTGCAGTTTATCCAGCACTTCTAGCTCTTTCCTGTACCAGAGTCCATCTGCGCACCCAGCCCACAATATTACCAAAACCCTCCACCTATTTCCTCCACTCCTGTTCTGGGACTCCAAAATTCTAGAAGGGGAAATGGCAACATTGAATGTATTGGCACTATAACAAATTTATTCTTTCCATCATCAGCTGGCCTTCTCTACTTTTGGATGACTCAGAGTCATCTTTCTGCAGCCTCAATTTTCATAGCTCCTATTTCAATCCATTATTACACCCCTCCAGTCTTCTCATTCTCATCATTCATTCATTTCAGAAAATCAAGTTCCCTACTCTAAGTAGACAATGACAGGTGTCGAGGTGGTAATTCCTCATTATTTGCTCTTTCATTCTCTCCCCCTTTTTTATTCTCTTGGAATATGAGGCATTCCTTCTTTTGAACTTTCCATTTCCCTCTGCTTATGTTCTTCCTCTTTTTCACCGTCTCTTTAGTTTAGCCAAGAATGAAGTCCTTCTTTGGGGACTAGTCCCTCCTGAAAACAAATAAAATTCCCTGAGACACGGTCTTGCTATCCGTGGTTTGAGGGAACATTCTGGCTGCAGTTCTTCGGCAAATGTGTTCATTCCTTTGGCAATACATGATATGTTTAATGTTCTTTACAAAGCCCATAACTTAAAGGCATCAATTACTTATTTGTTCTTATTTATCCACCATTCAGCTTTTGCTGAGGTGGATATATGAGGTGACTGAAAATACCTTGGCACACCTTAGTCTTTAGGGTGACATCTTTGCTTTTGAAAACCTTTAAGATTTTTTTTTTTGTGGCAGCAGCAGCAGGTTTGCCCAAAATAATAAATCCTTTGATTTCTTGAGTGCTCCTTCCTTGAAAGTAGATTGTGGATCCAAGTAGAATGATATCCTTGACAACTATAATCTGTGCTCCATTTATTATGAGGTTGTTTACTGGTCCATTGGTAAGGATTTTTGTTTTCTTTATGTTTGAGTGTATGTAATCCATACTGAAATCGATCCTTCTTGCTCTTCATCAGTAAATAATCCAAGTCCTTGACACTTAATGCAAGCAAGGATTTGTCATCTGCACATCAAAGTGTGCTGATGGGTCTTCCTCCAAATCTGATGCTTCAGTCTTGTTCATAGAGTCAGGTTTGTTGATTATTCTTTCTACATGCTTATAAAATAAATATAATGAAAACAGACACTCCTGAGGACATCTTTCCTGATTAGAACCACAATTTCCCCTTATTCTGTTGGAATTATAGCATTTTCATCTATGTACAGATCTTGTATGAATGCAACTTGGTTTTCTGGAATTGCCATTCTTCACAATAGTACACATAATTTATTATATTCACACAGTTGAATGCTTTTGCATAGTGAATATGACACAGGTAAACATCTTTCTTTCTGGTATTTTTTGCTTTTAGCCAAGGTCTATCTGACATCAGCAGTGATACTTCTAATGCCATGGTTTCTTCTGAATCTTCTGCTATCAGGCCACTCTGATATTATAGATAATTTTCCCCCTCTGTCTAGTTTCCACTTATTGAAGGCAAGAACAGTCATCCTTCTTTATATTCCTGGCTCAAGGACCGGCATATATAATGCTGCTTAAATGAATGCGGGAGAGGAGGGGAAAAAAACTAACAAAATAACATACTCTCCATAGATGGAAGAATATTTAATCCCAGACATTTGGGTAGTGGCATCTGAAAGATATCAGCAATAAATTGTCAAAGAGCATCCTGCCAGTTCATTTCCTTACATCTCAAAGACAAAGTCTACATCATTCCTTTCTTACATGTACCCTAAAATCCATCATAAAATGGTAGTAACTTTTTGTTTGTTTAAAAAGTACCTGTGGAATAGACATCAACTACAAGTTCACCCATGGTTATTGCTGATTTATAAGTAACTTTCCTAAAATAACAAACTATAGATAAGAATGGTAACACAATGGGTTGAGCTATTTATTTTATTTATATTGGGCCTTGCTGTTGTAGCTTTTGCTTCCTTCCCAGTGGGAGGGCTTCTAAAATCCATGAGTAAGATTAAATATGTATAACATGAAGAAGTGTAGACAAAGTGGAGACCCAAAACCTATCTGTAAGATAATTGGACAGTCCCTCTTACATGCACTACATGAAAGGGATAATCTATCTGGGGTGCAGCACAGCACTGATGAAACACATAGATATCCTCTGGTTCTTTAATATTTTCTCCCCTTACTATTGTGGTCTTAGCTTCACCTCATTAATCTTTTGACACCTGTATATATTCACTTGTATAATTAAGGAGATTTGACATATGAAATCCAAGAGAGGTAAACCTTTCATAAGTAATAATGGGAGAAATGATTCCCTGAGGGTATGCGAAGAGTGAGGTGGGAGCTGATAGCAATGATGAATGTATAATTCCACTTGAAGGGAACAAATAACAGAAATGTAGTTGATTGATACATTGGAGGATTTACAAAAAGGAAACTGATATAATGTAATGGTTCCTGGGGGGTAAGGTTGGGGAGGGAAGGGATAAAGAGGAGCTGATTTCAAAGAGATAAAGAAGAAAGAAAATGTTTTGGAAATGATGGCAGCAATTTTACAATTATGCTTGATTTAATTGACTTAGGAATTGTTATAGTATCTGTAAGAGTCCCCAATTAGAGACTTTTAAAAAGAAGGATTAAATATATACTCAGGTGAAAAAAATGAAAAGCCAAGAGCAGATTGAATTTTCTGTATGGATATAATGATATATGAGATTTTGGATCCTGTTAGTGTGGACCAAAATTCATTGCTATGATTTTAATTTGGTGATTGGTTCACTCCTTACATTAAAAAATGAAGGTCCCCTTAAAAGGTTGTTAGGAGACAGTAATGAATAAGGTAAGTAAATGTGCTTTTCAAAGGTACTGAAAAAAATGAATATATTTTCATAAAATGTAAAATCAGTGCAAAACAAGCATATATTTTTAATTAGTTGGGAATAAGTACATAGTCCATATTTCCATCACATCAAGGAGACTTGTACAATTGCTACCACAACCACTTTCCAAGCAATCTTTCTCTACACTGACTTCTTCACATCATCTCCCTTTACCCCATCACCAGCACTGTATCCTGCACCTCCTAAACACCTTTTTTTACTTGCTGTTCCTATAGGTTCGTCAATCTTGGAATACAAAAAAAAAAAGACAACAATAACACACACCCAAAAAAACCCAAGTATATTTTATAGTTTCTAATTCTATATTGAATCAGAGTACTTGATGATTATATATTTGTGATCTTAAGAAACATATTTATTGGGCTGAGCCCCGGTGGTGTAGTGGTTGTACATGGGACTGCGGCCCACTGGGAAGGAGGTTCAATTCCAGCAGTGGGGCTGGGCCTTCTACTCCCACCGCCGGAGAGCAGTGATGCCTCCTCAAAAAAAAATTTAAAAAAAGAAACATATTTATTATTTTAATTTGGTGGCTTTCTTTAGTTTTTCTGTAATTGTTTTATGTTCATCATTTTCAAATGACAGTTCAGCTTTTCCTCGAATTATCTACAACAATTCTATCTTTTCTGAAAGTCAGTGTTATTTTTAGGGTATTGTAACTATAGCAACTGCTCTATCGCACTGGTGCCTCATATTCTGGGCCACACAGTGTCAGATCTTGGACCATAACGATGTACTACATTGCCAGAAGCTTGGACAGATCCGACAACTTGAGAGTGTCTGGGTTACCAAAGTATAAGGATTTAGATTCCCTAAGTGAATGCTGTCTTGGGTGCCATAGAGTCGTTAGCACTCCAGACAAATCTATGTACCACGGAACAAAACCCTGCTCCCTCTTGACCAATCCACAATTGTTGTTACGTTTGAGCCCATTGTTGCCATCACTCTGTTAATCCATCTAAGTGAGGGTCTTGTCCATTTTCACGGGCCTTCTACTTTACTGAATATCATGTCCTCCTTGGAATGGTCCCTGCTCATTACATATAAAGTCAATGGCACAAAGCCTTGGCATTCTCTCGAGGAATTTTCTGTCTCTATTTTGTCTCAGACAAATATATTCACACTTCTGGCATGCCATGATATTTAATATTCTTTGCCAACATTATAATTCAAAGGCATCAATTCTTCTTTCAGCTTCCATATTCATTGTCTAGCTTCTACATGCATTTTATGGTTTGGGTAAGGCATACTATAATCTTTCAAGTGACATCTTTGCCATTGAATGCCTTAAAGAGGTGTTTTGCAGCAGATTTACTCAATGCCATACATCCTTTGATTTCCTGACTTCTTCTTTCATGGGCATTAGTTACAGATTCAAATAAAATTCTTGCCAAATTCAGTTTTTTCTGTTTATCATATTTGTGAGTGTGTGTGTGCAGTTGTGGGGGTTTCTGTTTTCTTTACGTTGAAGTGTAATCAACCAATTGTAGTGTTTGATCTTCATCAATAAGTGTTTCAAGCCCTCTTGAATTTCTGCAAGCAATGCTGTGCCATTTGCATATACCAAATTGTTAATGAGTCTTCCTCCAATCCTGAAACTGCTGTCTTCTTCATATCAGATAATTTTCTTAGCATACATATTAAATAAGTATATTGAAACCATACCACCCTGAGACATGTTTCCTGCTGTTAAACCATGCAATATTCTCTTGTTCTGTTGAAATAGCAACCTCTTCATCTGTATGTAGGTTTCACATGAGCACAACTAAGTATTGTGGGATTCCTATTCTTTATAAAGTTGTTCATAATTTGTTATGATCGATACAGTTAAATACTTTGCATGATCAACATAGCAAAGATAAATATATTTCTGGAATTCTCTGCTTTTAGCTAAGATTCATCAGATATCAGCATTGATATTCCTTCTTTAAAGTCCTCTTCTGAATCCTGTCTTAGTTTTTGGCAGTTTCCCATGGATATACTGCTACAACCTTTTATGATTTATCTGCAGCAACTTTTTGTGTGTGTGACATTAATGGTATAGTTAGATAATATTCACATTCTATAGGATCATTTTTCTTTGGAATGAGCACCAATATGGATCTGTTTCAGTTGCTTGTCCAAGTAGCTGTCTTGCAAATCTCTTGGCATAGATGAGTGAGCATTTTCAGTGTTGTGTCTGTGGAAACATTTTGATTGGTGTCCCATAAACTCCTTGAACCTTGTTTTTAGCCCAACGCCTTCAGTGCAGATTGACTTTTTTCCTTCATTGCTGATGGGTTTTGATCATATACTAACTTCTAAAAATATTTAATGCCAATCAATCCTTTTGATACAATGACTGTATATATTCCTTCTGCCTTCTTTTGAAAAGTCCTGTGTTATTCAACATTTTGCCCATAAAGTACTTCAATAATACAACTTGAGGTTTGAATTTTTTCTTTAGTGTTTTTCAGTTGGAGAAATGTTTCTGGTCTTTGTACATTTAATCAGCATTGTCTTCTCAAGTAACCTTTTGAAATCTTGTAGGGTTCCAGTTTGTAATACATAGGTCTATTTCAAACAAAACATCTCTATGTGGTCAGAAAATGGCTGCAGAAAAGTTCTTCCAATAATACACTTGTCTTAGCTTTCTTAGGGTGTCTTAAAAAACAACAAGAGGATGCTTCTTGTTTCATGAAGAAACATTTTTGAGATCTCACGTACTTTGCCTTGTGTACTTCCAACAAGTTATCAAGAGGAGCCAGTCCCTGGAAAAGGACATTGTGCTTGGTAAAGTAAAGAGACAGTGAAAAATAGGAAGGTATTCAATGAGATGGATTGGCCCAGTGTCTGCAACAATGGGCTCAAGTATAGGAAGATTTTGGGGGATGGTCTAGGACTTGACAATGTTTTGTTCTTTTGTACTATGTTTTTCTTTGTTCTGTTGTCACTGTAAGTAAGAACTCACTGAATGACAACTTAAAACATCAACAACAATAACAATTTTGAGTTTAAGGAAAATGGTGTTTACCAAGAGGATATTTTCTCAAATAATTAAAGATTTGCCACCAGTTTATGAGAATACTGTCCCACATTTTGAGAACAACTCTTCTTAGCTAGATCAAACCTTTTTAAAAAGATCATATAAAGACCACAAAAATGAGTGAAGAGATGGAAGGCCCTGAAGAATGAAGAAACTAGCTGAATCCATAAACTGTGGAAGCAAATCAAAGAATTGTCACCAATGAGATGGATACTGACATTGACATCTAACATGCTTAAGCATATCTTGGTTTCAGCAAGCTTTTAGCTCAATGGGTGCCAAAAGGGTTATGCAAAGATCAGATGTTATAGCTCTGACATACATTGCATGCCTCATTTTAAAAAAGTTCTCATTACTATTGCCTCTTAATGCCAGCATCTTTATAAAGCTAATCTTCATTTGTCTGTGGGGATTAGAAACATCACATATAAATTTACAGGTGCATTTTAATATACCCATATATATATATAATACACAAATCATAAAAATTTACTCCAACAAATAATAGTTGATGAAATTAGCAACCCCCCTCCTCCCAGTTGTTGATATGACTCTGCTTGTGTAAGGTGTACAGGAACTCTTGTGGCATAGTGGGTTAGGAGTTGGGCTTATAACTGCAAGGTCAGCAGTTCGAAACCACCAACCATTCTATGGGAGAAAGATAAGGCTTCTGTAAAGATTTACGGCCTTGGAAACCCACAGGGACAATTCTACTCCACCCTATAGGGTTGCTATGATTCACTCCATGCAGTGATGTTTTTGTTTCTTTGTTTGTTTTTTGAGTGAATGTAAGGTTTTGGATAATCTGCATTATCCTTGGGAAAAGGGATAGCATTTCATGTCCAAAAATTAGTGAGAGTTATCTCCATGGTCCTTTTCTTTTTTGGCATATATGTCACAGAAGCAACTCATGGCTTCCTAAGTATGCTTACTGACTTTAGCAATGTGATCTTTGTTAAGGCCCATGTTGTCAAACCACTTAAAACCCTTGGTTTAGATTAGAAAATACTCCTACTAATCCTTTCATTGTAAATTGCTTGGACTTCTATTCTCAATTCCTTTCCTTATTCATTCCTTCTTCTTCAGCATTTCTTTCTTCTCAAAAATCTATCAAGTCTTGATCTGCCAATTTCCCTTTTATGTGTAATCTGTGAGCTATTGTATAACACACGAAGGATCTTTGTACTAATGAGAGGATGTTCAAACAAGCAAATAAACAAAACAGAAGATTCTAAGAACAGTTTATCATAAAATATGCTGTAAGTCTGGGACTAAATTGGGGCAGTCATTTAATATCAATGAGGTTCCATTTACCCCTCTTTAAATGGGGTAATATTAAAATAAATAAAATGGGGTAATAATAACACTAGCTTCTTCATGGTGATTATTGGGGTGATTGATTCAGATAATGGATGTTAGCCCTCAACACAGTGCCTATAATATAATGGATATTCAATAACTGGCTGAATTCATGATTATAACAGGGTTAGGGGGATGTTTCCAGAATGATCGTGGAAGTTAAGATCAGACTTTTACCAAACGTGATTTGATCCTCAAGATAGGTCCCTATGAGTTGGCATTAACTTGGTGGTAATGAATGAGAGGACAAGAAAACCTGTTGCATTCTGGGTTAGGTGTTGGGCTGGTAGCCTCAGGCAAGGTAAGTGGTTCAAACCCACCAACATATCTGCTGAAGAAGGAAGAAACTGTCTTCTCCCATGGAGTACTGGTGACATAGTGGGTTAGATATTTGGTTGCTAGCCAGAAAGTTGGCAGTTCAAAACTACCAGCCACTCTGTGGGAGAAAGATGAGGCTTTCTACTCCTATAACAAGTTATAGTCTTAGAAACCCAGAGGGGTAATTCTACTCTGTCCCATAGGGTTACCGTGAGTTGGAATTGACTTGATGAAAAAGAACTTGTTCTTTAATTTGATCTGCTCCCGTATAGATTTGCATTCTTGGAAATACTACACAGAGTTACTATGACTCGGAACCAATTGGATGGAAATGTGTTTAAAGGTCAGAGGCATCTTGATGGCTGAGTACTTGAGTGGTTCAAGTACTCACCTGCTAAATGAAAGACTGGCTGTTTGAACTCACCAGCCTCTCTTTGGGAGAAAAATGGTAGCAATTTGCTTCTGCAAAGGTCTACAGCCTCAAAAATTCTCTGAGGGGTGTGGGGGTGCAGTTCTACAATGACCCACAGGGTCTCTATGAGTCAGAAGTCACTTGGCTACAGTTGTTTTTGTTTTTAAGAGGGCAGGAACTTTGTCTTGCTTGTTGCTACAATACAAACAGAAAACAGTGCTCAGCATATAGGTGTGCCTCAGTCAACATGAATAGGGCCCAGAGCTCAGGAATAACCACTCCACAGAGAACAATGCCTGGAACACAGTAGATGTTCAAGAAGGAATGAGTTGTAAGAAATACTTCAGACAGTTTAACACCTTCCCAGGTCATTGTTCACCTTATCTTGGTTGTAAAAAATTATATTATTCGGTTCCATTTTCCCCTTTGCCTCTGATTTATTAACTCATGGCCTTACCCCAACTTTGAATCTCTAGTTCATCATCTCCATTCATTTGACAAATATTCTTTGTATGGGGCACTGTGATACATTGTGCAAAATGCCAGAGATCTAGAGGTGAAAATTTAGCTGGCAAGAATGGCAGTTCACATGCCAATAAGCAGAACAAACCCCACTGTCAAAGTCACTTTTGACTTCTAGTCACCCTGTACATCAGGTTTCCAAGACTATAAATATTTATAGAAGCAGACAGCCTTGTTTTTCTCCTAAAGAGTAAATGGTGGATTTGAATCACTGACCTTGTGGTTAGCAACCCAAGGTTATAAAAAACAAGATGGATTCAAGTAGTTAGAGTACAATGGGAAAAATCAAACAGGGAAACATTACGGGAGGGTGCTTTGGATTGCCTGGTCAGAGAAAGGTTTTCTGAGGGTATAGCACTTGATCTGAAGGTTGAAGGTTCATGCTGGTGCACATAGAAGTACCTTGATCTTTTTGGAAGGGTCTAATCTCTTTTTAAAGACTGTGAAATTCAGGAAGTGGAGAATGATTACACAAAACCCAGAGGCTACAAGGTGGGAATTAAGCAAGGGCTGGCAAGTTACCATCCTTCCAAACTATTTTTCAACCTTTAAAAAATAATCTTAAGTAATATTTTATTGTGTTTTCAGTGAATATGTACTGTACACAGCAGTTTAGGTTCTCATTCAACAATTTCTGCACAAGTTGTGCAGTGACACTGTTGCTTTCTTCACAATGTATGAACATTCTCATTATTTACATTCTGATGATTCCTTTATTGTCAATCTAGTTTTCCTGGTTTTCAATGATTTTTTAGAGAACAAGTGTCCCATTAGACATCAAGGTTGGATGACCACTTAGAAATCACCCATATCAGTGCTTTCCTTTATGTGGTATTTGTATCCCTTGGTTATTGTGGTGATGCCTAGGCTGCTAACTTCAAGGCCAGTAGTTTGAAACCGCCAGCTGCTCTGTAGGAGAAAGATGATGCTTTCTACTCCCCTAAAGAGTTAATAGTCTCAGAAATCCACAGGAGCTGTTTGATCCCTACTATAGGGTGAATATGAGTCAGAATCGACTTGATGACAGTGAGTTTGATTTTGGTTTGGTGCCCAAAGGTAGTGCAAGAGATGATTTTATGTCATCATAGATTTTATTTTTAATAGTTAAGCATTTTCATGTGCATTAAAATGCATTTAATAGCATTTTGCGATCATTATTTCCTAAGATGAGTTTAAAATAGATGGCCATTCACTTTCCAGATACCAACATGACTGGCCAAGAAGGATGCCTGGACAGCTCCCTTCCATGGTTGAGAGAAAAAGCTTCAGCATTAGGAAGACCTGCACTTGAATCCCAGTCCTGCCATTTCGCTTCTATACACCCTTGAGCAAGTAGTTTAAACTGTTCTATGGATTAGTGTCCTCATCTGTGGAAGTGGGGATTCTAGAATTTCAACCAAACTCCCTACCACTGAGTTGATGAGGACTCATGGTGACCCAGCCTCAGTGATTCACTGAGTCTATAACTATCTATGGGAGCACAAAACCCTTCATTTCTCCCCTAGAGCAGCTGGTAATTTTGAACTTCTGGTCACCAGGGTTCCTACTTGTTAGCATTGTTGAAAAATTAAATGAGATGATATATCTGGGAAGTACTTTTTTTTTTGGGGGGGGCATCACTGCTCTCCAGCGGTGGGAGTAGGAGGCCCAGCCCCACTGCTGGAATTGAACCTCCGTCCCAGTGGGCCGCAGTCCCACGCACAACCATTACGCCACCGGGGCTCGGCCCTTTGGGAAGTACTTTTTCCCAGTGCCCAGTACACCATAAAACCAAACCAAATTCATGGCCATCATGTCAATTCCAACTCAGAGCTACACTGTAGGACAATTTATTAATGGACTCAATGTGTTTCAGAGACTGTAATTCTTTATGAGATTAGAAAGCCCCGACTTGCTCCCCTGAATGGCTGGCTGTTTTGAACTGCCTATCTTTTGGATGACAACACAATATGTAACCATTATGCCACCAGGGATACATAAACCCTGATTTCAGATATCCCATTCCGTGTTCAGGCTACATGTTCCTGTTTAAAATTCTGAAATGTGATCAAGGTGCATTTCTCTTCAATAATTTCAAGAGACTTTGTTTTCTCGGGCATAAAACACACAATTGTCTCCCCTCCATACAGTGGATTTGAAACCACAAACCCTAGTCAGACATAGTCAATGAATACCCAACCAAACTGCTTTTCAGCCTTGGACCCATAAAATTTTTAGATGATCTTGAAACCAGAGGGTCTCAGGCTGTCAAGTTTTTTATTTTCCAGAAATGTCTACACATTGAAATGCCAAAGTAGACAAAGTGGATGCCACCTTGGGAAGTCCATTAACTGCATGTTATTGCTTAATCTTTTGTTCCGGGTGAAGATTTTGCTATAATTAATACATAGGTAAAAACATATGAGTATTGTAGATAGCTTGACATTGCTCATGATCAGTCTTTTTTTTCTAAGTAATCTGAACTTCATTATAATTATACATGTGAAATGCCTTATTAAAAAACTCCATTGTAATTACACAGCTATCAACATCAGTGTTCAACCTGCAGGCTACAGCTGGCCTCTGACATTCATTATAATCAGATTTCACCTGTTTACAAATGACAGCATTGCACAACCCACCCAATGGGTTTTGCTCTGGGACCTATATGCCGGCTAGAGTCAGCTAAAATTCATAAAAGATTGTCTTTTGATAATTTTGTCAATATACGCCTATCCAAACAATGCCCTCCTTCTCCACCCACTATTAAATTCTGCTTATCGTTGTGAAAAAAAATAGATCCAGGAATGTTTCCACAACCTTCCTGATAGAGCATGGAACAAATCAACCATCCAGGCAACTGCCCGGTGTGCCAATTTAAAGGAGCTATCGAAAAAAAATGTCACTGGGATAATTCATAAAAATGGTGCCGACTACCTGGAGCTTCTGCCAATACCTCCCATAATAATTAGTGAGAAGGAAATTGGCCACTTCTCTCAATAAGGAGACTGGGGCCCTGAAATAAAACATCAAAAGCAAAACCAAGCCAGACTTCATGAGAACCAACCACACTTTTTGTGACCACAACTAGCAAAGCAAATTACAGGAGTGCCACCAATTGTGAGATTAGCCAGAGAGGGGTTCCTTCAAGTCAGCAACTTCCCATAATCAGTTAAGGTTAAACAAACAAGTTCACACCACAGTGTTGTTGGTTAGGAATGAGAGATTTTGTTCCTCAACCAAATTTTGAGTCATCTAATACACCTCTCAATAATTGCTTGGTATGGGGAATCACAAAAGGAAATTGAAGACAAAGCAAGAAGTTCAGAAAAACAAGAAATGTTGAGAGAAAAACAAAAACCAAACCACCACCACCAAAGCACACACATGCGCACACTCGGAAATCTTTTAATGTGATTACATATAATCATGTAATCACCCATGTAGCATACCTTTCCTAACATTCAGTTTTGAGTACTGAAACCAACTAAAGAAATAAAAACAAAAGTCAAAAGTTTGTACATTACAATGACATCTTAGGAGTTTTACTGAAGTTGAAGGCAATAAAACAAAGGCTCAGATGTCAGTCTGCCTGCATTTAAGTCCTAACTCTAATACTGTGGGATCTTGACTAAGCCATTTAATATCTTAGAGTCTAGTATATTAAACAATAATAATAATTTATGATTAAATGAGATAATGGCTGTAAAATGTTTAGTACAATTCTTGTTACATTGTAAAACTCGAACAATCTGGTGGCTGTTGGGTTAATTCTAACTCATGGATACTCCATGTGGGTCAGAGTAGAACTGTGATGCATATGTTTTTTTAAATGACTTATATCTCAGAAGTAGATCACCTGGCCTTTTTTATGAGCCAACTCTATGTGAACCTGAACTAGTAACCTTTCCCTTAGCACCTGAGCACTGAACTATTTGTGCCACCTACTTGATACTCAGTAAGTGGTAACTTGTCTCTTTATAAATGTATTTAGTGAATTTTTCTCTTTCAGCATAAAGAACATGAGTTTATTATTAGAAATTCTATTTTATTTCTTTTTTAATTACAAGAATGTTGAGCAAACATTTCTCACTACTTGTTGGTCAATTTATTGTACTGTGGTGGCTGTGTGTTGCTGTGGTGATGGAAACTATGTCACTGGTATTGGACAAGTTTCAGCAGAGTTTCTAGACTAAGAATAGACAGGGAAGAAGAAGTACCATATTTTTTGGACCATAAGATGCACCTGACCATAAGATACGCCCAGTTTTAAGAGCAGGAAAACAAGAAAAATATTCTGAACCAAATAGTACCAGTATACTAAAATGTTCTGTGGTGCCATACCTTCAGACTGTAAGACGCACTCATGCTTCTCCCTGACCTTTTTTTTTTTTTTGGGGGGGGTGTCTTATGGTTCGAAAATATGGTAGGCTGTTCACATCAGAGGAATTATCTACTGAAGACCTTCTACAAAGCAGCAAAACATTGTCAGATACTGAAAACAGAACATTGTCAGAAATGGTACTAGATGATGAGTCCCTCAGGTTGGAAGGCACTCAAGATATGACTGAGAAAGAGCTGCCTGAAAGACTTGTATGGAGTCAAGCCTTTAGGAATAGACCCTTGGGGACTTTCATTTGCTAAGGCAGCATATATCCAAAATGAGAAGAAACAGCTGCAGAGATCTATTAATAATTGATTGTGAAAAGTGTGTGTCTAGGAAAATTGGGAGTCATAAAAAAATGGAATGGAAAACAGAAAGAAATCCTAGGTGTTAGTGAGCTGAAATTGACTGATGTTGGCCCTTTTGAGTGAGGCAGTCCACATGGTTTACTATGCCAGGAATTAAAGACTTAAAAGGAATAGTGTTGAATCTATACTTAAAGATCTATCTTGGGCAATACTGTGTGTGAAAGGATAATATCTACCTGTCTTGAAGGAAACAAAATTGAAACAAATATTTGAATTTATGCACCAACTACAAAAGCTGCTGATGAAGAAATCAAAGAATTCTGCCAACATTTGTTTCAGTCTAAAATTGATCAAACATGCAATCAATATGCATTGATAGTCATTGGCATTTGGAATACAAACGTTGAAAGCAAAGAGGAAGGAACAGTAGTTGAAAAATATGGTCTTGGTGATAGAAAGGAAGATAGAGATATCATAATGACCAGACCAATTACTTCTTCATTGAAAATATCATTTGTCAACAAGTACATTTCCAGCTAGACTTCAATATCAGTAGCTAAAATGAGATCAGTGGCCAACTGTGGGACAGACTATCAATTAGCTCACATGCAAGTTCAGGATAAAGCTAAAGAAAAAATATATAAGTCCACGAGGGCCAAAATATGACCTTGAGTATTACTTTACTCTGTGACATCAAATCAATTTCCATTCATAGTTACAATAAAGGACAGGGTAGAACTGCCCGTGTGGGTTTCTGTAACTCTTTCTTCTTTTTAAATACATGATCTTGTTTATTTTCTTTTCAATAATTTTAAATCCTTGAGAGATATGGCATCACACAGATTCTGTGTCCAATGGCCTTAACAAGGATGTTGCTCTGGAATTTGGCACCTAACATGCCACTGTTTTCATGGGTGCAAATAGCGTTTCCCCAGTTGACACTGGTTTTGTTAGTTTTGCCTCCAGGAGTGTGTGTTATGCTTTGCTTTGTACACATAAGTATATTTTTTTGCCTAAAAAAAATTCTGTTTCATCTCAATCATAAATACCTTCCATTTTAAGAGGAGTCATGTGTTCCCTCTGGTTTCGGAGAAGCAGTTTATATTCAGCAAAAAAAAAAAAATGGATTTGGACCACAGCTTTCCAGACATATTTGCTGTTTAGAATTCCTGTTCCCAGCAAGTCTCAACAGGCTCCAATATGATGGAAAAAGGAAAGCTCAGGACTATAACTCTTAATGAGAGTAGACAGCCTCATCTTTCTCCCAAAGAGTTATTGCTGGTTTGAACTGCAGACCCTGTGGTTAGCAGGACAATGTGGTTAGCAGCAATATGACACCAGGGCTCCCGAAGTTTCACTATATCCCATCTGAACATCTGAAGAACAGATTTATCACACTGAACACTACCTGATATGTCGTGGGAAGACATGAAGAACATTCTACATGAACAAAGTAAAAGTTCACTTAACAAGCAGGGAAAAAGAAAAGGTCCAAGTGGATTTCAGAAGACTGAAGCTTGCTCATAATTGTAAAGTAGCTAAGGCAAATGCAAGAAATTATGAAGTCAAAGATCTGATGCAATTTCAAAGACAAGCTTGAGAAGACAAATCCAACTCTTATAATGAACTGTGCAAAGAGTTAAAAAAAACAAAAAAGAAGAATATGAACAGTGTACCTTAAATTTAATGAACTCAAGAAAAAATTCAAGTTGTGGTATTGAAAGATTCTATGGGCAAAATATTGAATGATGCAGGAAGCATCCAAAGAAGATGGAAAGAATACAGTCATTGTATCTAAAGGAACTGATCAGCATAGAACCATTTCAAGAGGTAACATAAATTAGCAAAAACCAATGGTACTAAAGAAAGAAATCCTGGCTGCACAGAGGCAATTGTCAAAACCAAGGTTCCGGGGATTGACAGAATACCAACATCAACAAAATGATGAAGCACTGGAAAGACTCACTCAACTATGATAAGAAATGTGAATGACAGCTATCTGAACTGACTGAAAGAGATACATATTTGACCCATTCCAACAGAATGCTGCAAAATTATCACATAATTATGCTGAATATTATTCAGCACATGGTTGCAGCAGTACATTGACATGGTTTCAGAAGGGGGTGTGGAACAAGCATTATCATTGCTGATATCAGATGGGTCCTGACAGAAAGTAGAAAATGCCAGAATGATATTTACTTGTGCTTTTTGTGTGGCATCTCTGCCCTGGTGAGAGTAGGAAGCCCAGCCTTGCTCCTGGAGAGTTGCTGCTGGATTTTAACCGTCAGCCCTGTGGGCTGCAGCCCCGCACACAACCACTGTGCCACCAGGGGTCAGCCTACTTGTGCTTTATTGACCATGCAAAAGACATTTAACTGTGTGGATCCTAACAATCTATGGATAACCTAAGGAGATTCAAAATTCCAAAACGCTTGATTGTGCTAATATGTAACCTATACATGGATCGAGAAATAGTTGTGCAAGCAGAATAAAGGAAAACTGCATAGTTAAAAATTAGGAAAGATGTGTGCCAGGGATGTATCCCTTCACCATATTGAATGCTGAGCAAATAATCATAGAAATTGGATTACATGAAGAAGAATGTGGCATCAGGAATCTGGGCAAGTTATTAACAACCAGCGATATGCAGTTAGCCACCCAACACAATCTGGCTTGCTGAAAGTGAAGATGACCTTAAAAACTTGCTTATAAAATCAAGGACTGGCTGAGCCCCAGTGACGTAGTGGTTGTGCACAGGACTGTGGCCCCCTGGGTTGGAGGTTCGAATCCAGCAGCAAGGCGGGGCCTCCTATTCCCACCACCAGAGGGCAGTGATGCCCCTAAAACGAAATAAAAAACAAAATCAAGGACTTTAGTCTGGATTACAACTCAATGGAAAGAAAACAAAAATCCTCACAACTAGAACAATAGGTAATATCATGATAAATGGAAAAAAGATTGAAATTGTCAAAAATTTTGTCTTGCTTGTATCCAAGATCAATGCTCATGGAAGCAGCTGTTGAGAGATCAAATGCAGTGCTGCATTGAGTAAACCTGTTGCACAATATTTCTTTTAAGTGTTGAAAACAAGGATGTTACTTTGAGGATTAATATGCACCTGACACAACCATGGTATTTTTAATCACCTCATAAGCATGTGAAAGTTGGACACTGAATAAAGAACATAAAAAGGAATCAATGCATTTTAAGTATGGTGCTGCTGAAGAATAATGGAAGTACCATGGACTTCCAAAGAGCAAACAAATGTCTCTTGGGAAGAAGGACAATCAGAATGGCTCTTTAGAAGAAAGGATGAACTGGGGATGAAACGCAAAGGGCTTGCAACAGAACAGCAAGGGGAGGAAAGCAATGAATCCCCGGGGAATATAAAAAATAGATGTTAGGACTTGGACATGGCACCCTATGAGACTTAGCCAGAAAGCACTCCTATACAGACCTGGAAGCTATTTGTAGACTTTTCTTTTTTGTCATTGGTTGTTGTCATTGTTGTTGGTTTTGCTCTGCCTTGTTTTTGTGGTTATTATTGTCTCTACATGTCTATCTAGATAAGATGGGCAGGATAAACAATCTAGAGGAGAAAACAATGGGACCAAGGATTTCAGGGTGACACAGGAGAGGGAGAGGCAGGGGAAAGGAAACAAACCCAGGGGTGAGGGAACAACAAGTGATCTAAAATTGATGGTGAGGAGGGCATAGGATGCCTGGTAGGGCTTGATCAAGGGCATTGTAACCCAGAGGAATTACTGAAACCTGAATGAAGGCTGAACATGATAGTGGGACAAGAGGAAAGTAAAAGGAAATAGAGGAAAGAACTAGAAGGCAAAGGACATTTATAGAGGTTTAAATTAAGACATATACACGTGTCAATATATGCAAATATAATGATAAATAGATCTATGTACATTTATTTATATCTTAAGTATCAAGGGTAGCCAACAGACATAGGGCCTCTAATCAAGTACTCCCTCAATACAAGTACACTTTGCTCTAATAACTTGGCATTCTGTGATGTTCACTTTCCCGACATGATTGATGACAACAAATGGGTGCATAGCAAATGTGGTGTAGAAAAATGATGGTGCTTGGCTATCAAAACATATAGCATCTGGGGTTTTAAAGATTTGAAGATAAAAAAGCAACTATCTAGCTGGGAAGCAACAAAGCCCACATAGAAGAAGCACACCAGCCTGTGTTATCATGAGGGAGGGAAAGGGAAAGGAAAAATGAGGAACTGATACCAAGAGCTCAAAAAAAAAGATGTTTTGAAAATGATGATGGCAACAAATATACAAATGTTCTTGACACTATGGACATACGTATGAATTGTGATAAGAACTCTATTAGTCCCCAATAAAATAATTTAACAAAATAAACAAGGAGGGGGAGACTTTGGGCATCTTATCAGGAAAGACTAGTCCTGGAAAAGGACATCAAGCTTGGTAAAGTACAGGGGTAGTGAAAAAGAGGAAGACTCTCAAAGAGAGACTACGACAGTGGTTGTAAAGGCTCAAACATAACAATTGTGAGGATGATGCAAGACTAGGGGATATTTTATTATGTTATACTTAATGTCACTATTAGTCTGAACCAACTAGATAGCATCTAACAGCAAGACAAATATCTACTTTAAATTCAATGTAAGAGGCACCAGAGTATCAAGATGCCTGGAGCACCCACATGCTTCATCCAATCTTGCTGAGGAGGGCAGTTGTGGCACAATCAAAAGAACACTAAGTTTGAATTTGAAAAATCTGGATTTAAGTCCCATCCCAAGCACTCACTACTGTGATCATGAACAACTCACCTAACCCTTCTGAGTTATAATTTTCTCATATGAAAATGGGATACCTGTATATGGAGAAGACCTGATGGCATAGTGGTTACATGTTGAGTAGCCAATCAAAAAAAGGTCAGCAGTTTCAAATCACCAGCTTCTCTGCAGGAGAGAGGCCTTTCTACTCCTATACAGAACTAATCTCAGAAGCACACAGCGACACTTCTACACTGTCCCACAAGGTCTCTATAAATTGTCATCAACTTAACGGTAGTGAGGTTTTTCTTTTTTAATGCTATATACAGGTGATACAGTAAGTAGGTTTCACTTTGAGTTGCTAACAATAAGACCAGAAGTTCGAAACCACAAGCCACTCTGTGGTAGAATGATAAAACTTTTCGACTCTTGTAAAGATTTACAATTCGGAAACCCACAAGAGCTGTTCTACTGTTTTGTAAGGTCACCATGAGTCAGATGCAACTTGATGGCAGTGAGGTATGTCATATACAGTAATGTTGAGAAAGACTGGTGGATTGTAGGTAAAAGCACCAAGCGTGTATTAAAAACACACCAACTGTTCATTGACTCTAAATCACAGGAAGAAAAAAAATCTACAGATATTTCAGTCCTTCCCTCTCATTGAGAATGTTGATTCGAGGAACTGAGCTTGTATTGCCTCTAATGCTCCAAGTGTGTGTGTGTGTGTGTGTGTGTGTGTATAAAAAGGTCAATATTGATGTTAAATACATAAAGCTCCAGGACCTAATTATGTATGTTTGTTAGAATTTTTAAGCAGGTTGGCTTGCATTCCAGAACAAACTTTTCTAAATACTTGAACCACTGAAAATGAGTTAGAATATTACAAAGATTTGGCTATTAATACCAACTTTAAGAACATTCATTAGAAGTTGATGGTGACAGCTAAAATAACATATTTCAGGGAGTTTTGGGTTTTTTTTTTTTTGCTCATGTATGTATATTGTAGTTATGCCTTGCTTTGTTTGAAATTACTGGCAAGATTATAGCTCAGTTTTTTCTACTGAATTTAATTGCTTGTTGGTCACTCCTGAAGTCTTCTTGGGTTTAGAACATGAGCTGGTTTAGTGCACATGAAATTAGATGTAAGGGAGAAATAGAAGTGAACAGTATCAAAATTATTCCAGAACCTTCGTGTTGTTCTTCTCCTTACATGCAATCCAGTTAGTTCCTATCCACAGTGACCCTATGCACAACAGAAAGACATCCTGTCCGGGCTTGCTCCAGTTTCAATGTTGTTCCCATGCATGAGCCCATTGTTATAGCCACAGTGTCCACCATTTCATGGAGGACCTTCCGCCCTTCTACTACCCCTCTCATTTACTCCTTGTCTAGATAGTGGCCAAAGTAGGTAAGATGAAGCCTCATCATCTGTGTTTCTAAGGTGCATTCTGGCTACATTTCTTCCAAGACAGATTTGTTCTTTTGACTAATGATACTTTCAAAATTCTTTTCCAGCACAACAACTCAAACACCTTGATTTTTCTTTGGTCTTTCTTATTCAGTGTCCAACTTTTACATTCACATGAGGCAATTAAAAAGACCATGGCTTGGGCTGAGCCCTGGTGGCGTAGTGGTTGTGCGCGGGACTGCGGCCCACTGGGACGGAGGTTCAATTCCAGCAGTGGGGCTGGGCCTCCTACTCCCACCACTGGAGAGCAGTGATGCCCCCCCCAAAAAAAAAGACCATGGCTTGTGCCAGGTGTATGTTGATCCTGAAAGTAACATCCTTGCTTTTCAATACTTGAAAGAGGTTGTGTGCAGCAGATTTACTCAATGCAACACAGCGTTTCGTCTCCTGACTGCTGCTTCCATGAGAATTGATTTTGGATGCAAGGAAGACAAACTACTTGACATTTTCTATCTTTTCCTCATTTATCTTGATGTTACCTTGATGTTATCTTGATGTTGTCCCAATTGTAAGGATTTTTGTTTTTATATTGGCATATTGAAGGTTGAAATCTACACCAAAGGCTGCAATCCTTGATCTTCAGCACTTGTTAAGTGCTTCAAGTTCTCACTTTCAACAAGCAAGGTTGTGTCATCCGATCAGGATGCTGGATTTTTCTTTGTATAATCCAGGCTGTCTGTTTATTTGCTTAGGACACACTTTGAATAAGCATGGTTAGAAGATGCATCCCAGATGCACATCTTTTCCTGATCTTAAACCATGCAGATTCACCTTATTCTGTTTGCATGAGTGTCTCTTGATCCATGTTCACATTCCACAAGAGCACAACCAAGTGTTCTGGAATTCCCATTCTTCTCAAGCTTTTCCAGAGTATATTATGATCCATACAGCTGAATGCCTTGGCATAGCTAATGAAACACAAATAAACATTTTGCTGGTATTCTCGGCTTTGAGTCAAGATCCATTTGACATCAGCAATGATGTCCTTTGTTCCACATCCACTTCTAAATTTGGCCGAAACCTCTGGCAGGTCGCTGTCAATGTACTGCTGCAATGATTGTTGGATGATCTTCAACACAATTTTACTTTCATGAGATGTCTATGGTATTCTTCTAAAATTTGAGCATTCTGCTTCATCACTTTTCTTTTGAATGGGTATAAATATAGAGCTCGTCCAATCAGTAAGACACATTTTATAGCATAGGTGAGGAAGTGTTTCTAGTGCTTCATTGACTTTGAAAACATTTCAATTACGATTCAATCATTTTTTAGAGTTTTGCTTGGCCTAATGCTTTCAGTTAGCTTTCACTTCTTCCTTCAATACATTGGATCCTGCTCATATGTTATATTCTGAAATGGTAAAATGTCAACTAGTTGTATTTGGCACAGCAATTCCGTGTAGTTTGTCCAACTCCCAGCATCATTCAATGCTTTGCTTATGAAACCTTTCATTCTTGCAAAGTGAGGCTTGAATTCTTTCAGCTAAAGATATTTTTCCTTTTTGGTTTTCTAACTTTAGATTTTTGTACATTTTATTATACTATTTGCCTTTGTCATCTCAAGCTGCCCTTTACAATTTTTCATTCAGCTTCTTTACTTCATCTTCCTTTGATTTGCTTTAGCTACTCTATTTTTCAGAGTTTCAGAATCTCTTCTAGAACATTTTCTTCTTCCTTGTACTCATTATTATTCATGTATTTTTTAAATTGTGGGGAAAATATACACAACAAAACACCAATTCAACATATTCTACATGTTTAATTCAATATTGTTGATTATACTGTTTGTGTTGTAAAATTGCTAATGCTATCCTTTTTAAAACTTTGCCACTATCAATAACAAAAACTCAATGCCCCTAAGGAACAACTATTCCTCCTTCATACATGGTGTGGCGGTCATATGCTTATATTAATTTCATGATTGAGATGGAGGGGTGGAGTTTAGCCTGTTAATCTGGAGACAGCCATTGAGTAGCCAATGAGGCTTCCGTGTGGGCATGGCTTTCTCTGAGACTTCTGGGAAATCTCATGATACTTCCCTCATGGAGATGAGAAGCTATCTCCCCAGTTGTTGGGAGTTACTCTTAGAGATGACAAACTATCCATATGCATGTCTATGAGTTTTTTCTCTAGTTTACCCGGACTAACACACATGGTTAACCATTGGTTAAATTTGGTTTCTTTCTTCCTTTCTTTCTTTGTAATTTTCTTGAAATAGTATTCTCTTATCATACACTTCCATAGTTAAATCAATTTTGAGAAGAGTTGTATATACATCATCACAGTCAGTTCTAATGCTCCCCTCCAATCCTGCTTTCATTGTTTGTTCCCCAAATCCCCTCACCCTCCACACCCCCTCTTTATCCCCCACATCCCTGATAAACCATTGCATTAGATAGTGTCTCTATAGCATACAGTTTGATGTATTCTTTCTTTTCTGTCTTTTAAATGACCTTTTGCTTTCATATTAAATGATGCTCTTGATGTCTCATCAGGTCTATTGTCATTAATGTTCAATGCAGAAAATGTACTTTGGAGATTTTTTTTAAATCCAGATGAGATCGATTCAAGGTCATGTTTGGGATTTCATGGACTTGTGTTATTTTTCTTCAGCTTTATCCCGAACTTACATGGGAGCAACTGATGGCCTATACCAGAGTCAACCCCTGGCCTGATTTTAGGTGCTGATATTGAGCTTCATCACCGTATTTTCCTACTGATATAGTCAATTTGATTTCTGTTTTTTCCGTCTAGGAAATTCCATGTGTTTTAACAAGTTGTCAGTCTCACACAATTCAATCACCAGGTTCATTTATATCACCAAGACTCGCTCTTCCAAATACTGTTCATTCCTTTTTGTTACCAACTTTTTCATTCCAATCACCAATCATTATCAATGCCTCTTGATCACATGTTTGAACAACTTCAGACTGAAGACATTGATAAAATTGTCAAATTCTTCATGGTTAGCTTTTCTGGATGGTGCATAAATTGAATAATAGTTGTGTTGATTAGATTTCCTTTAAGAAAGATAGACATAATCCTATAACTGACAGCATTGTACTTCAAGTTACATCTTGAAATGTTCTTTTAGATGATGAATGCAACACCATTCCTCTTGATTATGTTATTCCCAGCACAGTAGCCCACATGATTTTCTGATTCAAAATGACCAATACCAGTCCATTTTCTTTCACTAATGTTGAGAATATTAACCTTTATCCATCCCATTTAATTTTTGACAACATTCAATTATCCTACATTCCAAGTATGGAAACAATTTGGTACATTCCACGTACTGATATTAGTAGAGCTTTTGCAGTTGTTTCTTCTCACCTCTAGGTGTGCCCCATCAGCAAATGAAGATCCTGAGGGCTGCTCTCCCACAGGCTTTACTCCATTCACATCACCATGGTGAACGCTACTTTGAGAAAGCAGCTCCTCCTCAGGGACATTCCGAGTGCTTTCTGATCCAAGGGGCCCATCCTCCAGTTCTGCCTCCAGCATTGTTCTGCTTCCATTTCTTAGGCCTATAGGATCTGACAGTGTGCCCATATGGTATACATAAAGTTTTCAGTGGTTTCTTCCTCTAAAGTGGCAGCAGCTTTCTTCTTCAGAGTCTCCTTATTCTGGGAACTCTTCTGAAACCTGCTGACATTTGAAATACCAGTGACAGAGCTTCCAGCACCATAGCAACCCACAAGCAACCACAGTAGGACAAACTGATAGACAAGTGATGGCATAATATTCATACATTTTATAAAAACTGTCTGCTAACAGTGGCAGACTAACACTCCTGATAGTTACAGATTAACTTTGGCTATCTCTGGAAGTTCTTACTCAAAGATAGATGGCAAAGTAATATGTAAATAGCCTTGAAAAATTAATGATTAAAAATTAACAGAAAAGTAGGACAAAGGATATGTATATATTCAAAAAGAAATGATACATGACCAACGAGCATATGAAAAAAGTCCAAACTTGATAACAGTTGAAGAAATTGCAAACCATAGTAAAATGTTATTTTCACTGCTATAATATTGGTAAAGCTAATTTTGAAAAACAGTTATGCCCTTTGGGGAAAGGGAATATATTTTCAAATATTCAGGCAACTCTTACTTTTAACAAAAAATGATTTAAATGTTTGAGATAGATTCCATGCTGTATTGTTTATGTTTGGTTTTGAAAGAAATCATTTTACTGGGGCTCATACAACTCTTATAACAATGTATACATCCATCGATTGTGTCAAGCACATTTATACATTGGTTGCCATCATCATTCTCAAAATGTTTTCTTTTGACTCGATCCCTTGGTATCAGCTCCTCTATTTCCCCTCTCTTCCCCACCCTCCCTCACAAACTCTGGGTAATTTATAAATTATTATTATTTAGTCATGTCTTACACTGATATCTCTCTTCACCCGTTTTTCTGTTGTCTGTTCCCCAGGGAGAGGGTTATATGTATATCACTGTGATCGTTTCCCCCTTGCTCCCCCCACATTTCCCAAACCCTTCTGGTATCATTATTCTCATTGCTGGTCCTGAGATGTTTATCTCTCCAGCATTCCCTGTATTTCTAGCTCTTTTTTGTTGTAATCATTTTAATGGGGGCTCATACAACTCTCATCACAATTCATACATCCATCCATTGCATTAAGCATATTTGTACAATTGTTCCCGTCATCATTATCGAAACATTTTCTTTCTACTTGAGCCCTTGTCACACTCCATTTTGATACACATAGAAAATTCATACATCTTACTATAAATACCCATTGCCATCAAGTCAATCACCTAGCGACCCTAAAGAACAGGCTAGACCTGCTCCTGTGCGTTTCCAAGACTATAACCCTTCATGGAAACAGAAATCCTCACTTTTTCCCCCATAGAGCATGAGCATTTTTGAACTTCTGGCCTTGTGGTGTGGGAGGCAGTCCAATAGACAACCACACTGCCCCCAGGGCCCTTATCTTGGCGTAATACTCTGAATTAACATCCGCATTCCTAGATTGGACCTGTTTCACTCCCATTGTTCTCCCCACACCTTCTGGAGTTGATAACACCCCGGTATTGGTGTTGCTGGGTGCCATGGAGTCCTCGATGACCCATAGAGATCCTATGCAAAACACTGCACCCTGCCATGCTGTCTTTACAATTGTTCCTAGGCCGGAGCTCATTGCTGCAACCACGGTTTCACTCCAACTCTGGAGGGCCTTCCTGCTTCTCTCTGCTTTCCCAAACATGATGTCTTTCTCCAGGGACTGGTCTCTCTAAAGTGTGAAAGATCAAGTCTTGCTATGCTTGCCATCAAGGAGCACTCTGATTTTACTTCTTTTAAGACAAATAAGTTTGTCTTTTAGCAAACCATGGTCTTTTCAGCATTCTTCTTTGGCACCATAATTCAAATGCGTTGATTCTTCTTTGGTTTTCCTTATTGAAGGTCAAACTTTCACATGCACATTTTGCTTTGAGAGCCAAACCCACTGTCATCAAGTTCACTTCAACTTATAGTGGCCCTCTAGAACAGAGTCCTACTGCCCCATAGCAATTCCAAAGGCCCTAAATCTTTTGTAAAAGCAATTAGCAAAGTTTTATTTGCTCATTTCTTGCATTTAAAGCATTCTTCAATAACATCCTTGGCTTGAGATTCTTTACCATAGTCCTTAACAACAACACAACTGCAACCAGCAACTTTTTGAGCTTCTCTATGTCAGTTTTGCAGAGGTCTACCCACTCTTCTAGTGTCTTGTTGCCATCCACCTTAAGGAGGTGGATTTGGTGTTCAGCACACAGGGCCTCCACTCACTGGACATCTGTAGGCTCATCACTGCCGGATGTAAACACACAAAGATGAGCTTGGTGCTTGTGTTAGGCTTTGGAAGCTTCACAAATTCCATGTGCTAGGACATCGTGGAGGAGGGCAGTCTTCAGCACCTCTTGTAAGGCAGTGTTCACCACAGGTGTCCATGACACCTCCAGCAGCAATGTCTTCCTTGACCATGGCAATAGGTTATGGGTGGGACCGAATCTTGAACACATCAGAGCCTCTACCTCCACACAGCTTGGAGCACATCAAGGAAAAGAGCACTCTAAATCTTTATAGAATGCCAACAGACATATCTTTTCCCCTGTGGCTATTGGATTTGAATTGCTGACTTTGTGGTTTGCATCCAAGCATTTTAGGGCACTGTCGCTGGGCTTCTTGTAAACATCTCAGATTGTGGCAGTTTTAGGGCTGGGAATCACTGCTCTGCAGCCATTCATGAGATACTTTTGAATAGTTTTTATTAGTTTGGTAGTGTATTCTTTTCACAAGAAGCGAACTTGACTGTCAGTAGGAAAAGCATAATTTTGTTAATGACAGGTAAGCACATTATTATCTGTATTTGGCAGGCTTAGGAATATTGCTCTCTTATAGCTAAAAATGGCTGTTTCTGGATGTCATTAAAACAGGCATTATCATTGTCAAAGATTTCTCATGGACTATCTGTGTGCTGTCAGAACTTCTGTCCCTCCAGTTCTACGGGAGTCACTATTGTGTTCTTTGTTGCTGCTAATGCTTTAATTGCAACCTCAGACATCCTAGTGCCTGGCATTTTCCTGATTCCATCTGAATACACCTTTTCTTCTTTTATAACTATATTGTTTCAGTGTTATGACACTTTTGAGTTTGGTGAATACTTGCCCCCAATTCTGACACTGCTATCAGTAGCACATAGACAATGTTGGGTTGATGAGAATTGACACACTGGATTTTGCTTATTCTGGCAACATAAATTTTTCATTTATCCTTTGTGGATTTATGCAAATGTGCTCATTTTGAATATGTAAGGATTTTTTGGCACTTCTCAATATACTAGTAACTTTTTGTTAAAAAAGATTAATTCTTTTTTTAAGTAAATCATTTTGTTGTATTTTTTTATTTTATTATAACAATCCATATATGCACTATATCAAGGGGTCATATACAAGTGTTGGCATCAGTAATTTCAAAACATTATCTTTCTTCCTCAGCCCTTTGATATCTGCTCCTCTTTTTTTTTTCTTCCTCTCCCCTGGCACCCCATATACTCTTAGTATATTATGTAGTCATTAATATTTACACATATCTTACACCACGCATTCTATCCTTACACCTACTCTCTTGGTATTTGTTCCCCAGAGGTGGGTTATTCTTCCCTCAATGCTATACATCCCCCCTTCCCAACTTCCCTCAACCTTCTTCCCTTCCCTTCCTCTCCTGTAATCATTACTCCTATTACTGTTTCTGAGAGGGTTTTTCTTTCCTAAATTCTGTATATTGAAAGCTCTCATCTGTGCTGCTGTACATAAACTGGTCTCTCGGGAATTGTGAGGCTGAGCTGTGATAATAGTGGGGGAAGGGAGAATGAAAGAGCTAGAGGAGTGTTGTATGTTTCATGAAAGATTAATTCTTATGACAGTGTCAGTGTTTCATCCACCAGATCAAGCTACTCTTACCTTTCATAAGCTTTCCAAGGTGACAGTTGAACTTTCTGATTTTTTTACAATAATCAGCTTTTTCTCTTATACTCTCATTTTACCTAATTTATTTACTACTGGGACCATATGGATGTATATGACATGCATGTGCATGTGAAAGTTGAACTTTGAATATTGAAGACAGAAGATGAATTGATGTATTTGAAGTATGGTGCTGGTGAATAATATCAAAAGTTCTATGGATTGCCAAAAGACAGATAAATCTGTCTTGGAAGGAATATAGCCAGACTGTCCCTTAGAAGCAAGAATGGTAAGACTTCATGTCGTGTACTTTGGACGTGATATCAGGAGAGATTGGTCCTTGGAGAAGGACATCATGCGTGGTAAAATAGGGGAGTGGTGAAACTAAAAAGGAAGGCCATGGACAAGATGGACTGACATTGGAACTGCAGCAAGAGGCTCAAACAAGGGTGGGGATGGCACAGGGCTGTAGTTCTTAGGGTTGCTGTGAGTTGAAACTGGCTCCTATCACCACCACCAACAACATTGTGTTCATTGCACCTACTGCCATTTTTTGTTTTTGTCACCTGACCAAATA
This sequence comes from Nesogale talazaci, assembly GCA_004026705.1. Classification (NCBI taxonomy): domain Eukaryota; kingdom Metazoa; phylum Chordata; class Mammalia; order Afrosoricida; family Tenrecidae; genus Nesogale; species Nesogale talazaci. Next base: position 187,484 of record PVJH01000067.1, on the reverse strand, counting down.
ATGTGAGTTTAGCCTTTGATAGGAAAGGTATTGTTGGAACTACTAATCTAACTACTGTCTCTATGGGCATGGCTATGTTGGATTTCATAGAAAGAAAGGATATCCCGAACACCACCAACAAAACAACACAGAGAAAAAGTTCAATCCAAGTGAAAGCAGAAGATCAAAGAAACTAGGACAAATAAAAATGGATTAACTCTCAACATGAGAGATGGACACAGAGATTATAACAAGGGCTGAGATGTCACAATGATTGTGAGGACCGCACTGGAACAGGCAGAGTTTGCCTTTGTTATACACAGTGCTGCTAGGAGTAGAATTGACCTGATGACCCTTTACAACAATATACGAAAGGGCAACCCCCCACCCCAAAACCTGCATGGGGTGTGAAGGGGGTAGGGCATTTGGAGTCCATTCCACCACATCACACTGTTTTTCAAGCTTTCTATTTGGAGGTTCTGAAAATATTGCAAAACAGTGCTCAACACAAAGGGGAGGAAAGTTTTTGCCACTACAGCAGTGCACCTGCTCACACCGCCATCTCGGTGTGCCAGTTTGGGGCATAAAACAGCATGCCGGCTGAGCCCCGGTGGCATAGTGGTTGAGTGAGGGACTGCGGCCCATGGGCTTGGCAGTTCAAATCCAGCAGTGGCTCTCCAGGAGCAAGGCTGGGTAGCACCCACGACTAAGAGAGGGCAGTGATGCCCCACCAAAAAACAACCCAGCATGCCTCTTTTGCTCCCACACCCCTGACTCACCTGACCTTGCTGGCGTGACTTCTTTTCGTTTCTTCAAATAAAGAAGTAGAAGAGGGGAAAAAATGAGGAAGGTACTGTCAATTATCCAAACTGATGAGTTTGAAAAATGTTTCCAAGAATGGAATTGTAGAATTGACAAATGTATAAAGTGAAATAGAAAGTACTTTGATGGTGATAAGGTTGTTTTGTTAAAAAATGCTTAGCTTTGCAAAAAATCCAGTTTTTTTTTTTTGGGGGGGTGCCCCCCATATATGTATGTTGTTCTGTGTGTATTTGCATAAGTTCAAATATAGAAGAGATCTGACTGGCTATACAGACAATTGATGTTTTTATTATTTCTATTTTGCCTGCTTAGGATGGACATGAAGTGGGTGGGTGGATAGAAGTGAAGACCAGAGTTCTAATTTTTACTATGTACTTTTGTAAAGTTTCACAGTTTTACAAGTACATGTTCCTTTTGCCATTAACATTTGAAATGCATAGCTTCCAACATCACAGCAACACACAAGCTAATCAGAATGACAAACTGCCAATTACATAGGGTTTTGTAATTTAAGAAAGAAAATAACCCCACAACACTTCCAATGACAGTTGCTCTGAACTCTCATTTCATGAGAAAAAGTTCTGTGGTTGGACCTCAAACCAAAAAACCCAGTTGCTGAGAAGTCAACTTTGATTCATGGTGAACCCATGTGTATCAGAGTGAAACTGTACTTTATAGGGATTTTAATGGCTAAATTTCCAAAAATAGATCTTTAAGCTTTTCTCCCAAGGTACCTTTCAACTCACTCACTAACCTTGAGCTGATGCCAAGTCACAGCAACAAGGAAAAACTGCCCCTTTGGGTCTCAGAGACTGTAACTCTTTGTGAGAGGAGAAATTGTCTATCTTTCTGCTGAGGAGTGGCTGGCTGGCTTCAAACCACTCTCCTTGCAATTAGCAGCCCAGCGTATAACCACTGAACTACCGGGGATCTGGATGAACTCTTGTAGCCAATTTTTCAGTTAGTACGATGTCAACCATTAGGACTGCTCAGGGATTTGGAATGGACTATGCTGGCCTCAAACTAAGAAAATATAAATCAAGCAACAATGGCAGTGGACATTTACTCAATAATTATTTTCTGCTAGGTATAGCATAAGAATTATTTATTTTTTCCCTTCCAATAAGCCTGTAATCATTCCTACTTAGAATGAAAAAAAAAAGAAGGCTCCAAGAAATTAAGGAACTTGTTGTTCACAAAAATGGCAAAAGGAGTTAAACAATGATATGGACTTGGATTTACCGAATCTAGAGAGAGACTCATATCGCTGCTACTTGACTCCACTTGCCTAATTTGCAAGTGTCTATGAGCCATGAGGACACAGTCGTTAAACATTCACCACTAACTGATTAGAACCCACTCAGAAGCTCCAAGGGAGGAACTCCTTCCTAGTGATGTATCTTCTCTCGTAAAGGTCACAGCCTAGGTTACTTTACTCAGCCTTACAGGGTTGCTATGAGCTGGAATCAACAAAACAGCAAACAACTCTGGGGTCAGGAGGTACTTTTATTCGTAATAGCTTATTTATTCAACAAAACAATACTACTAAATATGCAATTATTCTTACAATCATTATCCTTCATATCGTGATTGTCTCCATTCTGCAGATGAGGAAACTGTAGACACATGCAGAGGGACATATACAGATTATGAAATTTGACAAAGGTCATGATATGTAAGTGGCAGAGCAAGTGTTTGAACACCAAACTAAAATAAAATTCATTGCCATTGAGTCAATTCCAACTCAGGGTGACCCTATAGGACAGGGCTAGAACTGCCTCTGTGAGTTGCTGAGACTGTAAGTTATTGTGTGAGTCGAACACCTTATCTGCATCCCACTAAGCAGCTAATGGTTTCGAGCTGCTGACCTTGTGAATTGCAATACAATGAATTACCACTACTCCTCCATGGCTCCTATTTGAACACAGGTAGTCTCAGTCTAGAGACCACTTCTTTTACTTCTCTAGGTATCAAGTATGAGAGAATTCTCTCTTCTCGTTCCCATTCTATTTGGCTCCTATTTGAACACAGGTAGTCTCAGTCTAGAGACCACTTCTTTTACTTCTCTAAGTATCAAGTATGAGAGAATTCTCTCTTCTCATTCCCATTCTTACAGTAAGGAGAGGAAGAAAAAGATGAGGTGTTGTTGGCAGAACCCAGACAGAATAAATAGCTGTAGATCAAAGGGAGTCTTTTATCTTATGCTTTACAAACTAACTCTTTTGTATACCGTATGTACAATTCTCTCTAAGTTGTTTTTCAAAACCTTCCTTCTGAAATGAAATAGCCCCTGTTTGGAAGCCAGAATAATATACACAACTGCCCCTTAGGCATTCTCATTCTCTTTTGAGACTATGAAACTGAAGAACCGTAGTATAGCAAAAGAGAGAAAAAATAAATGAGCCAGAAGTTTCCATTATTGGTGAAGATTATCCAGTTTTGAAACATTTTCACCCTTTTCCTCAACTTGATAAGGGACACCTACAAAAAGCAAACAAAGATCACCTTCTAGCTAGCATTATATTTATTATGTTTTCCTTTAAGAATAGGAAAGCTTATTCCAAGGGCTCAAGTATAAAATGTTTTAGACATGATGATGCAACATATGTAAAACTATGCCTCATACAATTGATGTGTGGAATATTATAAGAGCATGTAGGAACCACCAATAAAATGACTAAAAAAAACACCCCCCCCAAAAAAAAAAGAATAGGAACATGGCAATGATGCCACTGCCACCAGTGCTTTTCAGCACTGTACCAGAAGCCTTCACTAGAGAAATTAGACAAAACAACAACAAAAAACCTCCAAATGGGAAAAGATGAAATAAAATGATGTCTATTTGTGAATGCCATGTTTGTCCAATCTCCAAGCTCACTTCCAACAAGTCAAGTCTGACTCACAGTGACGCTACATAACATGGTAGAACTGCCCTTGTAGGTTTCTGTGAATGTAACTCTTTAAAGTAATAAGGAAGCTTGTGGCTTTGAACTGCAGACCTCGCAGTTCACAGCCAAGTACGTAACCACTACAGCCCCAGGATTCATATAGAAACTCCTGAGGAATCCACTGAAAAATTATTGTTAGTTGTTTTTAGTTGTTTTGTTGTTAGTTGTTAGTTGTTTTGAGTCAGTTCTGCCTCACAGCAACCCTATGTACAAGGGAACCAAACACTGCCCTGCACCATCCTCAAGTCAACTCAGTAGCAGTGAGAAAAACTGTTCGAAGTAACCACTGAGGTGAGGACTGTAGGATAAAGCATTGCTATTTGAAACTCAATTGTAGCAATGAGAAATCAAAAAAAATTAAGAAAACAATTCCACTTTATCAAATTCTCAAAAAGAATAAAATATTAGGGAATAAATAAATACAAAGCACTGATGAAATAAAGACCAAAATAAGTGGAAAGACATCTCATATTCATATATTGAAAGATGTAATAATGAGATGTCAAGAATCTATAAAGAAACTTCCAGAATCAGTGCAATCTCTACCAAAATCTCAATGAATATTTTTGCAGATATGTAGAGGTCATCCTAAAATTAATGGAATTGCAAGAGATCATGAATATCTAAAACAATCTTGAAAAATAACATATTAAGAGAACTCGCACTACTTCATTTCAAGTCTTACTGTAATGTGACAGTAATCAAGGTAGTGGGGCAAGGGAAAAAGAGATCAATGGAATGAAATCTACAGTCCAGATAAATCATAGCATTTCTATCTGTTGATTTTTTCACAAGGTGTCAAGCATTCTAGAGCGAAGCTCTACCTTTCCTTAAGGAAAACTCACCAATCTGAAAAACACAGTGAAACTGTGATTGGAGAGAAATCACAAATCACAAAACTGTGATTCAGAGAAATCTCTTGAAAACGCTGTGTAAAGAGAGAGCAGGAGCGCTATGAAAAACCACATGAGGTTAGAAGACAACATTAAGGAAAATGCTGCATTGATGACTGTGTTACTGTGAGACAAAGCAAGGTACATGACTGACTTTCTTATAGGCTGTAACGTGGAACTGCTATTTGAGGAAACAAGAACACCGAGCAAGTTCCTTATTCATTTTGTCCAAACTTATCAATGGATGTCTTGTGGTGTGCGAAATACTACCTATGTAATAGCATTCTAGAGCGAAGCTCAAGGTGTCAATGTAGAAATAATATTTTCTCCAACAACTGGAGCTGGCACAACTGGTTACCCACATACAAAAGAAAGAAATTATATTGCTATGTATAAAAATTAATGGTATATACAAAATAAACATAAAATTATTTGAATACCTAAATATGACCTCTGAAAGTCTTCAATTCTTATAAAAATAAAGGCACATATCATCACAACCTTGGATTAGACAATGGTTGCTTAAATATGATACTAAAATATTTAGCAATTAAAATAAATAACTAGGACTTGGTTAGAATTAGAAATTTGAAGGTATCAAAGAACATATACAAAAAAGTGAAAAGACAATCCACAGAATGGGAGAAAATATATGCAAATGTATTGGAGGGGTTTTGTATCATGTATATGATATTAAAGGACTGATCATATATGTGTGTATATAATACACATTATATATATTTATAAGTAAGTAAATGACAAGCAAACCAATTAAAATGTAGGCAAAGGATCTGAATAAACATTTGTTCAAAGGATATATGTAAATGGTCAAAAAGCACATTAAAATATGCTCTGTATCATTCGCCATGAGGGAAATGGGAATAAAAAGCACAATCAGATAAAATCACCAGGGGAAAAAAGGAAAATAACAAATGTTGGAGATAATATGGAGGAATGTAAATGTTTCAGCCTCTTTGGAGAACATAAAAGATTAACATAAAGTTTCCATATGACCCAGCAATTCCATTTCTTGATATACACACACCAAAGCAGTAAAAACATATTTTTAAAAAGCATATTTTTAAAAGCAGTGAATACAAATATTCATAGCAGCATTATTCATCATAGGTACCCAGTTGAAACAACCAAATGTCCACCAAGTGATGACTACATAAATAAAGTGAGCACATCCATATGATGAAATACTATTCAGCCATAGAAAAGAATGAACTTCTCCACAGGGCTTGGCTCCAAAGACCAGGTCTTTAGGTGTTCATTCCTGCCACACTTAATGGTGTCCTTGTCAAAAGAGTCAGATGATAGATTATTATTTTTAACTACTGTTCCAAATGCTGAATGTTGGAGAATTACAGAAGTGATAAGTAAGGATTAGTTGTAGTAAAACATTATAACATGCATGAGCATTGAAAACATGACAATGAACTAAAATGTACAAAAAGATCACATATTTTTATTCTTTTTACTGTATAATTTTTTTTACAAACAATGCACTCATGTAAGTTATACACCCACATTTCTCACATGACTCTTACAAAAACTTGGGGTTGTACTGCTGGAAAAACATGTATAACACTCATATTATTTGCACACACTGTATGTTGAATGTGAGGAGATGCCAAATCCATATATATATATATATATATATATATATAGAAAGAGAGAGAGAGAGAGAGAGGAGAGAGTTGCTTAGGGCTAGAGAGAGGAGAAGGATGGAATTGGAGGTGATTGTTAAAGGGTATGGGGTTTTTATTGAAAGTGATGAGAATGTTCTAAAATTGCAGTAAATTTTGTATAAGTCTATGAACACAGTAAATATCATTTAAGAGAAATATGTGGCTCATACTTATGATTTTGTGATTAGATGCTTTTAAGTCTTTTAGAATCCATAAAAACACAATACACAACAAAGAAATATTGCAAAGGTCCTGCATTATCCTTAGAAGTGTTCCTGTGCTGGAGCCCCTTGTTACAGCCATAGTTCCTATCCATCTCAATGAGCGTCTTTCTCTCCTTCACTGTCCTTCCACTTTACCAAACATGATGTCCTTCACCAGGGACTGGTCTTTCTGAATAATATGTCCAAAATATGTAAGATGAAGTCTTGCTATCTTTGTCTCTAAGGAGTACTCCAGTCACACTTCTTCCAAGACAAATAAATTGGTTTGTCCTTTTAGCAGTCCATGGTGCTATCCATATTCTTTCCAACAACACAATTCAAACACATCAATTCTTCTTAAGTTTTCCTTATCCAATGCCAAATTTTCACATGTTTATGAGGTAATGGAAAATATCAAGGTATGGGTCATGAACATCTTAGTCCTCAAAGTAACGTCCTTGCTTTGCAATACTCTAAGCAGTCCAGTGTAGCATTTACCTAATGCAGCATTTCTTTTCATCTTTTGACTTCTACTTCCATGAGCACTGAGTGTGGATCCAAGTAAGAGAAACTCTTGACAATTTCAACCTTTTATCCATTTACCATTTGCTTGTTCCATTTGTGAGGAGTTTGGTCTTCTTTTCATTGAGTTGCAACTCATACTGAAGGCTACAATTCTTGATCTTCATCAGCAAGTGCCTCAAGTCCTCCTCTCATTCAGCCATCTGCATATCACCAGTTGTTAGTAAGACTTCCTCCAATCCTGATGCCACATTTTTCTTCATAAAATCTAACCTCTCTGCTGACTTCCTCAGCATAAAGATTGAACAGCTGTGGTGAAATGATTCATTCTGACAAAACACCTTTTCTGATTTGAAACCATTTAGGATTCCTTTGTTCTATTCTCTGTGGCTGAATCTTGATCCATGAGCACAATGGAGTATTCTGGGATTTCTATTCCTCTCAAGGTAATCCATAGTTGTTCTTTTTTTAATGATCCATGCCACCAAATGCCTGTACATAGTCAATAACACATAATGACATATATTCTCTGGTTTGAGACAAGATCAACATCAGCAATGAAATCCTTTGTTCCATATCTCAATAAAATGACTATAAAATTTTTGACATAGTGTAATTTGTACAGCTGACAAGTGTGATTGAAAGCAATAGCACAATGAGAGTAAGGGGATATATTAGATTTCACATAGCTGTGACTTAAGTTAATTTACTCAACAAATATTTATAGAGCAGTCAATAAGTCAAACCCAGTGCTGTTGGGTCAATTCCAACTCACAGTCACTCTAAAGGACAAAGTAGAACTGCCCTATAAGGTTGCCAAGGCTGCAATGCTTACAGGGGCACACTGCCACAGCTTTCTCCCACAGAGCAACTGGTGGGTTCAAACTGCCATCCTTTTGGTTAGCAGCGAAGCACTTAACCACTGTACCACTAGGTTTCCTCCTCATCTACCAGTTAAGGCGATTGAAAAGAAAACAGCCAACCTGTCACCATCAAACTTATGTTTTAGTAGAAACAATAACAAAAGCTTGTAAGAGGCATAGAACACTTACTATGTGCCAAAAACTCTTTTAAAAAATTGTGCCTACAGCCTCAAAAGCACACAGGAGTAACTCTACTCCTATAGGGTCAATGGGTTGAAATTGACTCAATGGCACTCATTTTTTTTGTGTGTAACGATGCCCAACAGCTAAGTCATACATCTTGCCTCCTTTTGAAGTCAATAACTCAGCTATTGTAACATTTGTCTTAGAATCTGTTTGAAAAACTTTCATTCCTTTACAACAATTCATTTAAGATGGAAGACTATTGAAAATGCAAAGAAACGATTAGTTCAACAGATCATGAAATCATCACTTTCTACAACCCTGAGCCTAGAAGAACTAGATGGCGCCCAGCCACCACTACCCAATGCAATGTGAGAGATCATTTGCAAATGTTCTAGACAGAGTAGAAGTGTGGAAAATCATAAAAAGGCTAGGCTTACTGATCACACAGAGACCAGTGGACACCCCTACTCTATGGCCCTTAGTCACTCTTCAGGTCTTAAAATAAACTCACCCGATGGCTAAATGTTTAGCCAAACAATTACATGTCTAGAAAGGGAACAATGACCTTAGGGAGTATGCACTGCCGTCGAGTGGATTCCAGCTCATAGTGACCCTCAAAGACAGAGTAGAACTGCCACTGTTGGTTTCTGAGATGGTAGGTTTTTACAGAAGTAGAAAGCCTCAGCTTTCTTCCTTTAATAAACAAGCAATGCTAAAAATGAATGAAGTCAAAGGCGTCATACTCTTCTCTCTCAACTCCCACTATGTAGCAATGGTCCTCAAAGCCACCTGACTCTGTTGCAGTGACAGACAGCTAGACCAATGGAACAGAATGGAATACCCAGAAGTAAATCCATCCACCTATGCATAGCTAGTCTTGAGAAGAACAAAAGGGTCAATGGCAACAAATGTACATATTCTTACATACACCATCCTGCCATAGCATTAATAATAATAATCTCTGAGTGGATAACTAAGTAGACAGGCAAGCTGAGCATGTTTAAGAAGGAGAATGGGACTACATTCATAAACAGATACTCGCCTGACAGAGGCTATGTCTATACATGTATACACATACATAGTAGATTGATCAGGAAGGAAATTTGTGCAAACTTCTTGACCATTACTGAATGCTTTGAGGGACTGAATCACTTGACTGAATCACTTGACTTGGAACCATATTTGTAATGAACATCTTGGTCTATTGGCAAAACAGTCCATAAAGACCATGTTCCATATCCCACTTAGGTGAGTAGTCTGGGGATGAAAAAAACTTCTGAGCAGACATGTAAATACAGCTATTGGTCTTCTCCTATTTTTCATCAATGAAGGAAACAATGAATCCAAAAGACTAATGGATCATATGAACCTCAGTCTCCAGGACCCTAGGAGCAGAAGAACTAAATGGCGCGTGGCTACTAACGCAAATCACTTGGATTGGTATCACAATAGAAGATCCTGGATAGAGTGGGAGAAAATGTGGAACAAAACTAGATTGCATGGGCTGATGGAGATGGATGGGACTCCTGATAGTAGGGTCTTTAGACACCCTTCAAGCCTGGAATGTAACTCACTTTCAGGGATTAATTTCAGCTAATCAATAGGCCAATGAGAAAAATGAGGTACACAAGCCTTCATATCATTAACCACCAAAGACCAAAAAGGCATTATTTACCCAGACACAAAGCTCAGAAGACAAGAATGGACAGGAAATAAGAATGAATGGAAATTGAAAGCACATGGAAGAAGTGGGAAGAGTGTTTTCACCTTGTGAGGACCTGTGATCAATGCCACAAAACAAAATGTGTATAAATTGCTGGATGGAAAATCAATTTGCTTAGTAGAATTTCATGGCATTACAACAAAAAGTCAAACAAACAGAAACACTCAAACCAAATGCATCTAATATAATGTAGTGTTACCGTGGGTTAATATATCCAGTAAAGAAGAAAAAGTACCAAGTTCATAAATTGTGGTTTTATTCACACTTTTATTTTGACGATGATTGAAGCTTTATTTAGCTCATTAGAGTCATTAGAGAAACTTATTCCTAATGTGAAATGCAAGCACACTCATTAATGATCATAATCAAGGCCAAATAGTTTTGCCAGCAAATGATTAGCTTTGGGGACAGAAGTATAAGCCAATATAATTAATTTAACAATCATTTCCCCTTGATTTAGATATTAAATTGTATTTAACCTCTGTTGGTATTAGATACTTTGGAATTAATTATGATGCGTAGTTACTCCATGTGATGGAGTACAACTGCCCCCTATGGCTGTCTTTCTACCCTGTAATCCCGATCGCCTGATTTTTTTCTCCCATGGAGTTATTGCGTTGGGGATGAGTTGAATCTCCAAACTCTCATTTAACAGTCGAATGCTTAACCTGACACCACCACAGCTCATCATCAGATATTGCTTTGTTTTCCAAGGATGGCACAAATCTTAACTTCTCACTGGGTGTCTTAGATGGGATTCTCCAGAAGCAAAACCACTGGTGCTCTCATGTCAAGGAGTCAGTTCCTTACTCAAAGCAACTCTATGCACAACAGAAGGAAACACTGCCCTGTTCTGCACCCTCCTCACAATTGTTCCTATACCTGGAGCCGATTGCTGCGGCCACTATGTCAAACCACCTTAATGAAGGTCTTCATCTGTTTCACTGCCCCTTCACTTTAACAAATATGATGCCCTTCTTCAGGGACTAGTCTCTGCTGACAATATGTCCAAAATCTGAAAGACCAAGTCTTTCCATCATTGTTTCGAGGAGCAAGCTGGCGATACTTCTTCCAAGACAGATTTGTTTGGCCTTCTAGCAGTCCTTGGCATTTTCAATATTCTTCTCCAGCAACACAATTCAAATGCATCAATTCTTCTTTGGTTTTCCTTATTCATTGTCCAACTATATGCATACTTGCATATGAAGCAATTAAAAATACCATGGCCTGGGCCATGTATATCTTAGTCCTCAACATAATATCCTTGTTTTTTGTTATCCAAGAGGTCTTGTGAGGGAGATTTATTGAATGCACTGCATCTTTTGATGTCTTGACTGCTCCTCAATGAGCTTTGATTGTGGAGACAAGTAAGAAAAAAACTTTGACAATGTCAGTCTTTATCCATTTATCATGTTGTTACCTTTTGGTTGAGTGGTGAGAATTTTCTTCTTCTTTACATTGATTTATAATCCATACTGAAGGCTGCGATCCTTAATCTTCTTTAGCAAGTGTTTCATGTTTTCCTCACTTGTGTCATTTTCAGATTGAAAGTGGTTCAGAAGCCTTCCTGTAACCCTGATGCCACATTCTTCTTAATATATCCAGCTTCTCTGATGAGTTACTCAGCAGTTACTCAGCATGCAGAATGAATTAGTATGGTGAGAGTACACAAACCTGACACACATCTTCCCCTATTTTAAACTACCCAACATTTCCTTGCTCTGTTCTCACAACTATCTTTGGATCCATGTACAATATTCCCCATGAGCACCATAAAGTGTTCTGTAATTCTCATTCTTCTCAAGGCTAACCATAGTTTATGATGATCCATATAGTCACAAGTAAACATCTTTCTGGTATTCCCTGCTTTGAGACAAGATCCATGTGACATCAGCAATGAAAACACTTGTTCTACTTTCTCTTCTTAATTCAGTCTGAACCTTGGCAACTGTTATAGGAAGATATTTAGAAAATTCTCCTTGCAAGTAATATCGATGATATTTTTCTATAATTTGAGCATTTTGTTGGGTCATCTTTCTTTGGAATGGGCATAAATATGGATCTCTTCCATCAGCTGTCCAATTAGCTGTCTTCCAAATTTCCAGGCATAGACAAATATGTGCTTCCAGTGCTTCATCAGCCTGTTGAAACATTTCAATTGCCACTTCATTGATTCCTGGCACTTGGTTTTTGGCTAATATCTTCAGTACAGCTTGAACTTCTTCCTTCTGCATCATTGGTTCTTGCTAATGTGCTACCTCTTGAAATGGTGGAGTGTTAACTAGTTCTTTTTGGAACAGTGACTCTGTGTATTCTTTCCATCTTCTTGGGATGCTTCTTGCATCTTTCAATATCACAACACACTCAAACCTTGAATTTTTGGTCTTTACACATTTCATGATTTACTTTGCCTTTTTCAACTGCCCTTTGAAAATTTCCATTCGTCCCTTTGATTTCATTTCTTCCATTTGTATTGACTGCACTATGATTAAGAGCAAGTTTAAGAGTCTCTTCTGACATCCACTTGATATTTTCTTTCTTTCCTGTCTTTTTTAATGACCTTTTCTTTCTTCATGAATGATATTCTTGATTTCTTTACACAGCTCATCAGGCCTTCTGTCATTAGTGTTCAACATGTCAATCTGTTCTCAAATGTCCTCAAAATTCAGGTGGGATAGCCTCAAGGATGTATTTTGGCTCTCATGGACTTGTGTTAATTTTTGTCAGCCTTACCTTGAACTTACAGAGGAGCAATTGATCATCTCTTCCACAGTCAACACCTAGCCTTGTTTTAACTACTGATATTGGGTGTCATTAGCATTTCTTCCCACAGATGTAGTCAATTTTATTTCTGGGTATTCCATCCAGAGAAGTCTAGTCTAGTATAGGTGCTTTTGTGTTGGGAAAAAAAGGATATTTGTTCTGAATAATTCGATGATCTTGCAAAATTCTATTATGTGATCCCCAGCTTCATTTCTATCCCCAGTTCATATTTTCCAACTACTGTTCCATCCTCTTTGTTTCCAACTTTTACATTCACTCTCCAATAATTATTCATGCCTCTTGACTGAGTGTTTGATCTTTTTCCAACTGAAGTCATTGGTTAAATTCTTCAATGTCTTCCTTATTAGCTTTTCTGGTTGGTTCAAGAATTTGATTAATAGTTGTATTGATTGGATTTCCTTGAAGGCAAATTGGTATGCTCCTATCACAGACAGAATTGTACTTCAAGATTGATTTTGAAATATCTTTTTTGACAATGAGTACCATGCTATTCCTCTTCATTGTTATTCCCAACATAGTAAATCATATGATTTTCTGATTCAAAAATGACCCTTTCAGCTCACTAAGTACTTAGGATATTGATATTTATGCATTTCATTTTTTACTTCCAATTTTCCTAGGTTCATCCTTAGCACATTCCATGTTCTGATCATTAGCAGATTTTTGAAGCTCTTTCTGCTTATCCTGAGCTGTGTGAACCATCAGCAAGTGAATATCTGGAAGGCTTCACTCCTACAGGGTTTATTTCATTCACATCCTCATAGTGATGATAAACTCCATTCTGAGAAATTAGTTTCTCTTTGGTCATATTTCAAGTGCCCTTCAACATGAGGGATCCATCCTCTGGTACTCTCTCTGACAATGTTCGTTAGACCTTCAGTATCTGACAATGTTTTGAAACCATGCATAAGGTTTTTAGCAACTATTTCATATTTTCCAAAACCTTCATTGTTAATCCGTTTTTATTCTGGAGGTTCCGCTGAGGCCTGTTCATTTCAAGTGACCCTCCTGGCATTTGAAATACCATTGACATAACTTTCAGCCCCACAACAACTCATAAGCCACCAAAGCATGAGAAACTAACAGACAAGTATTAATGCAGAGAGATTAATTCAGAGGACTGTATTAATGCAGAGATATTCATCTCAAAGAAATGGCTCACATAGTTGCTCACAAGTGGGTAATTTCTAAATCTGTGGGTCATATGTCAGGCTAGGGCACTGTTTCTCAACCTTCCTAGTGCTGCGACCCTTTAATACCCTTTAAGTTCTTCATGTTGTGGTGACCTCCAACCATAAAATTATTTTTGTTGCTCCCTTGTAACTGTAATTTTGCTATTGTTATGAATCAGGCAACCCTTGTGAAAAGGGTTGTTCAACTCCCAAAGGGGTCATGACCCACAGTTGAGAACCACTGGACTAGAGGCGTCTCTTGACTTACGTTGCTGCAGAGGCTGATGAACTCCAGTTCAGGACGGCAGGCTGATCCCTGTAGTGGTGAATGGACCCAAGGTCAGCAGGTATGATGGCTGACAATTCCTATGATGAATAGGCCATACACTAGGCTGCTGGCTCAAGTCCAAAGAACCAGAGGTTAGATATGAACTTGATGCTGGTCCAGAGTCACCAAAAAGTAGTAAGCAAGCTTTGATGAGCATCTATATATATTGGAAGCATGCCAGAAAAGCCTAAGAAATTTCACTTTCAAGTGATTGGCAACTCTTAACAAGTCATGTGAAAAGTCCACACCAAAAGTGTCAAACCACTGACAATCCTAGCCCATCCAATTGGACACACAACCTTAACCATTGAGCCAAGGGGTCTGCTTCTCCAACTGATGTGTCATGAATGGTTGCATAATTGTAAAAGGGAACGTCTTCATGATTGATGCCTGGAACAAAGAACATTAAACTCTCTCCCATGAGAATAAAGTCTGTTCCTCCAAATCCACTCTATGTGGGAGGCTGAACGATTACATCTGCTCTTATTGGATTACTTCTCAAGGGGCAGCCCTGACTTCTTCCAAACTAACTTCCCAATCCCTTTCTGAGAGCAGAGGTTCTCACCAGACTCACTTGGAAACTTTTTCAAGACTTCCTAGGCTGATTTTCTCTCTCCCAATTTAGGCTTTCTTTTTTTTTTTTTTTTTGGTTCTTTCTTTTTTTTTTTAAATAGAAAAAACATTTTTTTTGTTTTAATAAAAGAGTGTTTTCTCCTAACAGTTAATTCAAATATATGCATTTGGGGGTAAAAGATTTCTTTGGCATTTCACAACATATATGTGTTTTTGTGTAATATAGATATATAAACTGTGTGAAGCTTTCCAGGAAAGCAGTTTTACATTCAACATTTTGCTTCATCTCCATTTATCATGGACCCTTCAATGAAACACTACTCATCCTACCTTCTCTCTATGTTTCCTGCCTCCCTTCATCCTTCTTCTTTTGTTCTTCTAAATGTATATATATATGTGTGTGTGTGTGTATATATATAGATATATAACCATGTAATTTACAAATAGGTGATTGTGATCCCCACTCTAGTCCAACCACATTCCACTGCCTTTAAAGCATGTGCAGACACTTTGAAACCTGTCTTTCATAGAGGTCTCAGTTCTTCTCGTGTATGTGATTCTTTCGTACTAGACAGAAACCTTAAATAGTGCATAAAAGTGGAGTGTTCTCATCTAATAGGCTCTAAGAATGCACATTCAGACACACATTTATGTATTTGTACCTTTTTTAAGTTGGAAGGGGCAGATTGAATTGACAGCAATAGGATATGAACTATTAAATTGCACTCTGGAGTTGGGTCAATCAAGACCTGTACTCCCAGAGATGATTAATGGTAAGTCCTAATGCACTTCGAGTGTTTACCACATGCCAGGCTCAGTATTAAATGTTCCACGTCCATTTTCTCTGATACTGACAGCCACCTGTGAGGGCATATTTTACAAATGATTAAGTTGAAACTCAGAGAGGCTGATTTCTCTAACATCACTTGCACAGCCCAATTCATGTTTGCCCAATGGCAAAGCCATATTTTTTCCAGATTGAGTATGTGCCTGTATTTCTTGGGAGAGTTGATAGAATCCACTCCTTTCAATATAATTGAGGAGGCTTTGAAAAAGGCTGAGGGATCAGGAAAATATTTTAGTATGGAAACCTAGTTAAAGCAGTTTAGAGAGAGATCTGGCACAGAGGACTGGGATTTGGGATTCTCCTTAAAAGGAGAATAGCACACTGGGGAGCAACTCAGAACTTTTTTGTGGGCAACAAGCCCAAGAAGGAAATCCTAGCCATTGCCATTGAATGACCATTTGCCAAAGAGCAGCACAGCCATTGTCTTGTTTAACAAACCCTTCTTTAGTATGCTACATGCCAGGCACTGATCTGCCCATATGTAGGAACTTAAAAATATATAAACTTATTTAAATCCTGCACAGTTTCTCTATAAAATAATACTATTATTATCCTCATATTACAAATAATGGAATCAATGGAAGGTCAGATATGTTAAATAACCTGTCCAAGGTTGCCCAGATGGGAAGTGTCAGACCAGACTTGGAATCAAGGCAAGTCTGACTTGATCATCTATTCTGCCTTGCAACAAAATAATTTTTCTTTGTCTTGTGTTGTCATCTCTCCCCCCACCCTCAGGCATTCCTGGGAAAGTCTGCTTTGACAGTAAATTTCTCTTAACCCCATCGTTTTGTTCTCCACCCATGATTTCTCCAGAGTTTTCTCAGTGCCCTGTTATCCTTCATTAACCACCTCATGGCCTAGATTGGCATTACTCGTGGAAAACATGTTCTTTGCTTGCCATGTAATGTTTCCATAAAGTGTTCTATCAACCTGAAACAAAGGAAATTTGTTTGATGTCTTGCACAACCATCTGTGGCAAATTGGACCAGGAATCAGGTTTCCTGACTCTTAGTACAATGCTTTTTCCCCCTGTATCATATTAAGGAATTTACTAATTCATGCATTCATCGATTCATGCACTCACATCATACCAATGTCATACATTATATGTTAAGGTAAGAAGGGAAGTATAAAAAGTCTTGCCCATAAAGAGCTAACCATATAACTGAGATAGGATCACACAATAAAATTTGACCAAATACATAAAGTCACATATACCAAGGACAAGCCAAGTAGTCTAGTCAGGTCATAAAGGAATTTAAAGGTTGAGTATGCAGGGTCAAGGACAGTTGTATCAAGAAGGTGGAACCTGAGTTTGGTGTAGAAACACAACTGGAGACAGAGATAAGGAGAGAGTATCACATCCCAGTCTGGGGGACTGTGTGCTCTAAGATAGGGCTTCCCAACTTTCCTTGTGTCATGGTACACTGAAAAAAAAAACCCAAGTCATGGCATTTGTAAAGCACATTGTGTGATGAATGAAAGAAGAAACTGGTAAGTCATAAACAAGAAAGCTGGAATTTTCACAGCCCCTTGACCCAGCTGACTGGCAATCTCATAGCAACTACATTTGGGAAAGTCTGTGCTACAGTACTTGGTCACACAATAGCCATGTTCATCTTAAAAAAAAAAACATAGAAAAACTGCAGTGGATGATGTAGACAGAATTTGCAGTAGACCCATGGCAGATACACTAGAGAGAAAAGCTTTTTCTCTGTATTGTATAGTTTACTCTGTAAAACTATACAATAGATATGTGATGTGCAGCGAAAGTTGTTTTAGAAAGATCCCCCTTACATCTGTTTGGGAGATAGATTGGAGAGAAGAAAGGTTGTTAGGAGTCTATTAAAATAGACCATGAGAGATGTGATAGTGTCTTGGATGGTGGCAATGAGACAGAAAAAGTGGGCAGAAATGAGTTGTGTTTTGGAAGTGAAAAGTGAAAACATTTGATAATAGGTTGCATATGGAGATGAAGAGATAGGGAGAAAAAAGGGATGATTTCCAAGTTTCAGATTTGAGTACATGGGTATCAATAGTGATGCTATTTTCCAAGATGAGAAATCAATAAAAAAGAGGAGAGAGATTTTTTTTTCTTTTTTGGGAGTGGAGAGGTATATGAGATGATGGATGGACATTACACACAAAGAAAGTAGTAAGAGACCTTAGAAGGCAAGGTGAGACAGAATGAGCAGTGAGAATGAACAGAAAATGTTGGACTAGGAGATATTCAAAGAGAAAGATTGATAGAATTAACCATCTGGAGTGAAATGCAGGGTTGCAAGCTGGAGGGAGGAAGTCTCCAAACCAAATCTTTATTGTTCTCTATCTTCTTAGTGATTCTTCCATTCTCTTGGCTTAAGATGCTATCTATATGCTGATGACTCCAAATTGCATCTCTTCCTTGAAACTTTACATACTTCTGTGAGTATCCAACTATCTACTTAACATATCGTCTTGGGTGTCTCATAAGCATCTCAAACTCAGCATGTCCTAAATTGCAGTCTTGATTTCCTGGTCTCTAGAATAATCCCCACCCTAACCAATTCTACTTACAAAACCTGCTCCTCACAGCATTCCTTTCTGCAGTTGCCCAGGCAGACCTGGATTCTTTTTCTCTTGCACCTTATCAGTAGATCTTATTTGCTTTATCATAAAGATGTATCTAAAATCTAACCAATTTTCATCACCTCTACTGTTACTGCCCTGATTCCAGTCATAATGGTCTGCGTCTTGGATTATAGCACTTAGCCTCCCATCTGTCCCCTTTGCTTCTTTCCTTGTTAGCCCTCCCCACCCCACCCCCACACATGCATGGACATACTTATTCTTTCATTGGTTCAAAGTCAGATCATGTTACTCCACTGTTCAAAACCCCTTTAACAGCTTACTATCTCATAAATAGTAAAAGCAAAATCCATAACCCCCTGCCCAATGCCCAATCCCCTAGACCCTCATTTCCCTACCTTGGAGTTGATTCTGATTCAAAGTGATCCTATAGAACAGAGTAGAACTGACCCTTTTGGTTTCTGAGAATGTAACTCTATGGGAAGAAACCAGACTTGACCAATGGCTTCCATCAGTGAAGGAGGAAGAGCTTTTGCTGAAGGGGCATTAATTTTATTTTAAAGGTTGCTGGAACAGTGGGGGGGGGGTATATCAAGATACCAAAAGAGGTGTACAACATGAAGAGTATACTCAATGGCACTGAATTATACACGTAGAAGTTGTTGAACTAGACAATGTTCTATTTCACATAATTTTGCCACAATTGGACAAAAAAAGTACACAAATAACAAGGAGCACAAGGAAGAAAAAAGTTCAAAAAGTGACTGAATTGTGGTAATGATAGCACAACTCCTCTTGATAAGATTGAACTCTTCAATTGTATGATATGTAGATGAAGTGTCAATAAAATTGCTCATCTTTCACCTTTGGAGCAGCTAGTTGTTTTGAACCACTGACCTTGTCATTAGCAGCCCAATTCATAGCCAACTATGCCACGTGAATGTGTGCAAAGGGTCAGACAGCAAATATTTTAGACTTTGCAGGCCACATGGTCTCTGGTGCAACTACTCAACCCTGTTGTCATTGAATAAGAGTCATAAATAATGCATACATGCGGAAACATGGCTCTCCTCCAAGCTAGATTCGGCCCAGAGGTCAACATTTGATGACCACTACTAAATGTAAGTTGCAAGAGAACAAGAATTTTCTTCCCACTGCTATGTCCTCCTCACCTAGAAATGTGTTAGGAACATAAGATTAAATCCATTTCTGTTGATTCAAGTACAACTGACAGTGCTTCTGTCGGATAGAGCAGAACTGCTCCATAGGGTGTCCCAGGCTGTAAATCTTTACAGAAACGGACTATCACATCTTTCTCCTGTGCCTGCTGGCCTTTCAGTTTTTCAGACATGGAGTCCCTTTTGTCACCAGAGCTCTTGCCTGACATCTACTAGACCAGTGGTTCTCGACCTTCTTAATACCGTGACCCTCATGTTGTGGTGACCCCCAAGCATGAATTATTTTTGTTGCTACTTCATAACTGTAATTTTCTGCTGTTATGAATCAGGCGACCCCTGTGAAAGAGTCTTTTGATCCCCAAAAGGGTCGTGACACACAGGTTGAGAACTATTGCACTAGACAATGAATATGTGTTGAATGAATGACACAGTGGGGACCTGGGGGACTGGGGAATAAGAAAAATTGTAATACATCCATTGATGAAACAGCATCTTGAGCAAGAGCTGGTTTTGGCTTGATTTGTAGCATATCAATTCTCCCTCCTCCCTTCCCCCTCATCTTGACACTAGCACTTAAACATGTCTTATAAAGGAAAAGTTGCTTTCAGTGACTGTGAAACTCTCCTGAAGTGTGAAATTTCATCTGGTTTCTTTTAATGTTTAGTCATTTGTCTATTCAATCCTCCTGTCTCAGACTCTCTCTAATAACAATAATAACTCAATACTCTGCACTAAAGCCAGAAAGCAGAAATCAGAAGTCTTAATTAATTTAAAACAACGGTGAGCAATCGCTCCTATTGACGACTCACTACTTTCTAACACTTCATCATTTTCAAGTGCTCTCTGAAGTTTAACAACTGTTACTGCTATGATATGAAATGTTATTTTCCTTTCATATATTTGCTGTGAATGGTTTGTTCTGATAAACTTTAGCTTTCAAGTACTCCCAACAGCAGACATCACATGGTAAGAGATAGGGTAAATGAAGCATTCACCAGTACTTATGGATTACTTTTTTATCCTTCCTTGGGTCTTTTATGCTACTAGAGTTTTGTTCCTTTCTATTGAGAATGCAGATTCATTTATTATTTGATGTCATACTTCAAATAATTGCTAACATTTACAGAGCATTCACTAAGTATATGGCACATACGAAACACCTGGAACATAGGTACTATTAATATCATCATTTTATAGATGAGAGAATTGAGGTACCGAAAGTTGATTTAATTTGTTCAAGCCCCTGCGGCTAGCACAAAGGGGAGCTACTATTTGAGTATAGGAGTAGTCTGACTCCACAGCCAAAATTTATTTACTCTTTGTTTTCTACCACCCAACAGATAGTTACCATATTCTATGCAATATGTCTGGGACTACCTACAAAACAGGACGTTACTATCTTCTTACCTCCCAATGGTGACAATGATTGGGGTTGTGCAGGTGGGAGTGAACTCTGTCAGATGTACAAACTGCAGAATTCTCGGCTTAGGTATAGGTTGGAGATTAAGTGGACAGAGTGCATGAATCCACAGGATTCTGAAAAATAGGACCAGAAGGTTACAGGCTGAAAGGGAATAGGGTTTCCATAATCAGAATCAAGGTCAACCAATAGGACAGGAAAATCCCACGCCAAGGGACTTATACTGACATAAAAATTGCCTACTGTTGAAAGGAGATTTACTGTCCACAGAAAATTGCTTACTGATAAGATTCCATGAGCTCCTTCTATGTCTCTGAATGCTCTGAAATGTAATCAGTGAAAAGCAGCCTTGTAGATTTGGGAATGCTATGATTGGGAAAGGCCATTGAAATGAAGGATGCATTCACGATATTGTGCCATTTGCAGACTTATTTGGCCAGGGTAGAAAGAAAATAGAAATCATTAGAAAGAAAAATTGTTTCTCTCGTACTGTGCCCCGCCTTGCTCCATTGTGTTTCAGATAGGGGGATGAGTGGTTGCATCGGGCTCTATAAATTACATAGCTAAATCTCTTCAGATCATGCTATACCCTCTACTACCTCTTCAGCCACCAGAAACAAGTCACCATACCTGAAGCACCTTCTCTGAGCCAAGCACTTTGCATACATTATCTCATTCACTCCTCACAGCAATCCCAGGAGATAGGTTCAAAATTGAGTTATGGAACCTGCAAAGCTGGGGATTTTCAGATGAGGGACCTAGGGCTCTCGGGCTACGTGACATGCCTAAGTTTTTGCAACGAAATGAGTGCCGTGCTCACCACTACAAACTTGGTGACTTAAAACAACAGAAAGTTATCCTCCTACCATTCTGGAGACAAGAAGTCTGAAATCAAAGCAGGATTTCTCTGAAGATTCTAGGGTAGAATGCTTCTTTGTCTTTTCCCATTTGTATTTGCCTGGATTGCAACAGCCTAGCTCGAAATGCCTGCCTGCCTTCAAATGGCTTTTTTTCATGACTGTCTTTCCTGTCTCCTACAAGGATACTTGTTGTTGGGTTTAGGGCCCACTCTAATGCAAGATCATCTCATCTCGATATCTTTGCCTTAGTTACATCTGTAAATGCTCTTATTCTAAATAAGGTCACTTTTAAGCTCCCAAGTGAGCCTTTCTTTTGAGAGGACACATTCCAACCCACTCTAAGGGGCCAAGCTGGGCTGCTAATTAAATCTATCTGACTCCCCAATTCCGGTTCTTTCTGTTTAACAATGCTGCCTCCAACAAACCAATATTTGTCTCTATTTGGATTTCCTCAATAGACTTCCTACTGAGAAGAGGATGTACTGATTAACATGATTTCCTTGGGTGCTAATTATCAGAATGAATTAATAAATTGACTTGCAGGTTTCCAAAACATGGCCTTATAAGTTCAGATGGCATGAAATTTGTACTCTACATCTTGCTCATGCTTTAGATGAACTGGCAACATGGATCTTTAGAACCTATAAAGCTGAAGATTAGATCTTGGACATGGGTCAGCATCCCTTCAGGGGAGAGCGGTTTCCCAGTCTACTAGCCACACTTGCTTTATTCCTATATACGTGTCCCTGTTTTTACTGGCACAGCACAAATGATGTGTGTGTAGAAGTTCAAGTCACTCAAGAGTTTACCTGACAGACTCTGTGTCTACCTCAATATTATGCTCCTAGATTCTTCATCAAATGTTTGCTTTGGAGCCTTACCCTGTATCCTCAAGTCACAAGGAATGAGATGACTCTAAGATGACTCAATATATTAAGATGAGGATTTTGGAAAAAAGAACAAAACAGGGATCCAGAAACACTAAGTACAATCTCTTTGTTGGGCAGTTGCTTCAACTGACCAATCCACACTGACCTACTCACTCACACTGTCATCACCAAGAGAAGGGCCCTCAGGATAGGTTTCTTGGGTTTGGGTTACTCTGTCAACCATCTACTGTGGTGGACTCCTGACTACCACCCAGTTTGCTTATTGAAAATACCAATTTCCTTTTCCTTGTCCTAGGGCTTAAGGTTCCAGAAGACTGAATTTTTAAAATAAGGACCTAGAATGGCTCCATTATACATTCAAGTTTGAGAATTGCCTTCTGATGAAATCAGGTTTTGACACCATTGAAACACAGATTATATTCCCCAAATTCCTCTGTAATTCCAGTCCAAACTCAATTGTCTGTATCACATTCTTGCAGCATGAATGGCAGATATGTGATATTATTTTCTAGGACCTGATTCATACCAACATAAAGGCAGTAATGACAAGCAGATTTTCTAATGATATTGGGAGCTCATAAAACTCTTACCACAATCCATACATACATTCCACGTATGCAAAGCACATTTGTTGTCATCATCATTCTTAAAACATTTTCCTTCTACGTAAGCCCTTGGTGTTAGCTCCTCATATTTCCCCTTCCTTCCCACTCCCCACTCCCTCATGAACACTTGATAATTTATAAATTATTATTTTGTCCTATCATACACTGTCCGATGTCTCCCTTCACACACTTCCCTATTGTCTGTACCCCAGGGATGAGGTTATATGTAGATTCTTGTAATCAGCTCTCCCTTTCTACTTCACCTTCCCTCTACCCACCCAGTATTGCCACTCTCACCACTGGTACTGAAGGGATCATCTGTCCTCAATTCCCCATGTTTCTGGTTCCTATCTGTACTACTGTACATCCTCTGGTGTACCCAGATTTGTAAGGTAGAATTGGGATCATGATTGTGGGGGGAGGAAGCATTTAAGAACTAGAGCGAAGTTGCATATGTCATTGTTGCTACACTGTACCGTGACTGGCTCATCTCCTCCTCGTGGTCCTTCAGTAAGGGGATGTCAGTTCACCTACAGATGGGCTTTGGGTCCCGAATCTGCACTCCCCCTCATTTATAATGATACAATTTTTAATTCTTTGATGCCTGATACCTGACCCCTTTGACACCTCGTGGTCACACAGGCTGCTGTGCTTCTTCTGAGCTACATGTCTGCTTGTTACTTTTAAGCCTTTAAGCCCCTAGATGCTATATCTTTTGATAGCCGAGCACCATCAACTTTCTTCACCAATTTTGCTTGTGCATACACTTGTCTTCAATGATCGTGTCAGGAAGGTGAGCATTATGGAATGTCAATTTAACAGAACAAATTGATCTTGCATTGAAGAAGTACTTGAGTGGAAGTCCAATGTCCATTTGCTGCCTTAATCTAACCCTATACATACATGCATGTAGATCTATTTCCACAACATCATAAATAAGTATATTTACCTAGGTACATGCCTCTGTTTCGACCTCTAAAAATGCCATTTGCCTCCCAGTTATTTCCTCTATTTCCTTTTATTTTTCTTTTGTTCCACTACCATGCTCAGCTGGCAAGATTTCTTAATCTCACTCTCCTGAGACAACTTGTGGAAGACCTTTCGAAGGAACTTCAGAAACATCTCCCAACTATTGTTCTCTAAGGTTCTTTTTGGGAGCACTGGGGTCACAGTGGTTAAAGTGTTTGGATGCTAGCTGAAAATCCATCAGGTCAAACCCACTAACCCCTCTGTGGAAGAAAGCTTTGGCCATTTGCTTTTGTAAGGATCCACAGTGTCGAAAACCCTATGGGACAGTTTGAGGTTGCTCTACTGGGTTACTGCAAGTCAGGATTGACTGGAAAGCAGTAGGGTTGGGCTGGGGTAAAGTCCCTTTACGTTTCAGCATTCTGAGTCTATGCATGTTCCCAGGGTTTCAAAACTATTTTTAAGAAACACATTGCGTGCTATTGACTAAGCCTATTCTCTTTTTCCCAGGCACCAAGTTTCAAGGGAGATACTAATTGCTGATGCTTTTCCTTGCAGTTCTAGAATACCCTACACCTTCTCATGGTAGTGTCATGAAGAGTAGAATAACATATCCTATGTCAAGTATAGAACTGGATGTACAGAAATTGGTTACCAGTATTCAGGATAGGTCTTCATTTCCTAAACATATAACATCAGAGAATTATAGTCGAATCAAAACTAGGCATTAGCTCTATTGGCAAGATGAAGTTTATTTGGTCTAAAGCCAAATTGAATTGGCTGGAAGCAAAATCTCTGAGAATCCATTCAGCTATTGCATACTGTGATGGCCTAAGGATCCTATGGGCACCTGTAACTCAGATGGTCTTGGAAAAGGACGGCAATCCCTCTGGCCTAGCAAAAGTTTTGGCCTACATTGTTACTTTTACTTCCCAATCTGCGCTCCGAGCCAGGAACTATCCAAGTATGTTGCATGTAGTAATGGTCCCCAAGGATGGATGTTGATAGTGATTGTCTGTGGGAAAAAAGAGTCCTAGAAACAAACTTAGGAACCAAGTCTTCCAATTGCTAGAATATTCTGAGTCTTTACTATACTAATAGGCAAACGTGAATACCCAAGATACTGCACACAAGATTTTCAAAAGATACATATGATCTCATTAATAGGAGGGATTCTTCAGTCTTGTCAACTGGAAACAGGCTGAGCTATTAACCAGACAGTTGGAGGGTCCAGTCTATCCAGAGGCATCTTGGAAGAAAGGCCTTCTGAAAAATTAGCCCCTGAACACCCTGTGGAGTACGGTCCAACTTTGCCATTCATAGGGTCAGCATGAGTCAGAATAGACTCAGTACAATTGGTTTGCTCAGAAGGATGGGGATGATGGGCTAGTGGATCTGAGGAACACAATGGTGAGAACACTTGCTAAAAGAAATGACACTTTCCCTTCCTTATAGGACACAACTAACAAAAGAACAATTATGTGCTGAACTGTGGAGTATTGTCCCTCTGTACTCTTGGTTCCCTTTTCTTCTTTGCCCAGCTTAGATTCCATGTCCATGATTGTACTCACTCTTTCGTCTATAAGTCAGCCTCACTTGCCTTTCCCTATGTTCAGGGTTCCTGAATATCATGTGCTCCATGCTCCAACCCCCTGCCAGCGAGTCTACTCAGATTAAAACTGCCCCCTAGGCTTTCCAAGGTAACCATCTTTGTGTGTGTGTGTGTGTGTGTGTGTGTGTGAGAAACTTGATCTTTTATTCACAAATACATGTTTCTAAGAATCAATACCAAAGACAATCCTTTATTTATAATTGAGTAGATGCACTTAGGGTAAATTGGAATGCACAGCTTCTTTAAAGACAGGGCCAAACTTTAGAATGTAAAAAGCCTTTGGCAACGTGACAAGGGAAAATACTGTTAACACCAAACTTGCTTGTCCTAGAAGAGCAGTCAGTTTCATCTCTTGAGCACGGATAATCAACAAGCTTGTGTCCATGTTCACAGTGTCCATGTCCTGGACTTCTGGTTCTGCCTCTGTTTCTGGGGATTGTTCATAGGTTGAACTGGGGCTGCCACCTCTGAAACAGCACTGCAGGTTCTATTCTCTAGCGCTCAGTTGTCAAACCCTTAATTCATGGCAGCCCCCCCTCCCTGGAGTCACATCCGGCACCACCCTGCTTTGCCATCAGCCCTCCCTTCCAGTGTTTAACCTCATGGTGAGGTACTCCTCTCCTCAGTACTCCTCAGCGGGCCTGTATTCTCACAGCAGAAAAGCGGTAGCCATCTTTATAGAAGCAGATCACCACATCTTTCTCCAATGGTGCAGTTGATGGGTTTGAACCATCAACCTATTGGTTAACAGCCAAGCGCTTTAAACACTGCATTGCCGGGATTCAGACACACACCAAAAAATAAATGCCATCAAGTCAAAACAGACTCATCATGATCTCATAGGGCAGGGTAGCACTGCAAAGGCAAAGTCCTGTCTTGCTCCTGTGCATCGGTAGATGGTTTCAGTTGCTGACCTTGCGGATCCAGGTCCAATGTGGATCCACCAGGGATTCAGACCTGCCTCAATAGCTGAGTAAGACTGGATAAAAATCAAAACCAAGGCTGACTGGGTCCCCTTTTAGTTCATGACCCCTCATACCACCTTGCAGTTTCACTATATGTCCTTGACCCATTCATTCTCCTGGATGATGGACAACCTTGCAGCTTTCCTCTCCCCATCCTTCTTCTCTGATTTTGCTTTTGCTTTCACTGACAAGCAATGAAGCAATCAGCAGAGAATGCCTATAGATTTCTCCCTGCCCCCGCCCCAATTAAACCAACCAACTTCACTTTGCCAGAACTGTCAGCGCTTTGGTCCAACACCAATCACTCCACTTATGTACCAGATCTTGTTCATTCTTGTGATGTAATGTCATCAACCTAACCCATTACCTTCCCTTTCTGACATTAGCAATTTTTCTAACATAAATCAACATCTCTGATGCTAAATACAGGGGCAAAATGCCAAAACGTGAAACCTTCTCTTCACTCCCGCTATTGCCTCCTTTCTCATCTTTCTTCAAATCAGGAATTCTCAAAATACTGGCAAACCTCATTTGACTGCATTTCACTTAATTGCACTTTGCAAAGACTCTGTTTGTGGCAACTCCTTCATTGAGCAAGTCTGTTGGGGCCACTTTTCCAACACCCTGTGTACACTTTGTGTCTCTGTGTCACATTTGAGCAATTCTCGCTGTATTTCCAGCTTTTTCATAATGCTTCATAGAACATAATACAGTGCAAACATAACTTTGATATGCTCTGGGAAACCGGAAAACCCATGGCATTTGCTTTATTGTGGTAGTCTGAGACCAAACCTGCAATTTCTGAGAGGTGTGCCTGTAGTTGTCTATATTCATGAACTTCTGTTTTTCTCTTCCTATTTTCTCTTGCACCCTCTCCACTCAGGCTTTCTCCCCAAGCACTCCAGTGAGATGCTTTCTGGTCAACAATATCCATTCTGAGTTAAATCCAATGGTCATTGATCTGTTCTCATATTATTAGACCCCACAGCTGTATTTGACGCTCTGTCCAAGAAATACTCGTGTAGCTTCAGAGTGCTTCTCATCTTCCTGGCCATTCTAAAAACAACACAACACAAAACAAAACAAAACCCAAAGAAAGAAAGAAAAGAAAAAATCCTTCATGAACCCCTAGGGAATTCTGACTCACAGCCACCTTTAAGCTCACTAATGAGCGTCTCAACGCAAACTTCTCTCAGACCAAAGGGGCAATTTTCCTTCATGCTGCTTCACACACAGGCTTCTTTATCTATTCTTCTGATTGCTCAGGTTCAAGTCTTGGAGTCTCCCTTGACACAGATGTGTCTCTCAAACCCCACATTACCGTGACTGTCCACAGAACCTTTAAAATATACTTAGAAGCTGATTGTGTCATGACTTCTTCTTCACTGATCTTACTTTAGTCCAAACCAGCAAGATTTCTCACTGGGCTTATCACAGAGTCCATTAAACATGTAAATCAGATCATATCGTGAGCTGCTCCAAATCCTCCTGTAGCTTTATTTCCACAGTAAAATCCAAAGTTCTTAGGCCAACTTACAAGAATTTGTACAATCTTCCCCCACCCCATTACTGTGTCATGTATTTTCCTACAGTTCCCCCCTTGTTAACTCAGCTCCAGCTGTATGACCTCTTGCTACTTTTCAGACACACCAAGCAAGCTGTCACTCACTTCCCTCAGCTCTCTGCCTAATTGGCATCTGATTGGTGATATTTTCTTGATCACCTTGTTTTCAAATTGCCACCTTCCAGCTTGCTGTCTTATCAACTTCACCTTGCTTGCTTTTCCTCTAGGGCACATAGGATTATCTTCAGATCAGGGTTTGCTTGTCTGTTTATAATCCATCTTCACTAATAGAAAAGATAGGCTTCAGGAAGACAGGCGTTTTCTTTTATTCACTGCTAGATCCCCAGCACCTAACACCATGCCTGCCACATAAGAGGTACTCAGTTAAGTACATGTCAAATGACTAAGTTAAGATGCCTGGCATCTTACAGGGGGCACAGCTCTCACGCCTCATCTAACAAACTTGCTCCCAATGCCGAAATCTGGGATAACACGTTCCTTGCAAGTGGCCATTTAGTCTTTACATGAGCTCTTGTAGGGAGCTTTAAAGTTAGGGCTATAAAACAAAATGTTCCTTAACTGGATGCATTTAATTCCTAGAGACATCTTTGCCAAGGGTCCTTCTTGCTGCACAGTATGTTGGAATAAGCACATTATATACATGATACAAATGTTCAAAGGAGAAGTGGTAAAAAATATATTCCCACCCCCACGGCAGTTGCCCTATACAAGTTGCCCTATAGTAGTGGTGTTCTTTTTTCTTCTGTGACTCTTTTTTTTAAAGATTTATTAAATCATTTTATTGGGGGCTTGTACAAGTCTTATCACAATCCACACATACATCCATTGTGTAGAGCACTTTTGTGCATTTGTTTTCCTCATCATTTTCAAAACACTTGCTTTTCACTTGAGCCCCTGGTAGTCGCTCCTCATTTTCCCCCTCCTGCCCTGGTCTCCCCCAGCCCCATGCATCCTTGATAATTTATAAATTGTTATTATTTTGTCATAATCTTATACCACTTGACTTCTCCCTTCACCCACTTCTCCACTGTCTGTCCCCCAGGGAGCAGATCATATGTAGATCCTTGCAATCTGTTCACCATTTCTACCCCACCTTCCTTCCAACCTCCCATTATTTTCTTTCTCACCACTGGTCCTGAGGGGTTCTTGTGTTTTGAATTCCCGATGTCTCCAGTTCCTATCTGTACCAGTGTACATCCTCTGGTCCAGCCAGATTTTTAAGGTAGAATTGAGATCATGATAGTGGAGGTCGTGGGAAGCATTTAAGAACTAGAGGAACGTTATACGTCTCATCATTCCTACACTGCACCCTGACTGGCTGTCTCCTCCCTGAGAGCGTTCTGGGAGGGGATGTCTGGTTGTCTACAGCTGGGCTTTGAGTCCCCACTCTGCACTCCCCCTCGTTCATAATGATATGATTTTTTTGTTCTTTGATGTCTAATAGAGGATCTCCTCAACACCTCATGATCACACAGGTTGCTCCTCTTCTTCCATGTGGACTTTGTTGCTTCTTAGCTAAATGACCACTTGTTTATCTTCAAGCCTTTAAGACCCCTGGTGCTATATCTTTTGGTAGCCAAGCACCATTAGTTTTCTACACCTCATTTGCTTATGTACCTGCTCTGTCTTCAGCTATTGTGTCGGGAAGGTGAGCATCTCGCACTACTAAATTATTAGAACAGTGTTCTTGTATCGGGGGAATACTTGAGTAGGAGCCCACTGTCCATATGTTACCTTAATAGTAAATCTATAAATATATGTACACAGATATATGTATCCTCTTTGTCATATATAAATATATTTGCCTATGTATATGCCTGTTTTTGAATCTCTGTAAATGCCCTTTGCCTCTTAGTTCTTTCCTATATTTCCTTTTACTTTCTTCTTGCCCCACTATCATGTTTAGCCTTCATTTGGGTTTCAGGAACTCCTCTTGGCTACACTGCCCTTGATCCAGTCCTGTCAGACCTCCTAGACCATCCTCACCATCAGTCACTTGTCTTTCCCTTGTCCCTGAGTTTGTTAGCATCCAATCCCTTTCCCCTTTCTCCCCCCTTCCCATGTACCCCCAACGCTGTGATCCCATTGTTCTCTTTTCCGGCTTGTTTATCCCGCCTATCCTTTCCAGATAGACATGTATCAATAACAACATGCACCAACAAAAGACAATAAACAATAAAACAACAACTACAACAACAAAAAGGCAACAACAACAACAAATGCTATAAATAGCTTTAGGTCTATTTGTTATCCTTTACCAGTGTTTTCCAGTGGAGTCTGATGGGGCACCTCACCCTGGCCCCCAGGACTATTTTTGGTATTCCCTGGGGACTTCATTGCTCTGCTCCCTTTGCTGTTCTGTTGCATGCCCTCAGGGTCTGTCTTCAGCATGGTGAGCTCAGGGCGCACACAATTCCTGCAATGTGTCCCCAGTGTTGTCTCCCATGAGGCTATGGATCAGTGAGGAATGGTGTGTCTTGTGGTGGGGCCGTCCCTATGGTCGTCTTTGTGCACTGGCTGCTCTGAACAGAAACATTATCCTCAGGACTTGGGCCAGGATGTGCTCCACTCTTTTTCCCTCCCCCCTCATTGCCTCCTGTGTGCTCTGATCAGACAAGTCCTTCTCCTTGAGCTGTGGCTATATTGCCATCCTCTGAAGTGAATTCTTTGTGGGGGGTGGGGAGTTTGGTGGGTAGGGTGAGAAGGTGAGTAAGTTTTTTTTACAGGATTATTACACAAATCATTTTGATAAATAGGTCAGATCATGGCACTTCTCTGCTAAAAGTTGTCATCAGTCTCTCCTGTCATTCAAAGTAGAAGCCAAAGTCCCATTACTGTCCCCCAGTCATCATGGTTCTGTTTCAGAAGCAACAGTCTTTACATGTCTCTTGTGTCTTTGTCTCTAGATCATTTACATCTCTGCATCTCTGGTGACTATAATTTATTTCATACTAAATTCTATTAAATTATCAGTTTAAAAAAACGTTTTATTGTGAACTAGGTGGGAGTTCACACCTAAAAGTGAATTCATATCATTTTTGTTTTCAACCATGTAAACACTTATCCAGTGCCCTTGCCCAACTTTTTGTCCTCATAATTTCCCCCCTTTTTAAAATAGACACATTCACATGTTACCTTCTTTTTGTCATCACCCATGTCGACCTCATTCTTTTGAATGGATGCATAGCTATCAATTGCATATATGGCTGGTATTTAGGGATTCTTATCCTGGAGTTATATATGGACTTCACGGAGTCTATGAATCTCCTGAAATTGTCTGTGGATATTTGTGTGAATGACATCTTTCTGGGGAGACAGTCAACATTTCAAAGGTGCAGTGTAGTAACAACCAAATATGCATCTTTCCTGTAGTTCTCGAATGCTTCCTCACACCCACTATCATGCTTTCGGTTCTATCAGACAAGCCTGACTAGAACAGGGGATGTACACTGGAGATGTAAACACGGGGAACTTAGGATAGATATTCCCTCAGGATGAGTGATGGGAGTGGTGAGACTGGGAGGGTGGAGGGATGGTGGAGTAGAAAGGGAGAACTAATTTAAGCGATCTACATATAACCTTCCATCTGGAGCATGGGCAACAGGGAAGTGAGTGAAGGGACACATTGGACAGTATACGATATGAAATAGCAATTTGTAAATTATTAAAGTTTCATGGGGATAGGAAAGAAGGGAAATATGGGGAGCTATAACTGGGGCCCTAAGTGGAGGGAGGATATTTTGAGAGTGATGATGGCAACAAGTGTGCAAATGAGATCTGCCTACAACTGATGTATGTATGGATCGTGAGGGGAGGTGTGTGAGTACCCAATAAAAAGATTCATTAAAAAAATGGGGGGGGGGGAGGGGATAGCTTTTTTTTTAAGAGGAGCTTATACCAAGGGCTTAAGTGGAAAATGTTTGAAAATGTATGTGGCAAAATGCGTGCAAATGTGCTTGATACAGATGATGTACTGAATGTTATAATAGCTGTAAGAGCCCGCAATAAAATTATTTTTTAAACAAAATTTCAAAGGTGCCTGGTATCTGAATATGGTTAAGAGTCACTCTAATAGATCTAAAGCCGCCTTCTTGGAAAGTATACAGGACCCCTGGTGGTCCTATGCAGTAAGCAGCGGAGTGTTAATCATCGGATTGGCAGTTCAAACTCACTAGCTATTCTAGAGAAGAAAGATGAGGTTGTCTGCTCCAGTAAGATGAATAACCTCAGAAACTATAGGGCCCACAGCAGTAGGTTTTCTATATTCTGACATTTGGAACAGTAATATCAGGAGTTATAACATAGAATATATTTAACACCTATTTGTAAACCCAAGAAGGGGCAAAATAGAATGAGTCTATTCTGTTATCTTTCTTCAGTCTTTGGCTGGCTTGAAGAAAGCTGCTATATCATTCTAAAGAATCTTTTCCCCAAAGATTAAAGACTTAGTTCTCTTAATTCTTCTTAATTGGATATGATTTCCAAACCCATATATTCTACCTTCGTCTGGACATGCTCTAATGCCTTCAGAGGCAAGTAGGTAATTTACAAAGGTGAGGTGGACCAGTTGTGAGACAGGTTAGTGGTGAGGTCTGTTAGGGCTCCATCTGAATGTTGAAAGATGATCACATTCAACTAATAGCTCTCTCTACCTATCATCAATCTAAGGTCAAAACCCCTTGTGGACCAATTTTGGTTCATAGCTGTCAGTTTACGAATCTAATGATTTGGAACTCAGTTTGTCCATCTTTGATTTGCTTCGATGGTATTTGATTATCTTCATGTATGGTACCCTTTATTCACACAAAATTCTCCTGCTCCTCTCCATTTCTTACTCTTATTTCTTTGCCTGTGTGACCCTCTGCATAAAATGCGTGTACTGAGTATTCCCTGTTCGCCCTGCCCAACACACTTTACATCATTTATCACTTATTCTGTACCTCCCAGGGCTACTCTTTATGGCTTATGTTAATTGACTCCATTGCCCTCTGTTTTCTTGATGGCTACGGCCAATGAGTGGCACTACCGGGATGGTGGTGATCAAAAGCAGGATATGTATTATTTGGGCTCCTCTCTTTCATAATTCTGTGGGTGGGCTGAGTCCCTCACAGATCCTTTGGGGAGTCATTTCGAGTAACACCTACTTTTTTGGGATTCTAGTAACTCCTTCCCTTTGACCTATAAGTTCTAAGGGGAGGAAAGACTCACTGAGTATGGAGGAAAGAGCTTGGTTGGTTTTCCTTAACCCTGAGCACATAGTTGCAAACAGTCGCTCCATAAACTGCCCTCACTTACCTGTTTGAGTATGCCACCTTTTCTCTATAGCATCCCTGGCCTGCTACACTGTCCTTCCTTCCCTGCTCTACTTGGTAAACTCCACATTTTTCAGGTCTCAACGTCTTCGTGAGACTTTCTCCAATGCTCTTCACCCTTGCAAAGATTAACCATTCCTGTGGCCACTTAGGAACGTTTCTTGTAGTACTCTGCTTACTTATACATGTTTCTGCCATGAGATCTTGAGTCTTCCTAAGGCAAAGAGCGAGGCTTATTCATCCTTATTGTCTCAGCTTC
Source organism: Nesogale talazaci (assembly GCA_004026705.1). Classification (NCBI taxonomy): domain Eukaryota; kingdom Metazoa; phylum Chordata; class Mammalia; order Afrosoricida; family Tenrecidae; genus Nesogale; species Nesogale talazaci. Next base: position 153,724 of record PVJH01000067.1, on the reverse strand, counting down.
ACACTATATTCTCCGCCCCCCAAAGTGGGTGGGTGGGCGAGTGAAGTGAAGTCAAGAAGGAATACTTCCATTTATATTTGTTTGAATTTATCTGATTTTGAAAATGCCTACACCTCATGAAAAAGAAAACAAAAATGAAGAACAACGTAAAACTGAAAGTCTAATCATTGTATTGATGCTAGAGGTAAAAAGCTGTCTTGGATTGGGTTATATAGAGAAGCAAAACCAGGGAAGCTTGTATGTCTATATATAGAGAAATTTGAATAAGAAATAACTCACACAGTTGTAGAAGTAGCCAAGTCCAAGTCCAAGCAGGTTCCAAGTCCCTGCATCAGATGTGAGGCTGGAGGTTTCTCCTGACTCATGTAACTGCAGGGTCTGATGAAGCCAAGATTGGCGGGAAGTCAACAAGTTGATGGCTGCAGAGATGAATGAATCCAAGATCAACAGGTTAGGCTTGTGGTTGCATAGGCGAATGAATCCGTAGTCGGTAGTCAGATGGCAGGCAATTGGCTCAAGTCCAAAGAACCAGCAGTAAATAAACCCTTACCTTATTGCAATTGGTGGGCTGCTCAAAGTTGATTTCAGTACAAAGGGGATTACATTGTATTAAATCACATCATGGAGTATGGCTAGGTCTTAACTGCCAAACCATTGAGAATCCTGACCCAGCCAAATTTACACAAATCCAAACTACCATTCCATTCTAGTAATTTGAGTGTGTGTGCCCTTCTGGTATTTTTTTCCATGCACATAATGGCATACATTTTTTATAAATGCAACATAAACACACCTGTTTTTCTACCCTATACATCTTTTCATTTAACAATAGACCACAATGATTTTTCAACGTTAGCCCATATGGGCACACAGACCCTATTTTTTAAATATCTGCATTATATTCCAATTTATGAATGTACCATAATTTATTTTTAAGTGTCCTATATTAGATTTTTAAGTTAGCTAATATTTTTCATGCACTACAACCCCAAACACAGAGCTACACAGGATATAATATAACCACGAAAGAATATGCGGTGGGATTACAAAAGCAAGCACAGAAAGTCTCCGTGTTCTAGAACCAGAGAAGGAATTAAAAATTATGGCAAAGCATATGAATGGATGCTTCACAACTCATAGGGATAAGGGACCCAGAGATATACCTTAGAGGCACGGAGGTTTTAGCTCCCTTCGAGCACTTGGAATTAAGTTAGAACGATGCTTCTTGCACAAGACAAAGGGCAGGCCAAAGCTGCCCCAGGCGTGAATAGGGTCCAGAGGTGCCGAATAGTCACAGGCACAATAACAACAGATTTTATTTAGGGCATACTGTGTGCCAGGAACCATTCTGATGCTCCAGAATCTGCAAAAGGTTAACAGAAAGTTGGAGTAACTTGCTTAAGGTCACGTGGGTAGCAAGTAGCAGATCAAGGATTCAAACTCAGGCAGCCTGCTTCTAGGATCCAGGAATTTCAGTATTGATAGGCTCTGCAGCGGCTCCACACACTGCATCTAGACCATCTGCCCTCAGATGAAATGGAGCTGTCCACCTTCATAAAGCAATTAGAACTCTGAGACTGAACTGTACAGTAGGATGAGACCCAAAACCACACCAGCAACAGAATGCAGAGACTGTAATGTAAGGAATTAGCTAACACAAAAACAAGTCCAGAGCCAGAGCTAGCATGGGACTCTGGCAGAAGCAAATGAAACACTGTCCATACAGCCAACTCTAAAACTTAGAATAAAACTCTTTTAGAAGTGTCCCCATAGAAAATCTCGACAGGAGATGAACTCACACAGTAGCTATAAAGCCATGAGGAAATGCACCACATGGAGATTCAGTTTGATTCTTGTTAGATGTCGTCGAGGCGGTTCATAGTGTCAGCAGCCTTATGCACAATGGAGCTGCCCAGTCCTGCCCCATTCCTGGACTCATGAGTTTCAGAGTCAATAAGTACAAAGAGCTCCGGTAGAATAGTGGTTATGCAGTGAGCAGCGCACTGCAAGGTCAGTAGTTCAAAACCATCAATAGTTCAAAACCTTGGAAGAAAGATGTAAGATAAAAACTGAAACCCTCAAAAATCCACAAAGGCAGTTCTACTCTGTCTTATCGGATCTCTATGAGCTAGAATCAATTCGATAACAGTGGGTAAGGTAGGGTAGAGTAGGGTAGGGAAGTATAAGAAATAGAAGAATTACGTGGCAGGGAACTACAAATAATACAGATTTTTGGAAAAGATTTTAAAATTGTACATTACTAAAACATTCAGAAATATGAAAAGAATGGAATACATAAAGCAATTATAATATACATGCACATATGTGTAAATAAAATATTGCCATAAAATCATAGAAAACTTTATTATTGTTGTGTGTTTTTTGGGGGGGGCATCACTGCCCTCAGGTGGTGGTGGGAGCTACCCAGCACTGCTCCTGGGAGCCACCACTGAATTTGAACTGCCAAGCCTGCGGGCTGCAGTACTGCACTCAACCACTTACACCACCGGGGCTCAGCCCATAGAAAAGTTTATTAAATGGAAATATCAAAATGTGAAGCTATTGTTTCTCAGCATATCATTCATCTAAGTCGATATACTTCTGAAGGTGCTTTTCCCATTTCTCTAAACAGTTCTCTACAGAATTATGTAGTCTTAATTTATACTACATCAAAATTATAATTATGGTGTCCCTGAGGGAATCAAAGAATGTTCCCTTTTACTATTCTTTGAGTTTGAGGAATAGAAAGAAATATGAAGGGGAAAGACTGGGGCTGGGTGGATGGGATATGGTTTCCCAAAGAAATTGTCATAGAACCATTCTAGCTATCCTCGAGAACAGGCATGGAAAAACAGGCATATTGGAAAACTCTTTTTCAGTGTGAAATCCCTGGCCTTGCCAAAGAAGTTTTTCATTTTATTAAAACTTCATCATAATAAAGTCCTGTGATCATCCTACATTCTTCCAGAGAATCTATTAAGAACACCCTGTGGAATCACCAAACAAAAACAAAAGCCAAAAACGCTCACCAAACTCTTCTGAGCTTATATTTTGCCCTTGAATATAACTGGTTCAGCAGGTCTCCTCAAAAGCCACTGCTTGGATTGGATCTGTTTTAGAAGGAACCCTAAAGAGACTAAAACAAATGAATTTCTGAGAGAACTGGTCTTCAAAGACCTGCAAAGACCTGTTTTAATATGTGGGATAAACCTGTCTATATAAGAACTGTAACTCTGGGGGCAATATTTTTCTACATACCCTCCTACACTCCCACATGTTTATACATATACATTACAATAAATACCACATAGAGAAATGTATATAGTAAATTCTAAAATTTAAATCTATAGACAATAGAAGAAAACAGAGGGATGGGTATCAAAAGATATTCTAGTTCCAGTTCAAGAGTGAATTGATATGCTAGAGTACAAATGAGACATGAGTCAAGATGGGGTTCATGAAGTAACAAATGGAACTGAGGTGATCAGAGTTTATAGGACAGCAATATACCCTGCTTAATATAAAAGAGAAAACAGAAGACATAGTTGACAGAATAAGAAGTTCCAGAAGGTAAAATTAGAAAGAGAAATGACTGTATTTTTTTCAAGAACTGAATATGACACAAGTCCTCATATTGAAATTATGGACCCAGTGCTGAGCTGACTAAAGACAAAGTAAGCTCCACTAGAAACACCAGTGTCCAAGTGGTTCAATGCTTAGTCATGTGGCTGCGAATGGAAAGGTTTGCAATTTAAGCCCGTCCAGCAACTTCACAGAAGCTAAGATCTTGTGATGTGCTCCTATAAAGATTTCTACCTGGGAAACTCTATAGGGGTACTTCTACTCTCTGTAGAGTCACTACAAATTGGGATTGTCTTGACAGGACATGACAACAAATGCATCATGGTGAAAATGTATATCAAGAATGGGTGGTGGGTGGAATCTTGAAACCTATTAAATTATTATGAGTGCTGCAAATTATTACTGCAAGTTAGCTTCCTAAAAGTGGAATTTCTGAATGAAGGGCTAATTTCTGAATGAAAGGAAAAGAGAATGCATTTTAAAGGAGTGGAAGGTGGACTAATGATGCAGTGTAGCCATTCTGCCTCTCGCCCTGAACTTGCTATTTCTGTTAGGACAGCCTCAGATTCCAATCCCCATCTAGCTTTTTATTTATATATTTGCAACAGCATCGCCACTATTGATTCATATTGAGCTTGAGGCCAATTAAAATCCCCAAGACATTTTCAAATGAAGGGCTGTCAAGCAAGGTTCTCTCTAGTGTATACTGGGGCTATTAATTTTTAAAACTTGGATGCAGGATTGTTCAGGTACTAGAGAGATCACTCTGAGCTGGTGCCATTAAAGAAGGTTTCACAAAGGAAGTTGGCCCTAGGAGGGTTGGGATTTCATTTAGGTGAGTGGAAGCAGAGGAAGGCTTTTAGGTGTGGGGGGATAAAGGGGAAAAGAGTGATAGCCAGGTCATCTGGTAGGAGATAAGCCTAAGGTGTGTGGAAATTAGGAAAATAACGAGATAAGGTTTAAAACCCGGCAGGAGGAGGCCAGACCTGTTCATTTACCTGAAAAGTAAAGTGAGCACAGGTTTCCTTGTGCTTACTAACTAATCTGTCGTGAACAACGTTCTATTATTTCACCACGTCGGAGAGTGCAGCTAGTTATGACTGGCATCTGTCTTTCTGCCAACCTCACAGTGTATTTCTTCAGAATCAGGTGCTTTTCCAATGATGAAACCTCTAGCAAGGCTGAACGACCCAGTTTCACAGTACAGATTCATAAGTAAGCACAAACAAGTCCCTGCTTACGTTGTTTATGGGGAAGTTCACTCCTGGATCAAATTTGAAGGGCCTAGAAAGCCAGGCAGAAGTGTTTGGATGTGCTACCATATATGGACATTTGGGAACCATTTGAGCCTTTTCAAAAGGAAGTTCTGTGTTATCTGACCAGACAAAAGAATGTTAATGAACCCAGGAAGGAGCAGGGAGACTGGCTGTAGTAATCCTGGGACATTCCCCAGTGCTGCTGTTTCTGAGTTCCTGGGAAAGTTATCCTGACAAGTTCTCAAGCTCCAACAGCTCAGGGATACTAGAGAGACTGGATGCTGAACCACCCAGCAAGTGGGGACTCTATGTAATCGAACTGCTGTGGCAAATGACGATGAGAAAGAACACTAACAGATGCAAGATACTTTGCAGTGAAGTGGACACCTGAATGCACACCAGCAAGCTGAGCTCGAGTCTCAAGGGCACCTCAACCTAACCATGTGACGTGCCCACTCAATGTAGATGACTTAAACTGAAGTTCAGCTTTTTCATCTGAAAGCCTCTCTGAATGTAAACACAAGGCTAATATACCCATCTACTTCTTTTATTCTCTATCTCTAGCCCTCAGCACAGGGGCTGCGACATAGTAAGTCCTTAGTAAAAATGGATAAGCCCAGGACCGGAAAGAACTGCTCTGCTTGCCTTCTCAAACATCCCTGGTGGCATGGTGAGCTGTGCATTGAGTTGCTAACTTCTTCACAGGACAAAGATGAGGCTGTCTGCTTCCATAAAGAAGGCAAGTCCCAGCAAGCTGAGAAAGCTGTTCTACTGTCTTCCAGAGTCACTGTGAATTGGAGTCGACCTGACGACAGTTTGAGTCTGGATTTGGCAGATCTTCTTGAATTATTGTGAGATTCAAATGAGATCATAAAATGAGAGTGCTCAGCAATTCTCTGGTAAAGGGCTACAGCCAAGAACACTGGTTGCAGTACTTTCAGGCAAAATGAGAAAGGCTTTAAGGGTTTCGAGTTTTCTTAGGTTTGGGATCAGAAAAAAATGTGAAAATAGAAGGCACTTCAGGAGACATGTCCAATTTAGTTAAGGAACAGATCAGATCCTGTGTTCTGTACCACGTTCTGCTGTTTGTATTCAATGTGTTCACAATCAAGACAATGATGATGTTAATTCTAATGAATATCCATTGCTTACATGTTGTTAGGTGCCATCGTGTTGGCTCTGCTTCATAGTGACCCTGTGAGCAAAAGAACGGAAAACTGGTCTTGCGCCATCCTCAAAACCATCCCTATGTTTGAGCTTATTTTTGTAGCCGTCGTGTCAATCTATCTGTTTTGCGCTTACCCTATACTTTACCAAGGAGACCTGGTGGCATAGAGGTTATGCTATGTGCACTGCAATTCACAGTACTTACAGCTGGAAACCGCCAGCCTCTCTGAAGGAGAAAGACAGTGCTTTCTACTCCCGCAAACCATTACAGTCTTGGAAACTCACAGGGGCAATTCTGCCCTGTCCTTTGGGGCCACTTTGAGTCAGTGTTGACTTGTTGGCAGTGAGATATATATTTCACCAAACATGATGCTCTTCTTCAGGGATAGATCTCTTGATGTTCAAAGGACATGGAATAAAGTCTCAATGTCCTTGCTCTTAAGAAGCATTCTAGCTGTACTGCTTCCAAGACAGACTTGCTCATTCTTCTAGCAGTCCAGGGTATAGTTTATGTTCTTTGCCAACACCATAATTCAAATCTATATTTATTTTTTTGGTATTCTTTACTTGTTGACAGCAAGGATATGAGGAAATTGAGAAAACCATGGCTTGGGACAGGTGCAGAGAGCCCTGGAGCACTCTGGGTTAGGCATTGGGTTGTTAACTGTAAAGTTAATGGTTCAAACCCACCAGACAAGATGATCTGCTCTTATAAAGATTAACAGGCAAACAAACCTTGAATGAGTATCGAGCTGAGGAGAATGGGTTGAGTCAATCCCACCTTAGTATTCAAAGAGACATCTTTGCTTTTTTTTGGGGGGGGGGCATCACAACCTCTGGTGGTCGTGGAGGATACCCAGTGCTGCTCCTAAGACCCACCGCTGGATTTGAACCGCCAAGCCCGCGGGCCGCAGTCCTGCATTCAAGCACTTATGCCACCGGGCTCAGCCCCTTTGCTTTTTAGCAAAAGAGGTCTTTCGAAACAGATTTGTCCAATGTAATATATTGGATTTCTGACTACTACTTTCATGGATTGATTGTAGAACAAAGTAAAATGGAATCCTTGAAAATGTCTTTTCTCTGTTTCTGATTGTGAGAATTTTTGTTTTATGTTGTGATATGAGCCATCTAAAATGCCATAGCTTTTGATCTTCGTTAGTAAGGCTTCAAGTCCTCTCCACTTACAGAAAACATGGTCATATCATCTCTGTATCTTGCATAATATGTTATAAAGTTATTAATGAGTCTTCCTCCAATTCTTATACTGCATTCTCCTGCAGCTAATGCAGCTTCTAAAAATATTTTCTCAGTTTACAAATTGAATAAATTGGTCAAAGGATACAGCCCTGTCATATAAACCATGCAATATTCGTTTGTTTTTCTTGAACCACTGCCTCTTGGTGTATGTATAGCTTCCATATGAGCATAATTAAGTGTCCTAAAATTGCCATTCTTCACAATGTCACCCATAATTTGCTAGGATCCATGCAGCCAAGTGGCATTGTATAGTCAATAAAGCACATGTAGAATATCTTTCTTGTATTCTCTTTTATCAACTAAAATCCCTTTGATATCAACATGGTTCTCTCTTGTTCCAAGTTCTCTTCTGAATCTGGTTTGAATTTCAGGCTGTTGATGTACTTCTGCAATTGTTTTACCACTATCTTCAGCAAAAATTTTACTTATAAATGATAATAATTATATTGGTCAATAATTTCCAAATTATGGTGGAGCAACTTGCTTTGAAATTGAGAACATACAATTCACTAAAGCGTAACTCTTTCCTTAAAACTACTCTTCAAAGAAAGGAATAGCATTCTCATTTTACAAATTAGGAAAGTGTAATTCAGAGACATTAAGTGACTTGCCTTGTAATCACTGCATTGAACTTGTAGAACTAGAAATTTATTTTAAGTCTGTAGGAGAAAACATCAGATAGACTTCTTCACACCATAAGAATGGCCTTGCCAAGAGATATAAACATGGAACAAGCTGCTCTCAGAGTTAATGAGTTTCTCATACTTGACAGCAAGAGCACTACATGACTTTCAGACTTCAATGAAAACTGAAGTGTTTGCTCACCCATGAAGCTAGCCCTGACTGGAAATTTCCAAGCAGAAGTTAACTAATCACTAGACAAGAATGATAGGCTGACACTTTTAATCATAAATCCTAATGTAAGAATAGTTTGTTTTTATAATATGGCCCTGCTTAGTACTTTCCTGCATGAAGTAATCATGGAAGATATGGGTGCTACAACAAAATGTGGTGAAGAAGGCAGATGATATCTAGGGATCAGAAAGAAAAGCCTGTGGACTCTTAAAGGCTTGCTTTAAATATACAGGCATCAAAGTGAGGGGCCAACTAAGTCCATATGAAAGGAGCACACCAGCCTCTGTGATTCAAGGATTGTAAATAATAAAATTCAAGATTAGAGGTGGGAATTATTGGAGCTTAAGTTTTGACCACCTGGTTTACAGAAGGCTATGGACAATAGTAAAGGGACAAAATCTATTTGTAGAGTCTCCACACAGATAAAGCTTCCCTTTAATTACCTTAAACCATTGACCATGGAGATGGTCTTGTCCTCAGATGACTAGTCTTGTCCTCAGAGACAGTGCACTGGAAAGTGGATTACTACAGATATAGTTAGGTTAAATTTTAACACATACCATCATTTGTTTCCTCCTTTCATGCATTTTAATTTCCTTTAGTTTCTATTGTTGTCTGCTTTCACTTGAATTGAGATTTTTCTGTGTTTGGTTTTGTTGTCAGTGTTGGCTTGGAGGTATGATTTTCTTTATATGAAATTCAGAATTGGTACAGCTATAAAACAGAGTGACTAGATTCCAACTTCTTAATGGCTATAGCAGGAGAGATGGGAAATAATGGGGTGTTAATAATGAAGTGTATAAGAATAAAGAAAATGTTCTAAAATTGGAGTGATGATTACACAACTCTCTATATATTTAAATCACTGAATTGTACAGTACATGAATGGTATGTCAATCAAACTGTTAAAGATGCTTGACCCATCTAAAAATGACTGGTCTAGCTAAAAGTGATTGGCAGTACATCCATAAACTTATTGCTAAACTTTAATGATTTGGAAAGTTATTCACGGAGTTTTATTTAAGATTTAATCTAAAAAACAAAAGACATTAGAGTGAGCAATCAACATAAGCTGAGGTATCAGACCAGATGACCTTAATCCGAGTTTCTATTGTCTTAGCCCAGAAAGGTTAGGCCAGCTTCCCAAGATTACTGGCATGATGTTTTACAGGCCTCCAGATGAAGGGGAATTCTGCCAGCTGACTCAAAGATATGCGTAGTTCTTTGATCATCTGGGCCACTGAACACATGCTCTGCCCTGTGAGGCAGCACAAGCACTTGAAAGAAAAACAAGAGCAAATTCTTTTTGTGGTGGTGAGGCCTAATGGAAAGAACTGGCCTTTTGGTCTCAAGCAGATTTAGGTTCAAAGCCTGACCCTACCACTGACCAGCTAAGTAGATTCCTTAAACATCTCTGAGATTTCTCCCCACTTTGAGAAATGGTGCATGTACCTGCCTTGCAAGGTCATAGAGTGGTTTCAATGTGATGAAACGAGGTAAGTGTGTCTGGCACTGATAAGCCCTCAGTCAGTATTGGTTGTTGTTGTTGTGGTGGTGTTTTGTTATTGAGGAAGAGATATAGCATTTGGCCACGGGCTGCCTCTTGAGCACTTAAAGATTCTGTGGACAGGTTGACCAGACTCTCACATGGGGACACATAAAGCCTTTTCACTCTAGTTCTGATCACACTGGACTAATGATGGGAGGTCGGGGCAAGGGGCAGAGCTGCAAGTGGACACATAGAGTTTTTGTGGATGCAAAACTTTATTGGAGCTTAGAGAGACATCATGAAGTGACTAGGGGATTTGAACCTCTAACCTTGTGGTGAGCAGCCCGATATCTAGACCATAATGCTGCCAAGGAAAAGACCCTTTTCCCTCCAGTCTTCCACCCCACAGTGAAGGGGTGATGGTAGGGCAGGGCCACTAGTCAGAAACGAAAAGAAGGCCACTACCCTCCAGGTGACTTGACTCATAGCAATCTTAGGTATGGTTCCTTTCTTTCTTTTTTGGGGTTGAAGTTTCCTTGTTTGGTTTTTGTTGTTGTTGTTAAATAATTTTATTAGGGGCTTTGATAGCTCTTATCACGATCCATACATTCATCCACTGTGCCAAACACATTTTTTGCATATGTTGCTAACCATCATTTTTAAACCATTTTCTTTCTCCTTGAGCCCTTGATATCAGCTCGCGTTTCTCTCCCTCCTCCCCCTCTCCCTCAGAAGCCCTTGATGCATTACAAATTATTGTTGTCATACCTTACATGTCTTCATCCACTTTTCTGTTGCTCGTTTCAGAGACTGTGAACCTTTAGAAGACGGCCTCATCTTTTGGCAGCTGACAGGCTAGCAGGTTAGCCACTCAGTGCCTATCACACAGCGTCACCAGAACTGCTAGTAGACAGATAAAGTAATAATGAATTTTCAAAAGTCTAAGGTCCACCAGGTTTTATCCTCATCCTCCAGGACAAACCAACTCACAGCCATCGAGGCCATTCTGACTTGTAGTGACCCCATTGGACAGAGTAGAACTGCCCTTCCTCAGGGGATTTTTGCAATGAGACTTATTTGCGGGAACAGAAAGCCTCATCTTTCTCTCACCATCTCAAGAAAGGATGGTTTAAAGTCAATCTTGGAATCCTGTCAGGTGAGTGTTTTACCTAGGGTGACTTTTCACAGGATCAGAATTAATAAGACTTCACTCCTAACCAGCCAACCATTAGCCACTTGGAATAACAGAACTTTCACCCTCCACTATTATCTGAAAGACCCTTGTTCTACTTCCTCATCATTCTGTGAAATAGCCTACATGAAAGAGCTCTGATGCCCGTCACTTTCCAGGAAAGACTTCATTGTTCTGTATGCAATACAGAAAGAATGATCTAAGCACTAAGAGGTCACTGCAGAAAATCAATGAATGGCTTGGCTTCCTTCGAGGATCAATAGATTAAAAAGTAACACTCAAACCAAGCTATTAATGAGCTAGGCAAAAGGAGCATCACCATGGCCATGTGCAGCAGAGTGTTTTCTGACTCTGGCTGGATGGAACATGTCTCTTGCTTTTGTTTGAAAAGAGAAAGATAAAACCAAAAAGAAAAACATTTTGTTTGTACTTGGGCTCATCTCATAACTTCTCTTTCCACCAGATTGTGTAAGTCATACTTGTGTACACATTTTAAAAAATTTACAAGGAGTCTGGATTTTTAATATCTACTCCACCCCAATAGCGCTCCACTTGGGCCTTTTCTGCCTAATTTCCTTGTGGACATTCATTTTGCAATTGTATGTACTTATTCTCCCTAATTCCTTTGGCTGCAAGGGATAGCTTTGGGACCATAAATATGAAATATTTTCATCCTGACCCATTTTGGAGGGGTGAGGGTGGGGAGGTCCTAAATGCCACAGGGAGAAAAACAGAGTAGGTCGTGAAAGTTCATTGAATAATTACACACTTTAATAGACATTCATTCCTTTTCTTTCACATTACTTTCCCTCCTTCCAACCGCAGGCCATTTCCCTGGTTCTGTTCTTTGTCTGCTCTCTCTCAGACTGTTTTGCAACAGTCTCTTAACTAGTCACTCCATAGCCCAACCATCTCTAAACTATGTACATTAAACACAGACAGCTATCCGTCATCCCTCAGAACCTTTTGGTGCTTGGATCCATTCACCATTCTGAACCCCTTTTTCACCGGAGAAATTTGCCACCTGGACCAGTGTCCCCTAGGCTTTGCTTCTTGACTATGACTTCCACTTGGAATCGACTCTTCTTCATACAGCTCTCTGGTCCCCATGTTACTCATTAAAAGCTCATGTCAAATGTCATCAACTCCATGAAGGCTTGCCAAGAGCTGTCAACTGGATGTGACCTTTCCTTGACACTTAACATTTCTTTTACAACACTTGTTATATAGTACCTATCATGATTGTATGGGTGATAATGACCATAGCTTATCATTTTGAAAAATGCTTGCTATGTGTCACACTCCTCTGGCTGCTTTTTAAGGTCTTATGTATGCCAATAGCTTCTCAACATTTGGGCCCTGGGGACCTGCATGTTATTAAAAATGGTCTCTGAAGAGCATTTGCTTATGTGGGTTATATTTACTATGTTAGATATTGAAAGTGAGAAATTTTAAGCATTTCTTTACTCCTTAATTGAAAGTAATCATAAAGCATTACATAGGCTAATAAATATATCATGGCTGGTTCACCAAGTCCTGAGGATGATATTCCTGCTCAGAGCAGCCAATGCACAGAGAGGACCATACAGCTGACCATACAAGGAGACACCATGTCCCTTACTGATCCAGAGCGCTATGAGGGGCAACACTGGAGGCACAGTGTGAGGATTGTGCCTGATCTGACCCCATGACACTGGTGCAAAATGCTACAGGCATGCAAAAGAGCAGCAAGGAGAGCAAAGCAATGAAGTCCCCAGGGAATACCAAAAATAGTCTTCAGGGTCAGGGCGTGGCACCCCATCAGACTCAACTGGAAAACACTCATAAAGGTCAACAAACAGACCTTGAAATATGAATAGGCTTTTCTTTTTGTCGTTGGTTTGTTGCTTTGTTTTATTTTGCTGCTTTGTTTTGCTCTGTTTTGTTTTTGTGCATATTATTATCTCTGCAGGTCTATCTAGATAAGATAGGTGGGGTAACCGATCTGGAGGAAAAAAACAACGGGGAGGAACGCGGGCAGATGTTAACAAACCCAGGGACAAGGGAACAACAAGTAATCTAAAATAAATGGTGAGGAGATGTGTAGGATGCCTGGTAGGACTTGATCAAGGGCACTGTAAACCAGAGGAATTACTGAAATCTCAATGAAGGCAGAACAAGATAGTGGGGCAAAAAGAAAGTAAAAGGAAATAGAGGAAAGAGCTAGGAGGCAAAAGGGAATTTATAGAGATCTAAATCAGGCATGTACATATGTAAATATATTTAAGTATAACAATAGGGAACAAAGATCTATGTACATATATTTCTATGTCAAGTATTAAGGTAGCAGATGGACATGCCTCTACTCAAGTACTCCCTCAATATGAGAACACTTTGTTCTAAGTACCTACCTGGCATTCCATGATGTTCAACTTCCTGACACAATTGCTGAAGACAAAATGGGTGCATAAGTACATGTGGTGAAGAAAGCTGATGGTGCCTAGCTATCAAAAATATAGCATCTGAGATCTTAAAGGTTTGGAGATAAACAAGCAGCCATCTAGTTGAGAAGCAACAAAGTCCACATGAAAGAAGCAAACCAGTCTGTGTAATCATGAAGAGTTGATAGTATCAGGTATTGGGCATGAAATCCAAGAACAAAAAAATCATATCAATGTGAAAGAGGGGGAGTGCAGAGTGGAAAACCGAAAGCCCATCTGCAGACGATCAGACACTCCCTCATAGAAAGTTCCTCAGGTAGAGATGAGCCAGTCAGGGTGAGTATAGCACCAATGAAACATACAACTTTCTTCCAGTTCTTTTATGCTTCCTCCCTCCAGTATCATGACCCCAATTCTACCTCACAAAATATGGCTAGAATAGAGCATGTACATGGGTACAGACAAGACCTGGAAAAGCAGGGAATCCAGGCAGATAAACCCCTCAGGTCCAATCATGAGAGTAGTGATACCAGGAGGGTAAGGAGAAGGGAGAAAAGAGCAACTGATCGCAATGAACAGACAAGAGAAAATAAGGTCAAGGTAAACATCAGTCAGTGTAAGACATGAAAAACATAATTTATAAATTATCACAGATTCATGAGGGATGTGGAGGCGGGAGGTAAAGTGAGGAACTGATACTAAAAACCCAAGTAGAAAGAAAATGCTTTGAAAATGATGATGGCAACAAATGTGCATATGTCTTTGACAAAATAGAAATATGTAGGTATGGATTGTGATAAGAGCCCTCAATAAAATGATTAAGAATAAATATATCAGGAAAATTCTGTGTCCCACCAAAAAAACACAATAAGAATGATTTTCCAATTTTGTAGGTCTGTCTTTTTCATATTATTGTAAAAATATAGGTAATGCAAAACCAATCTCCTTTTAGATAGGTCAGTAAAAGGTGGCTAGATTCTCCTATCTACTTTTATACTCAATCTTTTGCAATATCACACATCATGTGGCCTCTGGAAAACACTGAACATGAAATGGTGAGAATGAAGAAAGCAAAAGACGTCTTAGTATTTTATGAAAATAATTTTGACCTCATAGATCCCCCAGAGGCCCCTGATTCACTCTTTGAGAACTGCTGACCTACATAAGACATGCTTAGAAGTATCTGGCAGACAGCTGTATATACATGCTTGTTATTATTGTAGTCCTCAGTTCTCACCACACTGGCCTCATCATGAAGTGCTATTATTACACCCATTTTATAGACCGGGAAATTAAGGCACAGAAAATTTAAGAAGCTTGACCAGCATTATGCAACTTACTAACAGGCAGAGGCAGAGCCAAGATTAGAAGTCCCTGTATATTTCCCCAGCATCTGGGCTCTTGAGCACTATGCTAGACTGGCTGGTTCTTCACTCATTGGAGAGTTAGGGAGGGAATTAAAGAGCAGGAGTCTACTCAATGGAGTTGGAGGAGAACTCTGTCTTGTCATCTCTATAGTCCCAGGGTCTGACTCAGAACCCATTGAACTTTGAGTAATCTTAGCATTCAGGTGTGACAATTAGCCACGTTCTAAAGGTTAAATTCTGAGGGCTATGAAATTGAAATTCCAACCCATATAGGTTTCTGACACTGAAAATCTTTGTGGAAACAGACAGCCTCAGAGTTCTCCCACAGAGCAACTAGTGAGTTTGAAGCACCGACATTGCAGCTAGCAGTCCAATGCCTAACACACAGCACCACAATGGATGCTTATCAAACAGGCATTCATGGGTTTCAGTATCAGTTCTGCTATTTAAACTTTGGTCTAGTTTTGGGGCCTTTGTTTCCTCTTATGTGAAATGGTGATAATAAATAACCTTTCTCATAGATTTTTATGAGGATTGCATGTGATTATACATGTAAAGCACTTGATCTATAAGAGATGCTCAGTGGCATTTATTTTTGTTGGTAGGTGTCGAGTTGGTTCTGACTCATAGTGGCCCTCTGCATAACAAAATTAAACACTGCTCAGCCTTTGTGTCCTCACAATTGTTCTTATGTTTGAGGTCATTGTTGCAACTACCATGTCAATCCATGTCAGCAAGGAGTGTGTTACTCCAGGTTGACTAGAGAAACAAATCCTGGGACACTCATATGTGTATTAGAGATACCTTTATATCAAATAGTAATTATATGTTAGAAAACATCCCAGTCCAGATCAAGTCCATAAGTCCAGTTTATAAATTCCTCTTCAGACTCACCCAACACATACAATGATGCTGAATGCAGGAAGATCACAGGCCTGTGGGTGGAAAGTCTCGAGGATCCAGTGGTGGTGGGAGCTTCTTCAGGGCTCTAGATGCCATCAGCATGCTCCATTTGGCTTGTCAATAGGAAGGCAAAGCAGAGAGAGTGGGTCTGGTCTCCAGTGAACCATTCATCTCTATTGTACCTCCAAATGAGGTCTTCAAGGTACAACCTGATTGATGGGCTAAACTCCACCCCTTCACTCCTAATACCCTCAAATTGGCAGACTATGTACCTGTGTTAGTTCAGGGTTGAATAGAGAAACAAACACTCATATGTGTATAAGAAAGAGATTTATATACAATAGCAACTTTAAGAAGACATCCTAACCCAGTCCAGTCCAAGGTCATAAGTCCAATATTAGCCCATATGTTCAACAACAATCTACAAAGTCCATCAGACTCACAAAACACATACAATGAAGCCAAATACAAGTCAATCACAAGCCAGTGGGTAGAAAGTCTTTGGATCCAGTGGTGGCGTAAGCATCTCAGCACTGGCAAAGATCTCTCTGTAGTTCCTCCAGCTTCAGAGGTCTGGTAGCATCAGGGTAGGTCCATGCGTATTCTCCTCAGGAATGTCTCGCAGGAAGTCAGCCTTGTCAGTCGAGTGTTTCCAAGTGAGTGAGAAAGTGTCTCCTGCTTCCCAGAAGAAAGTACCTGATTTCCCAGAATTCTCAGAGGGGAAGGCCATGCCCACACAGAGGTCTCACCAGCTATCTCCAGAACGACAGGCTAGACTTCACCTCTACAATCTTAATTCTAAAATTGACACCAGATTAGGTGCCTACCACAGGGAATGATAGTAGTTATTCCCATTTGTGAAGTGACTGTATGCTATCACAAGGAGCACTTCTTTTGTGGTCTTCCTTATTAATAAATAAATGCCAGCTTTCACAGGCATTTGAGGATATGGAAAATACCATGGTTTGGGTCAAGGTGCACCTCAGTCCTTGAAGTGACATCCTTGGTTTTCAACACTTTAAAGTGGTCATATGCAGCAGATTTAAGCAATGCAACATGACCTTTGATTTCTTCACTTATCCTTTCTTGGATTTTGATTTTGGATCCAACTAAAATGAAATCCTTGACCAGTTCAGTCTTTTTTGTTTATCTTGCCTATTGGTCAACAGTAGTTCCTTTGCCTTATTCTTTGTTGAATGCATTAGTGTGTAAGCCCCATGAAGACAAGGAGTGTTGTCTCTTGTATTCACTGTGTTAGTCACTTTTGACTAGAGAAACAAATTCATAGACACCCATATGTGCAAGAGATAACTTTATATCAAAGAGCAAATATACATTAAGAAAACATCCCAGCCGAGTTCATACCAAGTCCATAAGTCCACTATTATCCCATGTTGATACTAGTATATAAATTCCATTTTAGACTCACACAGCCATCCAGTGATGCTGAATACAGGAAAATCACAGGCCAGTATGTGGAATGTCTTGTGGATCCAGTGGTGATGGAAGCATCTCAGCTGGTGTGGGTCTCCATGTGGCTCCTCCACATAGTGATGCTACATGTGGCTTGTCATTAGGAATAGGAAGCAGAGCTTGTGTTTGACCTCCAGTGAGTTCTTTATCTCCATCGTGCCTCCAGAAGGCACAACCAACTGTGATCTGATTGAAAGGCTAGACCCCACCCCCTCTCAAGTTGACAGGAGATGTAACTGCCACTCACACTATATCTCAGAGCCCACAATAGTGCTTATTATTTATCTGATAGTTAAACAAATGAATTGTTTCTCATGCAATGTGTTGCCCATGCACTTTCAGAAACCAGTGGATGTGGTGTCAAAAAGGGCAAGATTGAAACACCCTGGCAGCTACGCCCTATTTTTGAATTTGGTTTCTTTGGCATAAGAGCTACATAAGGGACAATTATAAAAAAATAAAAAAGAGAATTGCTTCTTCTGTGTATGCTTGTATAGGACAATATTCATAGCATGCATCCTGCATAATGTGCAGGTATCTTAATATTACACTAACATTACATTGAATTTTTCACATTGAATAGCAGTACTGATTAGAATAATTATCCTTATCCTAGGTCATTTCATTTCTATTAATGAAACTACTGATGACGACCCCATGGTGGGTATGACTCTGTCCACAACTGCCAATCAGCTACCAATTGGACATGCCTGGAGAGCTATCTAATTCCCTTCTGTGACTTATACTCTGAGCAGCCATGTTTAAGTAGTCCTGAGAACCACTGAACTGACAGCTGATGCCCTCCTGGCTGACTCTGGAAGTGTAGGAGAATGGGACCCTTCTGGCCAGCAAGCACAGCTTCTTTACTGCTCAGTTCCCATCTTTAAGCCTTCACTCTGATGAAGCTTTGAGTTTTCACTTTGCAACTAGCTTGTTCTTCCATGATTTTCTGTATCATCCCACCCCACCCCCACACTGGCTTTCACTGTACCTTTGAAGTGCTCTCCAGTGTTCCCTTCTTGATTGCTTTCCGTTTCTATGATAGCTTTTAGGGCGAATCTTGACTCGGCCTACTTTTTAAATAAATGGTCTGATGAGATTATGATTTTCATCTGATACTAATTTTTTTTCTCCATGAGGGACATAAAAAAAGACCTTGCTGTTCTTTCTGGCATTCTTTTCCATGGTAAGCCACAGAAGTCTTCTATCAGGCTGCTGCCTTTATGTCAAGAGACTCTTCATTTTCCCTCAGCGATGCCTTGTGACTTCAGAACCAGAGAATATCATGACTGTCTGCAGTCTTCTTTTTCTCCTCTGGGTCCATTCTGGGCCTTCCTTAGAGTGACTCAACTTCCCTGGCATTTGATTTTTAAAAATTTATTTTGAAAACTAGTCTTGGTTTTTCAAGTCCTTCAGAAATAACACCACTGGAAAAAAAATACCCCCTTTCTTCTAATACACATCCTCTCTCTCTCTCTCTCTCTCTCTCAAACACACACACACACACGTTCCCATGGGAACACATGAATGCAAACAGACTCTTGAAAGGTGGGGATGTATAAATGTTATTTTTCACTTAGAGAGACTTCCAACACTGATGAATTTCAAAACTAGGGTTTCTTAACTTGCAGTGTGTGTACTGTGAACCCCCTAAAATTTATCCATTGCATAATTTATGGAGCATCTATCATGTCCCAAAACTCTCTGGGTATTAAAAATGGATAACAACCTTGACTGTTGACTGGGGCTTTTAGTCTACCTAAAGGTGCCTTGAAAAATTAGCCATCGGAAGCCCTATGAAGCACAGTTCTGCTCAGATACACGTGAGGTGAGTGAGAGTCTGCCTTGACTTGAGGGCAATGTTAGGCACTGTGGTGTGGCTAATTAGTAATGTCATATAATTTAAACCTCCTCATCACTGCTGATATCATTATGATCCTCCTTGACATATCAGAGTTTCACGTCTTGGGGAGATGAAATAAGTTGCCCAAGAATACCTAGCCACTAAGTAGTTTGATGCTTGTCACCACCAAGTCTCCCAGGATGGACGGAACAATTCACATGATAGCAGACGTGAATGGGACAGGATGGGCAGGCCAGAATTATTAGGATGCGTAAAGGTATACATGTAGGGAAACACAGCTACAAGTAGGAGGGTAGTAGGAGTTTAGTGGTGGTGGCGGCATTAAGTGTCGAGTCCCTTCTGACTCGCAGTGATCCTCTGTACAACAGAAAGAAACACTGCCTGTTCTCGTGACATCCTCACGATTGTCCTTATGTCTGAGGCCACTGATGCAGCCACCATATCAATCCATCTTGTCTGAGGTTTTTTGCTGCCTTTCTACTTTAGCAAGCATGATGCCCTTCATCAGGGACTGGTGTCTCCTATCAACAAAACCAAAGTATGTGAAACAAAGTCTCGCGATCATTTCCTCAAAGGAACATTCTGGCTGTACTGCTTCCAAGATAAATGTGTTTGTTCATCTGACAGTCTATGGTGCCTTCAACATTCTTCAAATGCTTCTATCTTACTTTAGTCTTCCTTAGTAAATGTCCAACTTTCCCATGCATATGAGGTGATCTGCAATATGATGTTGGGGCAGACATCCAGAAATCCAAACCAAACCCACTACCAATCTCATTGGGCCAAGTCCAGCCCATAGTAATCTTATAAGATACTGTAGAAGTATTCTGTACTATTTACAAGGCTGTACATTCCTATGAGATCAGATAGCCATATCTTTCTCTCACACAAAAGTTGACTGGGTTAAAACCTCTAAACCTTGAGGTTAATTGTCTAACGCTTAACCCACTGTACCACTAGAAAAGAACATACTGGGGCTTACATCAAAGGCCTAGAAATTTAAACTCATTTCCATCCACTTGAGAGAATAATGAGAGATTTTGAAGCACGATAATGGCCTAATCAAGACTTTTGATTTAGGAAAAATCACCTGATTCAGATCAGAATCACTGGCTCTTTTATACTGTCGGCAGTATTAAAACCAACTCCCTCCACTCCACTCACCCAATTTTTTCCCTTAGAATTCTTTATTCACTCTAAGCCTGCATTTTGTTCAAAATTCTATCGTTGTTTTAAAATTACTTTCGTGCAAATTCTGAAGGCTATGTGAAAAAAAACCTAGAAGAAACAAACCACCCACAACCACAAGATAATTATATCTTGGAAGAAAGAGCACAGTGGGTCACAGCAAACTTTAGTGAACAGTGTGTGAGTAAGCAATGCCTGATGGTAAAGGAAAACAACAACAGCAACAACAACAACCATTAAAACACCACCATCAGCAAAGGTGGCCCAGATCTGGGAGACATGAATGAGGGTGTGAATATGGCACTTTCAGGCGCAGGTTAGAGAAGTGCTTCCAAATAGAATTCCTCTTTTGCTTCACTTGTCCCTCTTGTTGCGAATACACGCAGCAGAGCAAACACCAATTCATCCATTGCTATGGGTATGATTCACTGACATTGAGTGCATCTTTCAAGGTGTGACATTATCCTCCTCCTTTTCCAAATAGTTCCTCCCTCATTCACATATGCACTCATTGACTTCTAAGGGTCCAACCTAATCTTTCAAAATTGTTGCTGTCATTTTGATCCTGTAGAGATAGTTCTTCAAAAGCAGTCGTCAAGACAGGCATCTTTACTTGAATTCCTCCTTCAGAAAGGAATGTACAAATGTGGGAGGTGGGGGTGAGGCAGGAGAGCCTTGTTGTCCAGCACGGAACTAAATAAGGAAAAAGAACAAGGAACCAGAAAGGGAAGGCGCCACCCTCAGATGCTTTGGGTGTATCTACACAGTTGGACAACAAAGTCAAGTTCTTTGTCCTTAGAAGGTCACACTGGTATGCTTGTATCTAACCTAAAGAGAAATTGGAAGGGGTTATGTGTCTTTCCCAATCAAACTCCCATATATCAGCATTCTGCTTCTGGGAAGCCTCCCCAAGATGATCTTCTTTCTCTCCAGGGTCCATCTCCTTTCCAAAGACGATATATATCTTCCACCCCCTGCGCCCCCCAAGAATTCTTTTCGTTGCTTAGCAAAACTCATTCACCAAGCTGAGGGGATCCTTTTGAAAATCAGTGATAAATTCAATTGTGGGAGAATCTCACAGTAGGCCTTCTATTAGAGCCCAGCTTTTAAAATTTTCCCACTGTATGAAAGACATTTCATTCTCTCATTCCCCAGCTCACGTCCCCAGCCACATCTTGCACTCCCTGCATCTCCCCACCCTTCCCAGGGCTGGCAATCGCTAGATTTGAGTCATACTGAGCTTTTCAGCATTCCTCAGATAAAAGAGACCTTTACATGTAGTTCATGTACATACTGTTCTCTCTTATCTCACTAATAAATTTCTGGTGAAATTTCTATCCTATTTGAGACCCTGAACAACTGTTGCTTCCTCCATGGAACCTCTCCCGTTTGCCCTAGATGAAATGAATGGTTTTCTCTCTGTGAGTTTCCATGGCCTTTTATGGCAATATGATGTAAACGAAGAGAAGGATGTAAACATTGAGAAGCATGAATCCTGAAGGCAGTCAACCGAGGTTTGCACCCTGACTATTACTTGTAAGGTACAGGATGTTGGGCTAATCATTTAACTTCTATTTTGCCTCAGTTGCCTCATTTGTAAAATAGAATACATGCAATAATCTTTGTGAGTGCATTTCCCCTTGGAAATATTCAATCAATAGTAGTGTTCTAATGTACCGCGGAGTTCTGCTTGTGCTATCTTAAGTGAAGCATTATTTACCTTGTCTGAGGAGCCCTGCTGGGGCATGGGGTAGGTTGCTGACCACCAGGAGAGCAGCTTGAACCCACCACCCCTGCTGAACAAGAGGAAGACAGGGTTTCTACTCCTCTATAGAGCTACGTCCTTGGAAACACAAAGGGCAAGTTTTAGTGTGTCTTACTGGGTTGATATTATCCAGAATTGACTCAATAGCAGTGAGTTCTGGTAGATGTGTTTTGAGAACCACATCCAAACCAAAGCCACTGCTATCAAGGCCATTTGGACTCATAGTGACCCTATAGGACAGGGTAGAATGGCCCTGGCAGGTTTCTGAAACTGTTCCTGTACGGGAGGAGAAGGTAGGTGGTGTGGAACTGCTGACGATCTTGTGCTTAGTAGCCCGACATGTCACTCGCTATGTCGCCAGAGCTCTTGCTTTGAGGACAGGACACTTATATTACTTTCACACCCCGGTAGTGCCTTGTGTATTACAGGTTCATTACACATTTTTTTGGAGGCAATATATCTTATTGGAAAAAGTGTGAGCATCAGGGAGATCTGAGTTTAGACCCTCTGATTCATCTCTCTGAAGTTTCCCTCTCTGTGAAATGGGGTTGATAATGCAGTACAACTTATGAGAGCCAGAACCCTGCCTTGGTTTTTGAGGTCTCACCAGCTTTCTGCCCCTTTCTGACACAGTGCAGTCTTCCCCTGTTCCTCTACTCTCTCTTAGTGGAGATTTTTCCCCCTTCTCTGACTGGTTTCCTCTTCACACAGGTTCTGGCTTTTGGCAGTTTTACTGTAACAGTAATTTCTTCAGAGGGCTGTCTGCAGGACTAAATACATTAGGACACCTAAAGGTTAGCCCCTGGTAAGGGCTCACTGAATGTCTTATTATTTACTACGTCTTCCCTTGCATTTAGCTTGATACATACTTGTACATAAATGATTAACTGAAACTAGTTATCTTCCTTTAAAACCTGTGGATCAAGGGTATATAGGCAGATAACAAAACTCCATTTCCTCTGAGGAATCAAGAAGAAAATGTGTGATAGCTACATTCTGTTTCATGGGTCACTCTGGACTAAAGCATTGCTCTCCAGATGGCAGCAGATATGGCCAGCTGAGTCACTATGTCCTTTCTGTTATAGCTGTTCTCCACCCTCATTGGACACGGTCCCTCACACACTGTACTAGGGGCAAGGTGCATCCTCTTCCTGGATGAGTAAAAAAAATGTTGCAAATACACCCCAGTGAATTCACCCTTCTTTCTCTTGTTGCCTCTTCCCTTTTTTTTGCTAAGCAACATGCCCTACACCCACAGCCAGCATAGGTCAAGTCTTCACAGCAAAGACACTCAAAGTGTGAAAATCCACCTTGGCTACCACCAAGTCCTCGACAAATGACAAAGGGTTGTACATGTAGGTCTAATGTAATCTTCTTGAGGTAGACAGCCTGGATTTCAATCCTAGTTCCACAACTTGCATTCTGTGAGACTTTGGGGGACTCACTTAGCCTGTGTATACCTCAATTGTTCTATCTATCAAATGGGGATAATAGCAGTACCCATTTTGAGGATGTTGTGAAGCTTAAATGAGTTAAATAAAGCTAGAACATAGTCAAAGAGTGCTTGGCACACAGTAGGTGCTACAATGCTGATGTTATTTTATCCTTTTTATTGAGATAAAATTGACATACCATAAAATCACGACATTGACTCATTTATATTGTACAATTTCATTTTTAAATATAAATACAATCAAAATTTAGAATATTGCTATCAACCCCCCCAAAGAAGGCAATATTCATGAGCAGTCATTCCCATTCCTGCCTCCACCCCAACTTCAGTCCCAAGTAAGCACTAATCTACTTTCTGCCTCTAGACTTGCCAATGCAGACATTTCATAGAAATAGAATCATATAGCATGTGATCTTTTGAAACTGGATTCTTTAACAGCATATTTTCAAGGTTAATCCATCTTGAAACATGTATCAGAACTTTGTTATTGTTTACAGCAGAGTATTCTTCCATTGTCTGGGCATACTGCATGCTGCTTAATCATTAATCAGCTGATGGTCTTCTCAGGTCATTTGGGGACTATCATGAGTAATGTTGCCATAAACATTCATGTCCAAGCTTTTGTGTGAACATGTTTTCAATTCTCTGGGAGTGGATTCCTGGGTCACATGGTGTGTTAGTTTGGGTAGACTAGAGAGACAAATTCATAGTCGCTCATAAAGTTTATAAGAAAGAGCTTTATATACAAGAGCATTGAATATTGAGAAAACATTCCAGCCCAGTCCAGTTCAAGTCCACAAGCCTGATACCAATCTTCAAACTCATGAACCACATGCAATGATGTTGAATGCAGGACAATCACAGGTCAGTGGGTGGAAAGTCTTGTGGATCCAGTGGTGGTAGAGGCATCTCAGCACTGGTTTCTACAGCTTCATATGTCTCAGCAGCTGCAATGTCTTCTGGGAGTGAGCCTGCATCCTGCCTCCAGGGAGCTAGTTATCTCCGTAGGGCCTCCAAATGAGGCAATCAACCTGTGACTGGATTGACAGACTAAACTCCACCCCTTCACTCTTAATCCACTCAAATTCACAGCATATTATATAATGACCACATGTGTTAATCTTTGAGTCTTGTGGAAACACCAAGCTGTTTTGCCCAGCAACTTTACCCTCTTACATGTTACCCTCTTACATGTATGAATGTTACAATGTCTTCACATCTTCATTAACATTTATGGGTATCTGTCTTTTAAAAAAAATCAATTAATTAACTTTTATGACAATCTTCAAATATGAAAAGTAGTAACACACGGTGGTCTGGACTTGCATTTTTCTGATGGTTGATGGTGTTGAGCATCTTTGCTCACATTTGCAGGTCTTCTTTGTTGGACTGCCCATTCAATTCCTTGGCTTATTTTCAAAGAGCTTGGCTTATTTCAAAGAGGATTATTTTCTAATCCTTGGCTTAGTTTCTTTTTCTTTTGCTATCAAGTAGCAATTGTTCTTTCTGGATTCTGGATCCAAGGCCCTTGTTAGATACATGCCTGCCGAAATTTTCTCCTCTTCTCTGCTTGTACCTATTACGATTTTATCTAAAGCCATCTTTTCACATGAGATAATGAGCACAGAATATATTGGAAAAATGAAGATCTAAAAATCGGTTGAGAGATAGTCTTAGATATATGTCGCTGTTATATTCCTTTCCTTTGAAATTAGAACCCAAACACATCAAGCTTATATTCTGTGCAGAGTACAGTGGGGAATAAGATCTGCCCTCTGTCCTCTAAAGGTTTGCTAACTCAGAAATAAGAGAAGACATGAACCAACATGCAGAAACTTAAATAATTATAACAGTTCTAAGTAGCAGTTCAAGAGCCGAACAGAAAAGATGCTACACGGTATGGGTGTGATTAACTGCCAAATGAATTCCATGGAAAATAATTGCTATGGGAACTCAAAGGAGGGAGAGAGCATTTGGGGGCTTAGGTGCCCAGGGAAAGATTTGAGGAGAGTTTCTAAGTAGCCTTTAATGGACTATAGCTTTGACTTTGTAAGCCTGAGTAAAGCCTTGGAGAGAAAAAAATAATATCGTCTCTGTTCCATCTCTTAATGATTAAACTGATTATGGCATTTTGTTTTAAACTCCTCAGACATCCATATTTTCATCTTCCTATAAAGGCTTAGATGCCCCCTATCTAGCCCAAAGGTCATAAATGTGCAGCTTCCATGTCACATTTGGCTCCCAGGCACATTTTATTTGGCCCATTTTTCATTTTTTTTTAAAAAATTGCTATTAGTAGACAGAAAGATTCCCCCCTCCCCAAGGCCGTAATTCTTTTTTGCTGTTGCTTCATTTTATTTATTTATTTTTATCATTTTATTAGGAGCTCCTACAGATATCATCACATTCCATACATAGTTCAATCAAATCAATCAGTATTGTATAATTGCTATCACAGCCAGTTTCAAAAACTTTCCTTTCCTCTTGAACTTGATGTCAACGTAAACTGAAAATTTCTTTTTTTTTAAATTCATTTTTATTGGAGGTTCATACATCTCTTATCATCATACATACATACATTGTGTCAAGCACATTTGTACATTTGTTGTCATTATTGTTTTCAAAACATTTTCTTTCTGCTTGAGCTCTTGGCATCAGCTCCTCATTTTTCCCCTCCCTCCCTACCTCCTGAACCCTTGATAATTTATCATTTTATTTTCATGTCTTAAACTGGCCAATGTCTCCCCTCACCCACTTTTCTGCTGTCACTCTCCCTGGGAAGGGATCATATGTAGATCATTGTGATTATTTGCCCCTTTCTCCCCCACCCACCCACCACCTTGCCCTTCCCCTTCTGGTATCGTTACTCTCATTATTGCTCCTGAGAGGTTTATCTGTCCTGGATTCTCTGTGTTTCCAGCTCTTATCTGTGCCCATGTGCATACTCTAGAGTTGCTGGATTTGTAGGGTAGAACTTGGGTCATAATAGTGTGTGTGTGGGGGGGGTATTAAAGAGCTAGAGAAAAGTGGTAGGTTTCATCAGTGCTACATTCTGCCCTGACTGGCTCATTTCTTCCTTGTGACCCTTGTGTAAGGGGATGCCAAATTGTCTGTAGATGGGCTTTGGGTCTCCACCCCATATTCTCCCTTATTCACATTGATATGATTTTTTGTTTTGTGTCTTTGATGCCTAATACCTGGTCCCATCAACATTTCATGATCACACAGGCTGGTGTGCATGATTCATTTAGACTTTGTTGCTTCTCAGCTACATGACCACTTGTTTGTCTTCAAGCCTTTTTTTCCTTTAATCATTTTATTAGG
Source organism: Nesogale talazaci (assembly GCA_004026705.1). NCBI lineage: Eukaryota > Metazoa > Chordata > Mammalia > Afrosoricida > Tenrecidae > Nesogale > Nesogale talazaci. The sequence continues at coordinate 127,169 of PVJH01000067.1, read as the reverse complement.
GGCTCATATAACTCTTAGCATAATCCATCCATACATGCATCTTATGCAAAGCACATTTGTACCTTTGATGCCCATCATCATTCTCAAAACATGTTCCTGCCACTTAAGCCCCTGGTATTAGATCTTCATTTGTCTACCCTCCCTGCTTCCCCCTCCCTCACAAATCCTTGATAATTTATAAACTACTATAATTTTGTCTTGTCAAATGCTATCTGATGTGGCCCCTCACCCACTCCCCCATTGTCCATACCCCAGGAAAGTGGTTGTACGTAGGTCCTTAAAGCCAGTTCCCCCCTTCTGTTCCAGCCTCCCTCCATCCTCCCAGCATCGTCACTCTCCCTACTGGTCCTGAAGGGATCATCTGTCCTGGAGTCCCCATCTTAAGATCCCAGGCACCATGTATCGTCAAAGTTGGGGACCATCAGCTTTTTTCACATTTGCTTATGCACGCATTTTGTCTTCAGTGAATTTTTCGGGAAGCTAATCATTATAGAATACCTACCAGGTTATTAGAACCAAGTGTTCTTGCATTGAGGGAGTACTTGAGTACAGGCCCAGTGTCCATCTGCTACCGAAATACTTGACATATAAATATATGCACGTAGATCTATTTCTCTATCACTATATAAAATATACATTTAAATATGTACGCACTTCTATTTAGTACCCTTTGTAGTTCTTTCCTCTATTTCTAAAGTGCAAATTTCATGAGAAATACATTTCTAGTTTTTCTAGGAAAACAAAAAGACCCAGCAATTTTGAGGGACAGAGGGTGCATGTAGTCTTTAGACGTGATTGAGAGCTTTCAGGATGGTATGGCTGTTGACAGCCGTATGTACTCTTTAGGCTCGTGTCTTATGTCACTTCTCTGGAACTCTGGTGGCGTGATGGTTACGTGTTGGACTGCTATCTGCAAGATCAGCAGTTGGAAACCACCAGCTGGTCCGGAGGAAAAAGATGAGGCTTTCTATTTCTGTGAAGAATTACAGTCTTGTAACTCACAGGGCAGTCCGACTGTCCTACAGGATCACTTGGAATCGGAATCAACTCGATGGCAGTGGTTATAATTTGTGCCCATAGGAGAAGCCCTGGTGACATAGTGGGGTATGTGTTGGGCTGCGACATCATGCAAAGGAAGGCAATTTGAGCCACCTGGTGCTCCAAGGGAGAAAGGTGAGGCTGTCTGTTCCAGTAAAAACGTACAGCCTCAGAAATCCTAGGAAGCAGGTCTCCTTTATCCTGTATAGTCATGCTGAGTCTGTATTAACTTGATGGTAGTGGGGTAGGGTTTTTTGTTTGTTTGTTTCTTTATTTAGGCTTTTCTTTTGGGGGAATGATATTATTGTATCTGTCTGAGACTTACTAGAATTATAAATCTTGAATATGGTTATCTCAAGAGTACATCTTTGCCAATTCTCTGCCTTTGGTTATTTATGGTGTTATTAACCTTAAGTTACTAAACAGTAACTAAAATGCCCAGAAGCTGTGACTTGCCCAGGATCATAGATCTATTGAGTGGAAGAGGGAGAACCACCACCCTTCTTTTCTGTTTTTCACCTCATGGTTTTTGCAATGTCTTACCTTGCCAGGCTAGCTGCATGTTGCTCTGGCAATTGCCAATCATCATTTTGTGTGGTTTGACACTTTTTACTACAGCAGTCTTTATCTCTCAAACAACATTTTCACATTCTAGACTGCCTGGAGGCCTACATCCCATTTGATGAAAGTCCAGAATGTCTGGAACATGCCACCTTCTAGGCACTTAATGGGTATTCTGTAGGTATTTGTTCACTTATTGCTCGACAGGATTGTGACTAATCATTGTGTCACCCTCATTAGAACTTTGAGTGTTAAAATGTGCTTAAGGCTCAGAGAAAACTGTGATGGAGAATGCCTTTTGGAAGGCTTCACCTTGGCAGCGACTGGTCGAGGCAAGTTGTTTGGCGTCGAGAAACCCAAATCCAAACAAACTCACTGCCGTGGGGTTGATGCCACCGGGTGGCAACCCCGAAGATCGGCAGTTGGAAATTACCTGCCGCTCTATGGGAGAAAGGCAGGATTTCTATTCCTGTCCAGAGTCACAGTCTGGGAAACGCAAAGGCGCAATCGATAGGGTCACTATGAGTCAGCTTGGAATGGATAGGCTAACTAAAGGACAATCTTTTACACACTTGCTGCATTGCTTCTCATCCTAAATGGAACACATCAAGGGAAGGAAAGCAGTTTGTTTGCTAAAGGAACCATTATTCTGATTTAGAGGAGGACAAGCACCTGCCCCTGGAATGTACCTTACTTTATCTTGGTTGTTTTGGGGGTGATCGAGAGATAAAGTATTAGCAGTTGTAGAAAAAGCAATGGGAAGTCTTATGTAGAAGACCAAACTGCAACTTGAGATGGCATCAGTATCACCCACAAGGCTTGTGAAAACATAGATTTCTGGATCCTGACCCCAAAGCTTCAGGTTCGACGTGACCCAAGAATTTCCATATCTAAAAAGTTCCCAGGTAGTGTTGATGACACCAGTCCAAAGGCCACACATTTAGGAACTCATTATGTTTAGAGGGTAGTTTTGAGCAACTGTGTGTAGCAAGGAGCGCACATACTGGTCAGGTAACTGGAAGGCCAGGATTCCAGCATTTGGGGTATCCTCTCACAAAGTGTCCATAGCAAAGTAAGGGCAGTTTAAACTGATTTACTTTCTAGGGGGGTTGTCAAATTATATACCACGGAACACTGTAAGATGTCAGTAGATATTCAAGGGGGGATTTATAGTCAAATAAAATTGGAACATTTTAAGAGAAACCAAATAAAACCAGGTTATCTACACCAAGACCTCTCAGAGTTCTTAAAAATGCTAATATGCATTGCAAATTTCCAAGGGGGATAGACTATGCAGCATCTTTCAAAAGTAATCGATCAAGGGTTCATTCATAACACGTGGTGGTACAGTGGTCAGCAGTTCAAAGTCACCCCTTGCCTAGGTAACCAGACGTCCCACTTTTTAACAATCTGTCCCACGTCCTGCAGCATTTTAAAATTAAATAAATATATCACAATACTATTTTTGTGTTCTATGAACATTTTTGTTGCTCCATATAGACCAAATTTGTAATCCAGCACCTCTCCCCCCCCCCAATGGTGTCCCCCTTAAAATCTGATCACTTAGTAAATGATGAGGTCCTCTGGTCTGATAAAGAAAGCTATGGAGCAGTTCCATGGGGTTGCTGTAAGCTGGAATCAACTTGATGGCAGTGGACTTGGTTTCTCGTTGTACCCTGTGTATGTCAATACATGCTCCACCCCTGTTCTACAGGACACTAACCTACTGCCATGAGTTGATGCCAACTCATAACCCTGAGACTGCAAACCTCTAGGAAAGCAGACATCCTCATCTTGCTCTCAAGGAGAAGCTGGTGGAGTTTAACCACTAACTTTATGGTTAGTTGTTCCATGCCTAACTAACAGCACCGCCAAGACTCCTTGCTTTATATGACTGTTGTCCAAATATTTTATCAATGGGTGAGGTTGCATGTAACAATTGAAATAGCGCTCAATTGGTCACGAGCAGATCTGGGGTTTTGTCCTGTTTCTGACACTGAATTTATGTCTCTAGTTGACTTGCTGCCACGAAGATAGGTGTAACTGAAATGTATCATCCCTTTGCAAATGGTGGCAGTTAGTAGTCCGAGTCCCAAACACCTGTGTTATCTAGAATTCACTGGGCTCTCATAGGGATTCAATCTGCCAAGCCAGAAGGGTGAGAAGCCCTATGGTGACAGTTTGATAGGAAGACAGGAAGGAGGGAGCGATGAGAAAAGAAGGGAGAGATAAAAGAAAGCCAAAGTCAGATCCTTGCAGACCATCGTTCCAACTGGAATGAACAAGCCAAGAAACATAGACAGACACATCCTGTGTTTATTGGATTCTTGGCTCTCAACTAAATAGTTGTTTCACCAAGGACGCTGAGTCAGCTTGTTTGTTTACAACCAAGCATTGTGTGTCCGCTCCCTGCCCCAAATTAATCAGTATTTGTTTCTTCTTTTTTGTCACTTGAAGAAAATATAAACTTGGAAAACATTGCAAAATGCATGTGGCAGGATGGTACAAAATATCTCTATTGATATAAATACCTTATTTAATAATGAGCCCAGGTATAACATTCAATTAATTTTCTGGGTTCCTACTTGGCACACACACATATGTAGTGGAGTCCCATGTTGACCCGTGGTGAAAATCACTTCATGTTAAAAAACAGAATACAGCCCTAGTGGCCTAGTGGGTTCCTCTTCAGGCTGCTAACCAAAATGTCAGGGAGTTCAAAACCACCAGTCACTCCGAGGGAGAAGGATGAAGGTTTCTACTCTGGTAAAGAGCTGTAGTCTTGGAAACCCACAGGAACAGTTCTACCTTTTCCAACAGAGACAGTTTGAGTGAGTGAGTGAGTGAGTGAGTTACTAGCTTCCTGCCTTAAAAATATTTCAAAGTGCATAAAATATTTAAATTCATATGCAAATTGGTAGTCTAGCAGCTCTGTTCACCTACTTACTGCAGAGAAGAATGGCAAACCATTAGCAAAAATGCTTATGAGTATGCATATTTGGGAAATAGTAACTCAGAAGTAGCATTTTCACCTTTGATCTTGAAATCAGATATGATGTATCTTTTGAAATTAGGTGACTGCAATGTGCCTACAGTATCTCTAGGGCCTCCCCACTGCTGTAGGTCCCCCAAAGCACAAGACTCAATAAAAACTGCACTTGCTATCATACAACGGGATAGAGCTGGCTCTGTCTGTTAGGCTTGCAGACCACGTCTCACTTTAGGAGGGCTTGAGTCGTTATTGATTGGATTGTCTGATCACTCTAGTGAAGCAACTGATTAATCTGGTCAAACAATCTTATCAGATAAGTCAAGAAGGAGAAATTGTTTTTCACTGATCTTTTTGACCTTAAGGGTTGACAAGAAAGAAGCTTCCCTTGGCTTCTTGTAAACCTCTTTTGAAAGTAACATCCCTGTGTTTGTTCAGGTAGACCAGAGGAACAAATTTCAAAGGCACGCAGATAGATATAAGGGAAAGGTTTATATACAAGAGGAACAGGACATTGAGAAAACATCCCAGCCCAGTCCAGTTCAAGGTCATAAGTCCAATACTAACCCATATTCCTGAAATCAGTCTATAATGTCTCCTTCCGACTCACTAGGTCACAGGTCAGTGGGTGCAGAATTCCGGCACTGGCAGGGCTCTCCCCATGGCTCCTCGCTTCCAGGGATCAGGGTCCATCAACAGCATCCTGTGGTGGCAGAAGCAACTCATCACTGGCAGAGGTCTCCATGTGGCTGCCTCAGCTTCAGAGGTCTGGCTCCATCAGGGCAAAGTCATGTGGTCTCTCCACCGACTTCTTCAGCTTCTGAGATGCTGCCATCTTGTCTTGTCCATGATTCATCGTCTCTGAGAACTACCTCCCAACAACTGGGGAGATAGCTTCTCATCTTCACGAGGGAAATATCACGAGATTTCCCAGATGTATCAGAAGAAAGACATGCCCACACAGAGGCCTCATTGGCTACTCAATGGCTATCTCCAGATTAACAGGCTAGACTCCACCCCTACATCTCAATCATGAAATTAACATAAGCACATGACTGCCACAGTCCTTCTTTCCCATCACCACTGAGCACTATTTCCTCTTGAACCAGCTCCAGTGGTGAAGAGCAGCTAGCTGTCACTCTGTATTCTCACGTTTGGGCCACTGAATCATGGCTATTCAGGGGAGCCTCAACTTGGTTCCCCTAGGGTGTGGAGCAGAGAGCATCATTCTGAAGCTCTTTTGCTTTGCTGATTTCCTCTTTAATTTTCGGTTGTTTTTTATTGATCTTCCATTTGAAATTGTGTGCTAAAAGCTTGCTGTTCCTTGCTGCCTTTCAGTGTTTCTATTGAGATCTGGGTGTGCTTTTATAAAATGCAATCCCCTTGTTTACTTTTATCCACATTCATAGTGAAGTTTTGAATGTTCACTAACTTCATTTAGAGACTACAACTGAATAGTGTAGTAAGAGTTGTATGAGGAGGCCACGTGAGCTTCATAGCCTGTTGACTTCATGGGCAAGACATTCTTTTCCCCAGTCATCAGACTCAGGAGCACCCATCTTTGGTGAACAAGGATATATAAGTGATGATTTTGACTAAACATTTTGATAAGTGGAGGATGCCCCCCTGCAATGTTGATTACAGTAACCACAGTTTTCTACATCATTATCACAGCCACATGGTATTTTATTTTGGATAAGTTGCAAATTCCTACCCTAGGCCTTTGCTCACGCTGCAAGTTCATAGCAAGGCAGACCCATTTTTAAGACTATCTTGTGCTAGCCTTCCCATTTTTAACTTTCGGTGACTAACAGACATATGGCCTCATAAGAGAGACATCCAAGTAGTTTGTCTTTAGTGAGAAGCTGTCTCTATATACGAAGTCATGAAGTGTGGATGGAGCAGCAACACTGTCACTCCTCTTCCCCCAGACATCCAGATGTGGGCAAGTGGAACAAGGAAAATAGTGACTTCTCCCTGGGTTTTATCCATTTATTTTATCCACTCAAATGTTCTGCCATCATGCAGATAAGGCTACTTTTTACACATGACTTTGTCAAGACTGAATAAAGGAGGAAAAATAGTTTGCTTTTCCTCTGATCAATGAACTCTCTGTTCAGAAGAGAGAGACAAAAAGATAATGTTTCACTTAAAAAGACCAATAATACGGAATTAAGATTAAATTCCCATGGGAGCATTTTTTGCAATTCTCTTGAATCACAGATGAGTTTATTATGATCTATGCTTGCAGGAAAGAATGACAAATGAATTCATATTGATTAGACATTTAAAATACCACATCTAAAAATGTACAGCCTTGCATTAAATACCAGGCAATTATTCATCTACTCGTTGTGATTGTAAGTGGAAGGAAATGGGAACCAATTTAAGTGTTCAATTTTCTACAGCAACTTTTATTTTATTCATTTTTATTCTTTAATAAATCATTTTATTGGGGGCTTTTACAGCTCTTATGACAACCCATACATCAAGTGTATCAAGCATATTTGTACATATGTTGCCATCACCATTTCCAAAACATTTTCTTTCTACTTGGTATCACCTCCCCTTTTTCCCCCACACTCCTCCACCCTCTCACCCTCATGAACACTTGATCATTTATAAATTATTTTTTAGAGGGTGTCACTGCCCTCTGGTGGTGGGAGTAGGAGGCCCAGTCTTTGCTCCTGTGGAGCTGCTGCTGGAATTGAACCTCCATCCCAGTGGGCCGCAGTCCCGCGCACAACCACTACGCCACTGGGACTCAGCCCTATAAATTATTTTTATGTTCATACTTTACACCATTCACTGTCTCCCTTCACCCACATTTTTGTTGATCATCCCCCTAGGGAAAAAGGGGGGGTTGTTGTACATTGATCATTGTAATTGATTCCTCCTTTCTCCCCCTTCTCAGCTCACCACTCCCCTACTCTCTATGGTATCGCTACTACCAATACTGTTCCTGAGGGGTTTATCTGTCCTGGATTCTGTGTGTCATGAACTCTTATCTGAACCAGTGAATGTGCTCTGGTCTAGCTGGATTTGTAAGATAGAACTGGGGTCATGATAGTAAAGTAGGGAGTGGGTGGAGGAAGCATTAAAGAACTAGAGGAATGTTGCGTGTGTGGCAATGCTATACTGCACGCTGGTTGTCTCATCCCTTCCTTGTGGCTTTTCTGTGAGGGAATGTGGGAATGTCCAGCTGTCTACACATGGGCTTTGGGTCTCCATTCCAAACCCCCCCCCATTGGTATCGAAATGGTTGTTTGTTTGGGGGGTCTTCTGATGCCTGATACCTTCTGGTCACACAGGCTGGTGTGTTTCTTTCATGTGGGTTTTGTTGCTTCCCTGTTAGATGGCTGCTTGTTTAACTTCAAGTCTTTAAGACCACAGACACTATATCTCCCAACAGCCGGGCACCATCGGCTTTCTTTACCACATTTGCTTATGCACCACTTTGTCCTCAGCAATCACGTTGGTAAGGTGGGCATCACAGAATGCCAAATTATTAAAACAAAGTGTTCTTGTGTTGAGAGAGGACTTGAGTAGAGGCCCAATGTCTGTCTGTTGCTTAATACTTAACCTATAAATATATGTATGTAGACCTGTATCCCTATCAATATATAGTAATACATTTACATGTGTTTGCCTATGTTTATACCTCTATGAATGTCTGTTGCCTTCTAGTTCTTCACTTTATTTCCTTTCGCGCTCCTCCTGTTCCACTATCATGTTCAATGTTCATTTATTTAGTTCTCTGTACTTTCTCTTGGCTACATAACACTTGATCAAACCCTACCAATCATTCAATGCCCTCCTCACCATTGATTTCAGATCTTCTTGTTTCCCTGTCCTTGAGTTTGTTGGCTCCTCCCCACTTTCCTCTACATCCTCCTCTCTCTTGTCCAACCCAAACCGTTGGTCCTATTGTTCTCTCCTTGGGATTGTAAAATGCCCCAACTGATGTACCAAATTAGTGATAGCTTCAAACCTCAGAGTGGCTAGAAGGGATCTGGAGGATTCCAGGATGTTGAGCCTTAAAAATGATGATGGTTCTGTGTTCTGAGGCATTAAAATGTTTAGGGAGCACTAAGGTAGAATACATGAAAAGTTCGGATGATATTTATATAAGGTGAGTGTGCATGTGTGAACTGAGGTTTGGGGGATTGTGGGAGGTTATGAAGCACCTGACTGGAGACACGTACAACATAAGTAAGGGCTGGGGCTTTGCCTCCTATCTGGAACTTCTTACAGAGGCATGTGTTTGCATGAGCTTTGTTTCCTGGATCAAGTCCAAATCGGCTCTTTCTGTGCATTCCTGGTCAGTTTCCCAACAGAGACTACATTCCCCATGAAACCATGGAGACAATAGAGAACCCAAGAGGTCTGGTTACCAAGTCCCAATGCCTGGGTTAAAAAAATGCTAGTATAGTCACTAATTTGTGTGGTCATCTTGGGCCAGTCAATGTCTGCAAACCTCACTTTCCTCAGCTATAACTAATTGCCATGACATTGATTCCAGCCCATGTCAAATCTCTCTGTTAACATAGAACTGGGCTCCACATGGGCTTGCTGATTCTTTTCAAGTAGATGACCATTTCTGCTATTCTTTCTATTCAGAGCTCTCTTGGAATAGACTTGAACTTCCAGATTTTCAGTTAGTCGCACTTAGTTATTTAGTACCTAGAGACTAGATAACTCACCTATATGCAAACCCTGCACCAAACTCATTGACCTGAGTCCATTATGACATTAGGTGACCCCTTATGTTACAGAATGTAACTACTTCATAATGTTTTCAGGAGTGTAAGCTTTATATGAAAGTTGATAGGTAGGATATTCTTTCTTGTCTTTGCTGAGTGGATTGGCATTGCTACTCTTTTGGTTAAACAAACCCACAGCTACTGAGTTGGTTCCAGTTCTGATGCCTTTCCTTGCCTACTTGATATGAGGTGTTGTCAAGCTGGTCTGACTCATGGTAATCTTATGTATAGCACAGCAGAGTGAAACACTGTCCAGTCCTATACCATCCTCAAAAAATTGTTGTTATGTTTGAAACTATTGTTGCAGCCACTCTGGCAATCCACCTCACCTCTTTTTCACTGTTCCTCTACTTGATCAAGCATACTGTCTTTCTCCTTGTCTGAAGTATGTGAGCATTCTTATCTGTAAAACGGACTGCTAATAATATTTACATTATTGGCTTTGTAAAGAAAAAATAACTTGAGGCATTGAAAGTGCGTGTCTAAGTGGCTGACATAGAATAAATCCCCAAAGCAGCCAATCAAACAAACAAAAAACCCACACTGTCTCAGGGTCAATTCTGACTCATAGAAACCTTATAAGACAACATAGAACTGTTCCTGCGGGTTTCTGAAACTAACTTTTTATGAGTAGAAAGCCTCTACACCACCAAGGAAGCTTTGAGTAGGCATTCATTAAAGGTAGTATAGTGGTTATTGATCTATCTATCTATCATCATCATCTCTTTTATCTCCACAACTACATTATGAGTCAGCTATTTTCCTTTTTGTCCATTTAAAGGTGAGGGGGCTAAAGTTCAGAAGGAGACAGTAGCCTGTTCAAGGTCACACAATTACATAAAACTAAAGGCAGAATTCAAGCCTCTCCTTTACTCTTAAATCTTGTGCAATTCCATCACTCCACTGCCTCCTCCTACTGTTTTTTGTCCTTAACTGGTTAGGGCCCATGGCCAAATCATGCTGCTCTTTCAAGGGGAGCTCAGTCTCCTTGGAGCCAATCCTCTTCTCTCCCTATCCTCTTCTTGAACTTTTCTGGCCTGAGAAATGCTAGGCACAAACCTGTACTCAGAGTCAGTGGAGCACTGATTGGAGGAGAAGGAGGCCTTTCCAGCTGTGGTACATGCAGTTGGTCATGGAGAATGACTCGCTTAACCCATTTGTGTTCCTGCATTTTCAAATTGAAAATGGAATCTGCAAACTGTAACACTGTGATGTCTTATTTGGTCGTGATGAAGAGCAGACCATCCTTCTCTTTGTCTAGTCATCATGAGCAAGGATCTTGGGAGCTTCATGTGATTCAGCTGGGGCACACCAGCCGTGGTCTGTCTCAGCCTTGAGACCTTGAGCCATTCCAGACTGCCTTCAGTGACTAGACCTTCTAGAGTTAGACCCCTGAAAGGCCAAAGAACCTCTTCACTTCCAGGGCAACTGCTGGGTAATCTTTGGGGTCTAGGCCATAGGTTCTCAAACTTAGTTGACTCCCCTTTAAGAAAAAATACTCAATGCTCACCCCCTAGACAATGTAAACACCTTTTTACTCTAACCCATAATTCAAAATAAAGTCTAAGTATCTGCTTTTGCCTCACTGGGTCCTTCCAGCACCTCTTCAGGCTGCCTCTCTCCCCACCTGACTTCAGTCATACAGTCCTGTGCATGAATGAAGAATGGACACAGGTGGGGTAGAGTAAAACAATTTGGTTGTATCTCTGAAATATCTTAAGGTAAGTCTAAAATCTTCTGGAAATGAAGACCAAATGGGCCTCCATGAATTGTCAGAATTTGCACATGGCATTTGACATGCAGATTTCAGTAGTTTCTTCCTTTCTTAGCCATTGATTACAGGAGCAAAGGTGACATAAAGAGAGCTCACTAACTGACTGTCATCAAATCAATTCCAATTCACATCAACTTTATAGCTAGAACTACCTTCTGAGGGTCTCCGAGGCTTTAAAAATTTAAAGGAATCGAAAGCCTCCTCTTTCTGCTGCAGTGTGACTGGTGGTTTGAACTGCTCACCTCGAGGCTCAGAAGAAGCTCATCAGCCCATGCAACCATGAGGGACTGGGTAAAAGGCACCAGAAGATTCATAACAAACATGAAACCAACAAACAAAAACACATTGGTGAGAATAAGGTGGGTTGGAGTGGAGACTCAAAGCCCATCTGTGGACAATGAAACATCTCCCCACTGAGGGGTTTCAGCGTGGCAGTGAGTCAACGAGGGTGCAGTAGAGCACCAATGGATGACATAATATACTTCTGGTCCCTAGAGGCCTCCTCACGCCCCACTATCATGACCCTAGTTCTCCTTCCCATTCTGGACTGGACGGGAGTATGTACATAGGTATAGGCCAGAGATAAAGCTCATGACACATGCAACCCAGGAACAGGAATGGGAAGAGTGATACCAAAAGGGTAGGTAGAAGGGGGGTAGATGTGGAGGAGAAGGGGGAACTGATCATAATGAATGGCACATAACCACACACAGCCCTCTAGGGGGAAGAACAACAGAAACTGGAGGGGAAGGGAGACAGCAGTCAGTATTAGATATGAAAACAAAAACAATCTATAATCTATCAAGGGGCCAGGCGGGGGCAGAGGAGAGGGAGAGAGAAAAAGAGGAGCTGATCCTAAGGGCTCAATAGAATGAAAACATCTAGAAAAAAATGATGGCCATTTATTTACTAATATGTTGGAAACAATCGATATATGAACTGTAACAAGAGTTGTAAAAGCCCCCAATAAAATGATCTTAAAAAAAAAGAGAGTTCAAGTGTTTCCCTATGTGTGTGTGTGTGGGGGGGGTGCTGGGGTCAAATTCTGGCCTTCCATCAGAAGGCCTTGGTCTGATCCTCGGCCGGTGTACATCAAGCACAGTCCTTACCCAGCTCACAGTGGAGACGTTCGTGTTGCTGTAATGATGAACGGGTTTCAGACAAAGACAGATTAGGAAGCAGAGTGTGGTGCTATGCTTCCAGAAACCAGCCACTAAGAACCCTATGAAGGATAATTGTCTGATCAACAAGTGATCCCTTGAATGGCATAGGACCAGAAAGTATGCCAAAGTGAGTCCTGAGTCAGGGGTTGGCTCCATGGTTACTAACAATAACAGGATCTCCCCAGCATCTGGGCTCCTAAACACAGTGTCCATCTACTCATGGGTCATTCCTGCCTCTAGCACTCTTGGGACAATCCACCACAGATCCTTCTAGTCATCTAAGCAGAAAGATCACAGATAGGTGAAGCAGACATTTGTTATTTTCCTTCTGATCACCCAACAACAAGTTCCTTCCCTACATTTGAGAAGTCTGGCCTGCTTTGCTTTGAATCCTGTCCCCCAACACCTTTGATCCAAAACATAACATTTGTGACAACTTATGCATTTGTTACCGGGATATATGGGATCCAACACAAGTTTGCCTGATCCGAAAATCTAGCCTTTAAAGCATTATTTAAGAAAAAATTTGAACACACATACAAAGGTAAATAGAACTGGGGGATGAACCTCTATGTTCCCATCACCAAGCTTTCACAGCTATCTTGGTTTTTCATGTTTTAGGGTCACATTATAAGTCCTGGATAGAGCTGGAGAAAAATGTGGGACAAAACTCAAAATCAGAGAAGTTTAGTAGTCTGATAGAGACTGGTAGGTCACCCAAGAACGTGTAGTTACTTTGCAGGTCTGAAAGAAACTCACCCCTGTGGTGGGACAAGAAACCCTTTAAGATAAAAGGGCAGTTTGTACCCACTGACAAAGTCCAGTGGGTTAGGAAAGACAGAGGAATTGAAGCAGGAAACCCAGGGAGAAAGCGGAACCATTGAGGCTTGAAGGGGGTTGCAAAGGAGGGATGGAAATACAATGGGACAGAATTGTTGACTGTAAAACTGATGACTTGCTCTGTCACCCCTCACCCAGTTCACAATAAAGGACTGATGTAAAAAGATCTTTCACGCATGCTGTACCTTTCCCCACCTTTTCCCCGCTGTATGTTTGGATTTAATAATTTGAAGAAAGTTCTAGGTATTATACCATTTTCTTCTAATGCTTCAATATGCAGGGGTTAAAGAAAAGTAGGAACTTTTTCATAGAAAGGACAATGTCATCATTCCCCCTAATGGAACGTACAACCATTTAGAAGGACACTGCTGTGCCTTCCTTCCACTTTTTCACTCCATTCCCAGTAGGAAGTAAGACTCTGGCATCTTACATCTTACATCTCCACTGAGCTGGAATTGTGGTCTCATGTGTTTGGGGCATTCACAATGCGCCCTTTTAGGTAAGCAGACTCTTTCCCCTGTTGTACTAAGAGGAATGGAGGCATAGAGCTCTGAAGTGCCTTGCACAAGGTCACCCAGTCAATTAGTGTAGCTGGGGCTATACAGCCTCAGACACAGTTTGAAAGAAAATTAAGTGAAGGGACTCCTGTGTTAGGGATACTACTGTGTGGTTTCTGTTACTGTTGGAGTCTTGGCTACTCAGCCTGGAGCAAATCCTTTCCCTAGGTCAGTTCAATAATGGCATATTAAGACAAGCTAGTTGATGGGATTGGTTGGATTCTCTGTTCTGCTCCCTCTGATTGGATTGCAGTCGCCACCTAGAGGCAGTTCAGCGACACCCCTTTGCTTCTCTTTCCATGTTCCAGGAGCAGTCCAGGGGCTCTCCTCATGGCTTCTCTCTTTCAAGGCTTAGACTTGCTTTCTGCCAAAGCAGAAAATGCCCAGAGCACCCACAGGCAGCTCCAGTGCAAGGCCAAGAAGAAGCAGGACTAGTCCGGTGTCCCTGTCTTTGTGAAGTACTTCCCCTACTACCCATGCTCACTGGCAAAGGCATTCATAGGTCAGGGAAGCATGCCATCACATCTTTGTACATTCAGGTCTTGAGACATTTTGAATGTCCTGGATTTCTTGGGCATATCAAGAGCAATTTTCATAGATATAATTTTTAAAATTTTAATTGGGAGCTCTTAACAGATATTATCTGCCAATCGTGGATTCATTCAACTGAATTCAGACCTTTGTGGCCACCAGCCTGAGCCCCCTGCTTTCTTGGCTTTATCATCCTGCCTGTTGTTTAGCTTCCATGAATCAGGAGAAGCCCGACTTAAACTGGACTAGACCATTTCTACAACCTTGTAAGCCTTCTCAATATAAATATCATTCTATATACAACATATGTAAGCACCACTGATTTTGTTTCTCCATAGAACTCAACGAAACACAGAGTTTAATTAAGAAAATTATTTGAGGAAGAAAGAATTCAGTATAGGGGATTGGATGATATGATCGAGGGAAGAGCTGCCACGGGGTAGTAAGGATCTGTTCCCACTTCCAGGCTAGAACCTAAGAGCTGTGACACTTGGTAGAAACTGGAGTCACGGTGAATCTAGTCAACCATAGAAGGGACATCACTACTATTGGATATACCAGTCAAGGGAGAGGACATGGAAATATATTTTGGACTTCTTTCTTTTCTTTGTTTTCCAATGTTCTGCCTGTGTCTTCCAGTGGCCAAACCCATAGGAGCCTGGGTAACAGAGTCTGCAAAGTCAACTTCTTGTTCAATAAATAGAGAGCAGAGAAGAAGGGGGAAAATGAGTATATTTGGGGAAACAAGCTCAAAAGCAGCAGAGCTAATGGCTCCTCCTCTTTGATCCTGAAATGCAGTGGGGTATATCCAGATCTATCTGAAAACAAGGAACTCTGATGTAACACTGATCCTCTGTTCAGCTGCTGATCTAAAGGTCAACTGTTCAAACCTACCAACCTCTCTGTGGGGAAAAGATGTGATAGTTGGCTCCCACCAAGATTATAGCCTTGGAAAGCCTATGAGGCAATTCTACTCTCTCCAACAGAATGGCTCAGGTTTGATTTATTGGCAATGCTTTTTTTTTTGCTTGTTTGCTTTGTGCCCTTTGTGGTTGTATCTGGAAATAGGGCGTAATTCTAAATTTTATTGGAGGTGGCTGGAGTTTTAAGTATGAGAGTTGGGATGAAGCATGGACACAATATGTCTCCTTGATCATCTACCTGAAAGTGTTGTCATCAAGTTCTGCCCCAGCTTTCCTATTTCATCTGTCTCCATCCTCTGTCTCTGTCTCTCTGTGTGTGTCTCTCTGTATCTCTCTCACACACACACATACACACACACACTGCAATGATAATGCAAAGTCCATTTTGCTTTCTGACAGTGTGTCATTGATTCAATCACTCGCAGGACTATGAAAACTTGACCTTTTTTGCCTGTAGGCTCTTGGCTCCTCTGCTTAGCAGCAAAGCGCTGAACTGCAACATTCTCAGGCAGGTAACCTGCTGACATCACAGTCTAGAGACTCAGCCAGTCTTCCAATGTTTGACAGGCTTGAAGGTGTATGTGAAAAGAGATGCCTCAGGGTGTGTCGACGCTTTTTATTCCAAATTGAAAACTGCCTAATATTAAAAGAAAAAGAATCCTATGTGTTGGTTTGTGGAGGATTTAGCAGTCAGAGTTCAACCAGGAAAACAGAAACAAGAGAGAAGGAATTCAATGGAGGGACTTGGGTACAGAGGTGAGGGAAGATGCCAAACGAAAGTGTTTCCCATACCTTATCTCATGCCTCCTAATCAAGGCAGCTGCTCTAAGGAACATTTAAAAACACATGCGCTTTTTGTCATCCCCTGGTTTGAAATAATTTCAGATTTAGAAGAAATTTTCAAAGATAGTACAGACCGTCCTTGCCTAGCTTTCCCCCAGTTTGTCCTACCTTATGACTGCAGATAATCCTTCTTATGTTCCTTTCTACAAGGAGGAAATGGGAGCTCAGAGAAGTGAAGTCACTTTTCTGAGGCCATAGCGAGAGATAGGACATAGCAGAATAAATGGAGAGTAAACCCAAGTTGGCCTTCGTACATTGCAGCACTCCATTGAATCATCTGTTTCCACCTCATTGGGTGAGAAGGCATGCCCTGAACCTGAAACCCTTCATTTCACCTCACAGTTGGCTTGATATCCTTATTGGAAAGCACTCCTCCATAGAGCCACAGAATGAAGGTTAGCTCTGAAAGGGACATCTGGCATCATTTGACTCAGGGAAGAATAGGCTCAATTTTATTTGCCAACTTCTTTAATTGGACAATAGAAGCTACTAGAAGCTGGGTCACTTAGTGAAGACTGGAGCCAGTGTTGAGAATCACTCAATCACTTACTTTGCTTGTGAAAAAAGGGGACTGTGATGATTATTGATATCTGTCATAGATGTTGAAAAGGAGAATAGCTGAGCCCATGTTACTCACTAACCAGCCTTCAGCAAATCTCATTTTATAGACTAGGCATGTGAGGTTCAGAGAGAGAAAGTAATTTCCCTGCCTCTATAGTGGTATAGCTAAAACTGAACTGGGGCTCTTGGCTCATTGTTTCCTATTCTGTCCACTTTATTATGGGTGCATAGGGTTGTAAAAGTTCATGAACAGCCACATCAGGTGCAACTATTGGTCTCTCTCCATTCAGAGGAAAGAAGCAGGGGGAACATCAAAGATTCATATGGATTCAAGGACTGTGTGAACATCCACCTCTACAGGTATGACACCAGAAGAACTCGATGGTGTCTGGCTGCCACCACCAACTTCTCTGAAAGGGATCACAGATTAGAAGGTCCTGGAGAGATTGAGAGGAAAACAGGGAACAGAACTCAAAATCATCAGAGACCAGGTTTCCTGATCAGATAGAGACCAGAGGGAACCCTGCAAGTATAGCCTTAGTCACCTTCAGATCTGGAACTGGATTCACATCTCAAGACACCATTTTCTGTCAAATAATAGATCGGTCCTAAGGGAACAACAACACTAGGGAAGAGAGCACATCTTAGAATAATCAACCACTTGAAGTCTAAGGAGCAGCATTAATCCAAGAACCAAGCTCAGAAGACTCATGGAAGAAAACCAAACTATCTCATTTGCCATTGAGTCGATTCTGACTTATAATGGCCTAGACAAAGTAGAACCAGCCCTGTGGGTTCCCAAGACCAAATATTTATAGGAGTAGCATTTTCCTCCAGCAGAGTGACTGGTGGGTTCCAACTGCTGATCTTGTAGTTAGCAGTTCAATGTGTAACTTAACAGAATGAGAAAATATAGGGAGCAAGTGGGAGAAGCAATGTGACACTGTAGGAATGGCAACAAACTTTGATGCTTTATTTCTGCTTTATAAATGCAGTAACAAGCTGGGGGCAGTGAAGTTAAACACACACACACACACACACACACACACACCAAAAAACCCAAAGCAATAGCAAACTTGCCTATGGACCATGGGCAGTCAGTGGCAAAGTTGGGATTTAAAACGGATACTGGTCTGGCTCTGAAGCCTAAAGAGACCGTGACCTCTCATTTCTCTCACAATCCTGAATTTGCTCTCACAGGCTACCATAGGTAGGGATGACCCAGAGTCCACGGATTTGGTTAGAACTAAACTATACTGGCAGGGGAAGAAAAAAAATCATTCCTGCTCTCACTAATTTTCTAAAAAAGATGTGCTTGCAGGCCCTTCCCTATATGGAACGGATTTCTCTGGGCTATTTAAAAGAAGTGTCAAATATTGATATATTAGGAGAGCTGACGTGAAAGGTGGCCTGGTTCACTTACAGATAAATGATTAGTACAACTTCAGTGTGCAGACAGCCTACCTCGCCCAATCTCTCACTTGGAAGGCTCGGCCAAATAACAGGTCAGACAATAAAATCCATGTTTTCATAAGATCTTAGGGCATGATGACCATGACTGAATCAGGGGAAGCAGAATATAATGAAAGAAGATGAAGCTAGATGGAGGCTAGAGATAACTTCAAAAAAATGTCCCTTAATAGAAAAAAAAGGGGGGGGGTTCTTTCCAATTAGTTGATCAAATGTTTCAAAGAAATTGTCAGGGATGGAGTTTCCAAGGGAAGGTATTCAACTTAATTAACTTCATTAGAGAAATCCAGCATTGATTCAGGACATATTTTGTGTGCAATGGTGGCCTATGTGCCTAGGGGAGCTTTAATGATATGATACTCTGCCTTACTGACAAGTTGCTGAACAAGTACTCACAAACGGGCAGGGGAGTCAAGACTTTGTTAAATGCAGAGATGAGTACAATTTTCAACAATTATTTTGCAATGAAGGTACTATAATGCCATATGATGTACATATATGTTGTATGACATACAGCACTGTTATCATCAGGCTAAAAGTGCAAACAGAATGGGGTCCTTGTTGACAGCAGATCCATTGACTTGGATTCAGTGCAGTTGCCCAAACTATTACAATGTAAATAATGTCTTCCTTCCTTCCTCCCAAACAAAAAATCCAAACACCAAATCCAGGGCTGTTGAGTGCATTGTGATGCCAGGTGCAGCCCTGGCTTCCAGAGGAGGATGGATTCATAGGGTTTTCTTAGCAATGATCTTAAGGGAAGTAGACCAATCCCTTCTTTGGGGGAACTTCCATGTGGTGCATTCCACCCATCAGCTTTTGTTGGGGTGGCTAGTTGCCCTTGAGTCAATTCCAACCCATAATGGCCCTTTGGGTCACAGAACAAAGCACTGTCTGGCCTAAGTCTTCCCAGTTGCTCCCATGCTCGAACCCATTGTTGCGGTCATGATGGGTGTCATTTCCTCTCCTGGAGTGCCTTCCTCCTCTTTGCCGCCCTCTACTTTACTAAGCACAATGTCCTTCCACAGGGATTGGTCTCTCTTGACAACATGGTAGGAAAAACAATAAGGGTAGCAAAAAGAAAAACTGGAATGGACCCTCCATAGGGTTTCTGGCATTATGAATCTCCACCAGAGCAGATAGCTTCATCTTTCTCCCTCAGAGCAGCTGGTGGGTTTGAACTGCCAACCTTGCAGTTAGCAACCCAATGCACCATTGGGGATCCTAAGCTCTCTAATAGAGACCCCACTGGGCTTTTACTCTTTGTTTATGGCTAGCTAGGTCCTTGTGATTGTTCAATGTACCAATCATATCATTATAGAATTGGAATAATATGTCTCTCTGTTCAGAGATGCATTAAAGATACCACCCTCTCCTTTCTAGCACTGCTTGAGTAATGGTCACCCAAACCCTGCTCATTTCCTGAAGGCAAACTTTTTCAGCACTACCCGAACCTGCCATGCTCTTGTTCCTGAACATCTCTCATCCCCTTGACTTGAAGCACGTTCTCTTTGCTTGTCTGCCTAACAAATGACTATGTGTCCTCTAAGTTCTACCTGAAATAAACTCTGCTTTGATGTCTTCTAAAATGCCCTCATGCATTGTCCTTCACTAGATCACCTTCTCATATTCTAAATGTATGATGTGGCCATAGTTTGAGCTTGCCCCACGAGTGTGTGCAATTTCCTTGAAAACCGGCTGTTTGATTATGTCTGCCTCTCCAGAGCATAAAGCAAGGGTTCAGGTCTTAGGTGTTGAATAAGTCAAAGACTGTCCCAATCCTTAGTCATCGTCAGGTACAATTTTCAGGGCTTTAAAAATTGGCTTCTCTTTCCCATCAAGAGATGGTGAGGATTGATGAACATGCTGCTTACTTATTTGAATGAGGTTGTTGGCCAAGAATCTTGAAAGTACCATGGACGAACATCAATAGCATCATGGAGGACCCAAAGGACAAGCAAATCTGTCTTGAAAGAAGTCCAGTCAGCATGCTCCTTAGAAACAAGGGCGGGGCTGAGACTTCATCTCAGATCCTTTGGACACATTGTCAGGAGAGACCCCCCCCTGGAGAAGGACATCACATTTGGTAAAGTGGAGGGGCAGTGACAAAGAGGAAGGCCCTCAATGAGATGGATTGATACAGTGGCTGCATCAATGGGTTTAGTCTGGGAACAGCTGTGAGGATAGTGCTGGAACCAGTGGTCCTTTCTTCTGTTGGAGATGGGGTTGCTGTGGGTTGGAACCAACTCAACTGCACCCAACAACAACAACAACAACAACAGTATTTCTCTATCTAGATAGCTCTAGGAGACTTGGTAGCACAATTGTTAAACACTAGGCCACTAACCCCAAATGTTGGCAGTCAGACCCTACCTGGCTCCTCAGTAGGAGAAAGGTCTAGTGATCTGCTTCCACAAAGATTACAGCCCCAAACAGAGAAGTGGTGCTGGTGGCAGTGGAGTGGGGCGGGGTAGGGTGGGAGGGATTTAAGCAAAGATGGCAAGGCTTCATCTCATTTACTTTGGACATGATACCAGGGGAGACCAGGCCCTGAAAAACAACATCATGCTTGGGAAAGTAGGGAGGCAAGGAAAAATAGGGGAATCGCCAAGGTTCTGGGTTAACACAGGGGCTACCAACAAAGAGCTCAACCGCCACAATGATTGTGTGGATGGCACAGAACCAGGCCGTGTTTGGTTCTGCTGCTCATAGGGTTGCAATGTATTTGAGCTGATTCAACAGCATACAATCTCAAAAACACCACCACCACCACCAAGCATTGTGCAAGGAATCCTGGTGATACAGTGATTGAAGCACTGGACCATGATGCCAGTGGTTCAAACCCCCCACCCCCAGATGCTCTGAGAGAAAAAAAGATGAAGCTGCTTGGTCTGGGAACATTGACAGTCTGGGAAACCATCAGGAGCAGTCCTGTTTGGTCCAAGACGGTTGCTCTGGGTTGGTACTGACTTGAGTGTGAACATTGTAGATGAATGGACTCATGAAGACAGTAGGTGTTTCTCTTTCCATTCATATTTTACAGATAAGGAAGAGAAAATTCAGAACAGTGATAGGTCCAAAGTGATAGAGCTAATAAGGTGCAGAGGCAGAATTTGCACATAGGCTTTTTGTGCTCAGTGCCTGTGCTACCTCCCTTTGCACTGTGAACCTCTTCCCTCATTGTGTATGTGGAGGAGAGGGTCATCTCTGGGCAGAATAGTCTTTGATGTCTTCTGTCTCTCACTTGATGTGACTTCCTGCCCCTCAACTTGACCTTTTCCAGCACCTGTGTTTACTTCTTCATTATGCTCCTGCAGCATGGATTCTCGAGTGCAGGAGAAAGTGGTCCCTGGACAAGGGATGTGTTTCTGTGTGGTGGTGATGGGAATGGCTTGTCCAACAACCAAGAATGCTTGTCCCCTTCTTCACGAGGCTAAGGGTTCCAGCGTCAGACCAGCAAGTGTTCCAATCCCAGCCCCACACCATTTCGCAGGCTGTCGATTTTGCTCCTTTGGAGTGACTTCTGGGTTCAAAGCACTCGAGTGCTTCACCACTGCGACATTAAGCCTCCTTCCTTAAAAGATGCCAACTACTAAACCAAACTCAGTGCCATTGAGATGATTCCAATGTACAGCATCGTGGTCCCTCTAGAAAAGAGGAGAGGTGCCCCTGTAGGATTCAGAGACTGTAAATCTTGGCTAGAGTATAAAACCTCAACTTTCAATCTCAGGACATCTTGTAGTGACAAACTGCTGGCCTTGCACTGAGCAGGCTCGTCTCACGAACTCATGGCTTCAAGAAACTCAACGGGGTCTCTCTCCTCTCTTCTCTGGTATTGTTGTGAGTCTGAATCCACTGGATAGCCTGAAGTCTCCATTTCCTGCCCTGTCAAAATGAGTTTAGTGATAAGTCTCATTTCCTAGGGTGAGAGGGAGGGTAAAATGGATGCTGCAGCTACAGTCCCATCATAAAATATACACTCGAAAATGTTCACTGTTCTCTTAAGATCATTGTTATGAGTCCTGTAGCTCAAAGTTCTAAAATCAAGAGTCATAACCCCACAACCCTATTTAAGGTCTGTCACAGAAGGACAGGGGAAGGCCCTTCATGGAGATGCTGGATTTGCATTGCAGTTGCTGCAGTGGGCTCAAGCCTGGGAACAATTGTGAGGATGGCGAGGATGGGGTAGAGTTCTGTTCTGTTCTGCTGTGCAGAGGATTGCTAAGACTGACTCATTGGCACCGCACAACCAGCACCACTACCGCAACACACGCACACACATACCACGCAACACTGAAAGAGTTCTGGATGTGCACCAACCTAAAAAGTAATTCAAAGTGAAAAGCGTCATGAATCAGAGGTGTTTCTGGTAGTGCTTGCCCATGCTGTGAATTTCTCGGGCCCAGAGGGGTCTCATGTGGGTAAAGTTCAAGGAGCTCTGCTAATTCACCCTACACCCTTGCCCTCCAGGTCCTCCAACCTTGTCTCTTCCCTTTCTTCTCATCTGCATGTGTACTCCCCACCCCCAAGTCTTCCCTTTCTTTCCCACAGCCTCTCCCTCTAGCACATTCAGTGCTGATGACTTTGCCTTCCGGGTGTCCAAGTCACCCCCAACCCCAGATATGTTCTCCTGATGCCAGACTGTGTGACCCGACTCGAATTCCACAGAGTTCATCCTCCGAAGAAAATCACCAAAGACATCTTGTATAAAGGAGAGCCGGCTTAGTGATCCCACATAATCTGATAGGGTCGTGGGGAGAAGGTTCGCCCTGCTCTAAGAGATCTTCTTCGTTTGGGCCTATGAGTGACGTCAGTATTCATCCATTCACGCAATTCATTTGGGTCTAATCGCAAAGGATGGTGGGAAGGAGGAGCTGTGGAGGCACAGTGGTTACATGTTGGGCTACCAACTGCAAGGCCAGCATTTCAAAACTCCCATCTGCTCTGTGTGAAAAAAAAAAAACCCAAACCTCTTTCTATTTTCATAAAGAGTTACAGTCTGAGAAACTCACAGAGACAGGTCTACCCTGTTTTTGAGGGTCACTCTGAGTCAGCATGGGGTCAATGGCAGGGCGTTTGGGTGGTGGTTTTTTAGTCGGGAAGGGGTGTTTGCTCAGGCAGTGTTAGCCAAGAATGCCATCTCAGTATAAAGCCACTTGTCTGATTCTTTCCCATCAGACTAAACCAACCAAACCCACGGCCAGGAATGAATTCTGATGGCTAGCATGGGCTGAACATTTTTATGAGAGCACCTAGCCTCATCTTTCTGCCACAGAGGAGATGGTGTATTAGAACTGCTGACCAACTTCATCATCGGCTTCACTACGTACACTGCTCTAGGCGAGGATAAACCACAAACCAAACTCACTGCCATTGAACCCACTTCCCCTTGTAGCATTCCGACTGCTCCTCTGCATTTCAGAGATGGTAAATCTTGAAAGAAACAGAAAGCGTCATCTATCTCCTGAAGATCCACTGGCGGTTTCAAACGGCTGGCTTTATGGTTAGTAGCCCAATGCACAGTCCACTACGCCACCTGGGCTCTGAGAGGGAGAGGATGGGGAAGCGGTAAACCCCAAACGAAATACATTGTGACTCCCAGTGATCTTACAGGGCAGAACAGAACTGCCCCAAAGGGATGAGCAACTCCCACGTCTTTCTCACATAGAGTTCCCATGGGTTTGAACTGCCAACATGTTGGATTGTAGCCACGGGCTTAAATGCTGCGCTGCTAGGCCTGCAAGAAGGGCTAAAAGGAGAGCAAAAGACCTCACTGCCATCCGGTTGATGCCAGCTCACGTCGACCTCACAGTGTAGAGGAGAACTCGCCCTGTGCCTTTCGGAGACAGTAATTCTTTTTTTTTTCTTTCTTTTTAAAATCATTTAATTGGGGGCTCATACAACTCTTATCACAATCCGTACATCCATCCATAGTGTCAGACTCATTTGTACATTTGTTGCCATCATCATTCTCAAAACAGTTTCTTTCTACTTGAACCTTTGGAATCATCAGCTCCTCATTTTTCCCTTCCCTTCCCACCCTCCCCTTCCCCCTCCCCTGCCTCATAAATTATACATTATTATCATGTTGTCAGGAGACTGTGGTTCTCTACGGCAGTAAACTGTCTGGTCCTTCTCCCATGAAGCTGCTGGTAGTTTCAAACTGCTGACCTTGGTGAACAATGCACTGAGTAACCACCACACCACCAGGGGAAGAGGAAGGCTATGTAAGCAGGGTGGGGCATGGAGGTTCAGAAACATCCAGCCGGGGACTGAAGGCTGTGCCCTCGGCTCAGTTTTGCCTGGGGTGAGCCAAGTGTGTGTTGCAACAGATGTGTGCTTTGGAATCACCCCTGTTGCGAAGCCAGACCTCAGAGGGAGTGGTTGTCGACTGAGCTCATCCTGAAACGCTGTGAACTTGGGTTCCTGGAGGGCAGAGAGGAGCGTGAAGACAGAGAACAGGCTATGCTGGTGTAAAGACCAAAGGAAAGTAGGCGGGCGGGGGTGGGGGCTGAATTTCTTTGAGCTTTTGCTGCCTATGATGTTTGAGGGTAGGTGGGGGGAAGAAAATGTCCCCTGAACAGGCCTCCTTTTTCCCATTGGGAACAAAAAGAGCAAGAGCTGGAGGACTGCCTCTTTTTCTTCAGGAAGCAATCAACTTCTGAGGGTATGGGAGGGTTCACTGAGTGTTCCCACACAAGGGAGATCTGCGCCTAACTGAAGCTGCTTGGCGGCTACAGCGTAACTGGGTGTGCCTTAATCCAGATAACCAGAAGCTCAAGCGCTCCTCCTTTGAGGCTTTTCAACTTGCTTTGATTGCTTGCCAAGCACCACCATCATGGAGTAGGTGTGAGAGAGGAGCTGGCTGCCAGTCCTTGCTTGCCCCCTCTGCTCTTGGGCCCTGCTCTTGGCTCATCATCGTTTCCAATGGAAGCCCAGAGATGGGTTCGCTGATGGGGTCCCTACCACACCCTTTCTAGGCTCACCTGCAGAGATTTATTCTGAAATGCAGTGGGCATGCTCGCAGGATCAAACTGCTGAAATATCATTCTCACAATAGCAAACCCATTTATTGAAACTCCTGGTTCTCTACATGAGAGACATGGGTTTAAATCCCAGTTAATGCATGTCAAGCAGAGCCATCACCCTTCTGTCAGTGGAGGCATGCTTGAGGCCATGATGCGGCCCAGGCTTGCAGCAGAGCTTCCAGACTAAGACAAACCAGAAAAAAAGGCTTGGCAAATCAACCAATGGAAATCCTATGGATCATGTAACCTACTATTGGTCATGGGGTGGGGGGGTGGGTACAGGACCAGGCAACAGTGTGTTCAATTGTGCATGAGGTCACCATGAGTCAGGTGTCAACTCGATGGGAGCTAACAATAAGAGCAACCATTTTTTTGAGGCACGTTGCCAAGGGCCACTTTATAAAAGTGAACTTGACCTGAGGAGCAAGGAGAGAGTACTGTACAAACACGTACAGTGTATGTGTGTGTATATGGGGGGGGTGGGTTCACAGACAGAAGGAGCAATACAATTTGCTGAGCACATGAGTCAAGCATTGTGGAGTATACGATAATAGACATAGGATGCAGGAGGTTGAATTCCACCCCCCCACCCCCACCCCTGCCATCTGGAAAAATGGCCTAATGAGTGTATTTTATCCTACAGTGTTGTTGTGGAATCCCATGGCAAGGATTTGGCCCAACATGCCTGATAGAGAGCAGGAATGTCTATGGGAACTGAGGCTTGGCATAATTAAGTGGCTTGCCTAAGGTCACAAAGCTAATAATCTGAGGTCACTATAAGATCGAAGAAGTATCCATCCTTCTTCTACTCTAGTGTACATAAGAATAACCCAGGGTTTCAAGCCCTAAAAACTGGATTCTGTAGGTTTGACTTTGGAACTAGGAACCTGCATTTTAGCCACCCAAGGTTCCCAGGTGATTATGATTCACGTGATTGAAAGAACTTTTCAGTTTGGGCTATTTTTACCTTCTCTCTTCCTCACTCTATTTTTACTGCAAACTGGGTAAAGGTTTACAGCAGAGCAGAGAAGTTTTCCCTTCAACAATTTAGACATCTTTTGCTTCATAGTATTGAGTGTATTCCTCACAATGTCACATAAGTTCTTCCATGTTTCCCGTTTTCCTTCTTCGTTCTTTCCAATTCTTCTGTCTTCGAATCTTGGGTAAATACCATTTTTTTGATGCCAAATGGTTGACTATTCATTCTAAGTTATATGTGCCTCCCTGATGTTATTGTTCCCCTTATAAGCCTGTCTATGCTTCGACTGAAAATTCAACTATGGGAATGATTAAAGGTCATATTCTTGAGGGTTCCACCAGTCTCTATTGCCTGGGAGCAATTTGAGAAATGCTTCTCAAGATTACGAGCTCTATGAGAACACCAGCCATATCTATGTAGCTCACATTTGTTTTGTTGGTAGCACTTAACTCAGTACTTGAGCGAAGGACTGCTCAATAAGAGGGAATTGATAGCAATGATGACTGTATAATGCCACTCAAGGGGAATGAATAACAGAATTGCAGGTGAATGGCTATATTGGATGGTGAATATATCTATATATACATACATACATACATATACACATATATATTTTCTGGGGGATAGGGGAGGGCAGGGAATGGAATAAGGGGAAACTGATATCTAAGAGTTCAAGAAGAAAAAACATATTTTGAGAAAAGTGGTGGCAACCACTATACAATTATGCTGGATCTAATTTAATTATGAATTGTAATAATATATTTTAAAGCTCCCAACTTAAAAAAAATAAAAATCTACTTGTGACAATTGCCCTTGATATGCCCAAGAAATTCAGGGCATTCAAAATGTCTCAAGGTTTGAGTGTAGAAAGATGTGATGACATGCTTTCCTGACCTGTGAATGTCTTTGCCAGTGAGCTTGGGTAAGGGAAAGATGTCTCAAAGACAAGGACACTGAACTGGCAGTCACTTGGGGAGCTTCCACTGGATGTCCTGTCAGTCATTCTGATACAGGGGCAACAACTGCTTAAAGGGATCAAGCAAATACCTAGGTCATAAAGGAGGGGCAAGAATCTAGCTTTTTGGATCAGAGGTCCAGTGTACATAGCATAGCCTTCACATTAACTGGTTTCAGTAATACCTGCAAAAAATGATTATAAGCTTTAATCCAAGTCATAAGGCAACTTTGACTCAGTTTGACTTCTCTAGCCATATTTTTGGAGCTCTGGCAGTGAGGTATTTTTGGTAGTGGTGGTGACGTAGTGGGTCTCTGTTGGGTTGCTAACTGCAAGGGCAACAATTCAAAACCACTAGCTACTCTGCAGGAGAAAAACGAGGCTTTTCACACTCATAAAAATCTCAGAAATCCATAGAGCTACTTCTATTCTGTCCTATAGCAGTAGTTCTCAACCTTCCTAATGCCAAGATCCTTTCATACAGTTCCTCAGGTGGTGGTGATCCCCAACCATAACATTATTTTTATGGCTATTCGTAACTGTGACATTGCTACTGTTCTGAATTGGCAAGCCCTGTGAAAGGGCCATTTAACACCTAATGAGGTCACGACCCACAGGTTGAGAACCGCTGCCCTACAGGGTTGCCAGGAGATAGAGTGGACTCCATGGCAGGATGTTTGGTTTGGAGTTTGGGGCGCTAAATCTTGGAGGTTGTATCAGGTAGACTGCGTCTGGGGAACAAGGAAGGGCCACGCAGTTATGGAACTGTTAGTCATCAGACTTCAACTATCTTTCCAGGTGGTATTAACTCGATCATACTTGTCACCGTTCCAACTTTCAGTGAGATCTCATTTACTTGAATGGCCCCAATCATTATGTCCCACACATGCATTTGATTGACTAGTGAGAAGTTGATCTTGGCTAATGAGAAGTTGAGCTTTTGCAGTTTCTCTTGCACAATATCTCAAGGGATCACTGGAGATATTAACAAGTATGTCCAGCTCAATTATGCTGGATGCCCATCATCTCCTTGACCTTCACTGAGCACTCAAACATGACTTTTGAGGCCTGCCTAACTAGGAAACTACAACTCACACTTCATAGCTGCATTCCCAACTGCTCTGAGTTACTTCAGATCTTCACTGTCCCATGCTGATAGTCTTAGAGACCCTTGTCAACCTCAATCCCCCATAAGTCTAGGGGAAATGGTGTTTCCATAGCCACTTCTGCTGTTTATCTCAGACAATGAGGATTCCAGAAGGTGAAAGGGACCATTTTCCTTTCCTTTGAGGCCTCCCTCAACAGAGGTCCCAATGTAAAGTCACACACACATATATTCTGCAGACATTCTCATCAGAACGTGCCATAGCAGCAAGGCAGTGGGGTTGGCACACGGTAGAGACACACCCCTCACAGCGAGGGTCCCTCTCCTTCCCAAGTTTGAGAGCTAACCTAGACTCTCCTTATAGAGATGTCCAGACACACAATTCAGATTATTCTGCAAGATTCCAAGTACTGAACACTGGAAACATGCCATACATTTCTGGAAAACTCATTTGGCAGGACACTGAAGATATTTATAGCCTGCATTGATCACACCTGCATGACTATCCATCCGTTTTTACTAAAAAAGGAGGAAGGGAAACAGGAAACACAGCAAGGAAGTGGGATACGTAGGATGCAGGCTAGCTGGCTATATCCTGAGACACCCGCCCCCCAAGGGATAGTCTCCAGCTTGCATATACCATAGGAGTTCTCCATTATGCAAACTCTTAACACGGTTGGCTGCAAATAGAAAGGTTAGCTATTCGAGTCTACCCAAGGGTGCCTCAAAAGAAGGACCTGGCCTTCTTCTTGCCAAAAAATGTAGCCATTGGAAACATTGTGACGCAAAGTTCTGCTCCGTGAGGGATAATCAACTCGTGTAGTGGGAGATGTATCATATTACCAGTGACAACTCAGACGCATTCCAAATGCCTTTGAGTCTAGCCCAACTCATGCCACTGTGTGGTCACGATTTATTGAGTGTACACAAACTAGCCTGGGAACTTCTTCACTAGTGGGACATGTGTTTAAGGAGACTTGATAAATCTTTTCTGATTTCTAAAGGAAAGTATCTCATAACCAATAAACAAAATAAAGCAAAACCAAACCGAACCCACTTCCACCAGGTCCCATCTGCCTCACAGGGACCCTGAAAGACCGAGGAGAATGGCCCTGCGCGTCTCTGAAGCAGAAAGCCTCCCCTTGGCGCTTGGGGCATCTGGTGGGTTTGAATCGCTGACCTCGTGGTAGCAGCCTGGTCTCATGTTGCTGTTTACATTCAGTCCTTCTGTGCTGTTAGTTGTGAGGAGTCACCTCTTTCATCTCTTTCTTTTTTTCTCTTTTGTTACCTCTTGGGGCTAAATCATCCTTGTAATCTTAATACCTTTAACCTTTTCCCCTAGATCCTCCTTTCCAATCCCTTAATCGCCTTTCCCGTCTTCTGAAGCTGTTAGAGATTCTCTCCTGAAATTGTGGTCTGGTGCTTAGGGATCTGGCTCCAAAGAGCTCTGCTATTACAAGTAATAGGCCTCTCGTTTCTATGGTGAACTTTCCCAATCAGTTTCATTTGGCCAGCAGCAGCGGCTTTGCATTTTAAAATACACTTACAGGGCTAACTGGAGGGATCAGGAACAGTGGCAGATGGAGGGGATGGCAGAGGCCTTGGGTGCCACTTGGCGGGGGCAGAGCGGGTCCTGGAGGTGGGGGAGAGAGGGTGTTCGAGGACCAATGAGCAGTTTCCATTGGCCATGCAAGTACCCCATTGCCAGCTGTGAGAGATCAGTCAGCCATTTAAAAGTAATTGCCATAGGCCCTATTTTCCCCAGCTATGCCTCTGACCATGAATGACTTTCTCTGGAGCCTGCTGGTTAGTAATAGGAAGGGAAACTGTAATTATAAAAAGTTGAAAGCAACAGGTAACGTATGTCATATAGACCCGCCAGCAAGAAACCCCCTCAAACCCCAAACCCAAACCCAAACCAACCTCCTCCCAACATATATAATAACACTAATAATAATAAACCCATTGTTGCTAATGACGGTGCCCTCAGCCTGTGATCACCTTGGGGAGAGCCAGTTTTGCTGGTAACCGACTAGGGGCTTCACTCTCACAGGGTTGCAAAATGCCATTTCTGACCCTTTCCTTCCCATTCAAGGCAGGGAGTGAGCCTAACTGCAGCGATGCTGTGGCAAAACCACTGGATTAACTTACACTCCTCACTAATTTAGCCTGTTAGACTTCCTGTAACTCATGATTTTTATTGGCAGAAGTAAACAAACTTTTGACTAAGATGTAAAAAAAAAAAACATACACACAAAAAAACCCCATTGTACTAGGACCCGACAAACGACGTATGTTAGCATTTCCTTCGGAAAGCAAATCGACATGCTGTTGGAACAGCCATTTATGACCTGGCCTAATTGTCCAAAGTGGTCCCTTTGGGGCTCGCAGCTGCACACACTGTGATGGCAGGGCCAGGAGACATTTCTTGGACAGTTCTGTTGGAGCCCTCTATTCAGCTATAGCTTACTGCTTCTCCCCAACCTGAGTCATACCCTTTTGTGAGTTTTTGTGTACCTGGGATTTGTTTTTGTCCTGGGGCGGGGGGAGGAGGGATCGGGTTTCTTACATCGAGGTCATTCCTTTTCTTTCTGTCAGTCTGTCTCTTTTTTATAGAAAGTTCACATTGCAGGTTTTCCATTCTTTTTCTGGGTGCGTATACCTCCGGGAACCAACGTTGGATGACAAAATGCAGAAGAAACTTGTCAAGAGAGGCATGTTTACATTAAATGATCAAGAGCGCTCATTGAAGGACTTCAGAGGTGGGACGAGAGCCCCTGCTGGGAAAAGAGGCAGCAGCAGGAAAGCCAAATTAGCCAGGGGAGAGGGAGACAGGCAACAAAGGAGGAAAAACAGTTCCTAGATCACAGGCTGAGCCACCAGACCTGATGGATTCTTCCCCCGTAATGCCAGAGTTCCCAGGAGGCTGCTCTGTGGGCCAAAGATGTGGCCCTCTATGTCCTTAAAGATGGTAGCCTTGGGAACCTCATGGGGCAGTTCTATTCTACCTTATGGGCTTGCTATGAGCCCAAACTGACTCCATAGCGAGGGGTCTGTTTGCTTGTTTGGGACTTGTTTGTGTTGTTAGGTGCAAACGAGTCAGTTCTGATGCATAGCAAACCAATGTACAACAGAAATCCTGCCCGGGGCTGTGCCAGCCTGGCACTTGTTGCTATCTTTGAGCCCATCGATATAGCCATGGTGACAGTCCATATTATCGGTTTTCCTCCTTTTGGCTGCCCTGCTACTTGATCACATATTATGTCTTTCAACGGGATCTGTTCGTCCTGATAACCTGTTCAAAGAATGCTGGACAAAGGACATGAGAAGAATTCTCAGTAGCCTCTCTTCCTGGGAATAGTCTGTCTGTACTTCCTACAAGACAGATTTATTGGTTCATCTGGTATATTTAATCTTCTTGGCCAGCAACATAATTCAATTGTGTCCATTCTTCACAGTCCTCCTCAGTCGTTGTCAGACGCATAGAAAGTGCTTGAAAAGAGTCATGGCTGGGCCAGGCTCATGTCAGTCCTGCAAGTGGCATCTTTACATTGGAACATGCTACAGAGGGCTTTGTAAATTAAATTTTATTTTTTAGCCAATTGGTTCCATGTAATATAGGTTTTGATTTAGTGAGGGCCATTTTCTATCTTTTACTAATTATCATGAGCTACCTTTTAAGAAGCATTATGTGGTCCCCTCTATACTAAGTGATCCATAGCTCTCCCAATAAGCTTTCAAATTAAGCACTGTTATAACCCTCAATTTCTCCATGGGGAAACTGGATCAGAGATGTTAGGCAACTTGCACAAGGTGACACAACAAGCATGTGGCAGAGCCAGAACCTAAAACCAGATCTGGCTGACACCCCAAACCTGACTGCTAAGCACTCTGCCAGAGTTTGGGTAAAGTTTCCCAGCCACTTCTGGGTATTTTGTTCTTGGACCAAATAGCAGAACGTTTCTACTTGAGGTTACAAAACTGTCATTTTAGCAACTACAAGAATGCTAGCGTACTTTGAAAGTCTTAGCTGAAGGGTCTTCTATTGCTTTGTTGAAGGCTTGTTCTTGCCCACAACGTATACCTGCCTCCCTTAGTGAGACAATAATGTCATTCTGGGCTGCTTCTTATACTCTGCTTTCTATAGTCTGCCCCCATGGTCTCTCGCACACACTCCCAACCCAACCAACCGAATACCCTGCCATCAAATTGATTCTGAATCACAGTGACCCAAGAGGACAGGATAGAACCATCTCTGTGGGTTTCCAAGGTTGTAACACTTTGCAGGAGTGGCTGGTGGGTTCGAACTGCTGACCTTGTAGTTAGTGACCCAATGCATAGTTTCCCACTACACCATTAGGGTCCCTTCCCACAGAGTCAGCACTTCATAAATATTGATGGATTGAGAACGATTTGGTTGTTGCCTCCAATGTTTTCGGGGTTGTTCAAGACCCTTTCCTAAGGCTAAAAGAAGCAGGCTGTATTCTTCAAGATGGCTGCAGACTAAATGGAGCTGCTTGCACCAAGATGGCTTTTTAATAGCATCCCTGAACAGGAGCTGAATGCCTGCTTTGGCAACGGGATGATTGATTGCATTTTCCCCTTTGCCTCTCAAAGCTCAGGCCTTGTGCAGAGATGGGCATTGAGTGATTAACAATGCAGCCAGCATCACCCAGCTAGCCACCTTCTCGGACATTTCTAGAACTGTCTAGGAAAGTGGGGAAGGGTCTGTTTGATGTAGAGTTCTGAATTTATTCTCCCTCTCAGTCCTGGTTGGCTCAATAAAGACATATCCTCTTCCCCCGGTGGCCTGGGATCAAACCAAAATCCAAGCTCGCTTGTGATCATGTATTCCAACTCATAGCAACTCTCCGGGACGAAGGAGAACTGCCCCTTTGGGTGTTTGAGACTCTAACTCTTCTCAAGGCTAGGGAATGCCATCGACTGCAGCCCAATACCTAACTCACTGCACCACCAGGACTCTTGTGGAATAACACAGGTTCTAGATACACACACAAAACCCCAAGAAACAACTAACTCAGAGCATTCCTGATGACTGGGGAAAGAAAATTCTGAGGATTTTTTTTTTACCAGCTTGGTATTTCTCCTTGGGTGGAACTTAAACCAAGTGTGGTAGGTTCCTCCCTGGTCAACCTCACATAAAGCTCTTCCTTGCTCTGAAACATGAAGTTACAATACACAGGATGGAATGATGAAGTGAGTCAGCCAAGCCAGTTTATAAGGTCATACCACGTGGTTCCCAGAACAGTAACACGCCATTTACGGTACCATTTACAGGGGAAACAAAGACTCTGGGTGGTGAAAATGGTTAACACATGAAGGCTGACCTAAAAGACAAACGTTTTGAGTTCTCCCGAGTAGCACCTCAGAAGAAACGCTTAGTAACCAACCTTCTGCTGACAGAACAATCAGTCATTACAAAGTCCATGGAACACAGTTCTAGTCTGACAAATATGGTTCTACATATGTTGGAATCAACTCAGCAGTCATGAAAACAGAATAAAACCAAACTATAGGCCAGGTACTTGGTCAAACATGTTCTGGGCAATCATTTCAGGTTGGGCTTAGAAGAACACTTGGACAAACCAACAAAAAAATCAAACTCATTGTACCTCAGTTGATTGTGACTCATGGTGACCCTATGCAGGGTTTCTAAGCTGTCCCCCAAGAACAGATAGCCCCATGGTTCTCCCATGGAGTGGCTGGTGAGTGTGAAATGCTGGCCTCGCACTTAGCAGTATGATGCTTACCCAACAGCAAGTGTGTTGTGGTTAGGTGCCATCAAGTTGGTTCAGACTCTCCTCAACAGAGCAAAACACTGCCCAGCCCTGCATCATTCTCCCAATTGTTCTTATGCTTGAGCCCATTACTGCAGACTCTGTGTCAATTCATCTCATTGAGGCCCTTCCTCTTTTTCTCTGACCCCCGTAATTTACCAAGCATGATGTCCTTCTCCCCAAACTGGTCTCTCTTAACAACATGGCCCTGCCTCCTAGGAACATTCTGCCTATACTTCTTCCAAGACAGATTCGTTTGTTCTTTTGGCAATCCATGGTACTTTTAATGCTCTCTGTCAATATCATCAGTCAAATGCACCCATTCTTTTTTGGTCTTCTTCAGTCAATGTCAACTTTCACATGCATATACCATGATAAAAACCATGGCTTGGATCAGACACAGCTTAGTCCTCAAATTAGCATCCTTGATTTTTCAACACTCAAAAGCAGAGGTGCTCAATACGCTGAAGAAGAAGCACTAGTCAATTGCAAATGTCGTGTGGGTAGAGAGCATGGCATTAAAAAAATAGATGTAAGCCTATCATCAATCCAGTCACTTAATTGACATACAGTGCAGTCAATCAGATGCAATCTTAGGTGTCAAACACATGTGCAAACAACTATGCTAAGTGCATCAAAACGGAGAAGCTAAGTCAAATGCTTTCAAGACTTTTCTTTGCTCTAGCCACTCACTGCTTTCATGTGCTATACTTTTTGAGAAGATATTGAGATTGATTCACTTGCATCAAAAATTGCAACACTGTTTCACCTGAACTCTTCAGGACTGGGAGAAGAGATTTTTTGTTTTGTTATTATTATTTTTGCATCACTGCCTTGGTGGTAGTAGGGATCCTAGCCTTGCTCCTGGAGAGTTGCTGCTGGATTTTAACCTCCAACCCTGTGGGCTGCAGTCCCGCACACAACCACTACGTCACTGGGGCTCAGCTGGGAGAAGAGATTGTCATACTATAAGCCGACATGCAGCTGAAGTCCAGAGTGCAAGAACAGTTCTGGAACTTACCTGCTGAAGGAAAGTATCTAAACATGAGAAAATGTGCTACCGCCTTGACTGCATTATTCAGCTCTACTTATCTATATGAGCCAGTCTTTTCCCACATAAATATCATTAAGTCCAAGTACCATTCCGCCATGACTGATGATCAGTGGGAAGTGAGCTTGAGGCTGGCTGTCAGCAGCTACTCTTCTGACTATGTACCCCTGGCTCATTCCATCCGGTGAGTGAGTAAACTCAGGTAATAACAAAAAATGTACATAATTAATTTTTTTGTGTTGTACAATATGGACTCATGCAGTTATGCAAGGCACATAAAGATACATTGTACATATAGAGAATTCTCAATGTAATTACGAATAAAGAGATAAAAATAAATATATGTTGCATTTTTATAGTTGGTAGATCATTTTGACTTGATTGTTTTATAAGTAGCTCGCATGCTGAGTAAGTGTGTACACCCCTGCTCTAAAGAGATCTTGGGCAGCAAGATCATTACCCAATGCACAATGAGTCTTTTGACCTATTAACTGCTGCTTTCATGAACATTGATTGTGGATCCAAGCATGACACAATCTTTGACAAGTGGGACTTGTCTCTATTTATCATGAGGTTACCTATTGGTCTGGTTGTGAGGATTCTGGTTTTATTGACATCGAGTTGTAATATAGAACTATGCCACCCAAGGCATTATGATCTCCTTTGTCCAGACAAGGATACTGCATCTCAGAGTCCAAGTGGAACTCCTGAAGTCTCCCAATACTAGGAAATAGACCTGGAATTTGAACAGAAGTCAATCTTATTCCCGAATGAATGTTCTTGGTTAAAGTGCTCTGAAGGGAGACGGGTCAGCTTCTTAAAAGGTTTTAGGCTGTTTTTGTGTTCAAGGTTGGGCT
The DNA here is from genome assembly GCA_004026705.1 of Nesogale talazaci. Lineage (NCBI taxonomy): Eukaryota > Metazoa > Chordata > Mammalia > Afrosoricida > Tenrecidae > Nesogale > Nesogale talazaci. The sequence continues at coordinate 91,383 of PVJH01000067.1, read as the reverse complement.
GCTAACCTCTAGGCCATCTGTTCAAACCTACCTGCCACTCCGAGGGTGAACAATGAAGCGTTCTGCCTCCATAAAGATTTACAACTTTGGAAACCCACAGATGAAGTGCCACTCTCTCCTATAGGGTTGCTTTGCATCACAATTAACTGGAAAACTCTGTGTGTGTGTGTGTTTCTCATAAGATCGCTGTTCAAATGTAAGTGGAAGAAACAGAGAGTGGCCAAGCTCTGTGTTTTCTATTTGTCATACAGAATTATTTCCTCTTTACGTGTCCCAAGGTGAGGCTCCCAGGAACCGTGGTAACCATAGTTACATGTTGGGTTGCTAACCAACGTTGGGTCAGTAATTTGAAACTACCAGAGGCTCATCAGGAAAAAGATGGGCCTTTCTGCCCTTGTAAAGGTGGACAGTCTTAGAAACCCACAGGGGCAGTTCTTCTCTGTTCCATAGGGTTCACTGTGAGTTAGAACCCACTCAATGCCAGAGAGTTGAGTCAGGTGAGGCCCAAGTTTAAATTTGGTTGTGATTGGACTTATCCTACTGAAAATCAACAGCCCAGAGGAGCTTGGTCATGGAATGTAGAATGGACAGACGGGCAACTGCATGTAAATACGCTCCTTGGGACAAGGCAGGAGCTGAATTCAAGAGGGTGGCAAGAATTGCTTGTAATCTGGGCAAGCCTTTGGCTTTGGTGAAAGCAGAGGGTCTCCCCAGATTTGTCAAAATTCTTGAAAAGGGGGTCAGGCATAGGACTCAGTCAGACACTGGTAACAAAGATGGGACTCAATTTCTTGGGAGCAAGACTGAAGAAGACCTTGTGCGCTTGCAGAGAAACAGGCAAAACCCTGTCCAGGACAGAACTGAAAGACTAGACCACTGGCTCTCGATTGAGCCAATACTGCCCCCTAGGGGACTTTTGGAAAAATGGGGAGGGCATTTCATTGGCCAGCAGTAGAAGGTAGGTAGCCTGCCATGGACCACACCTGTCTCCTCTCTTAATACACAAACCCACTGCCATGCGGTTCTGGTGACAAACTGGGTTACATGTTGGTCTGCTAACAGCCAGGTCAGCAGTTTGAAACCACCAGACACTCCTTAGGAGAAAGACGAGGCTTTCTATTCCCATGCAGGGTTACAGTCTCAGAAAGCTTCAGGGGCCTTTCTACCCTGTCCTTTAAGAAAGAATTGACTCAATCTATGGCAGTGAATTTGGAGGTGGTCTGATCATCCAGTCAATTCTGACAAATAGCAGACAGGGTTTCTGAAGCCGTCAAACTTTGTGGGAACAGTTTAAAAAACAAAACAAAACTTCAAACTCACTGTGATGGTTTTGAACTGCTGATCTTGTGGTCAGCAGCTCAGTACTCTACCTACTATGAAACCAGAGTGAAAACAATGAAGCATAGTCTGGAATCCTCTGCATGGTGTTTGAGCATTGAGCCATATATTCATGGAGATGAAAACCCAATTGTGATGGCCTGAATTTTTTACAATTTTTACATAAAAACACAAAGGGTCTGTCTCTCCCTGGGACACAATGAGGAGTTCAGGTGGTGCTGTGTGTTAAGCATTAGACTAGGAACCTCAAAGTCATCCGCTCAAGCCCATCAGTTGCTCCATATGAGAAATCGGTGTCTATCTGCTCCTGTCAAGATTCCTAGCCCAAGCAACCTTCAATGGGACCACAATGAGTAGGCCTTGACTTCCTGGCAATCGTATTTTATGTAAAGAAATGGACTTCCCCAGGATCAGGCCAGGAAAGCATGTCATCAATGGTGGCATTATTCAAAGAATTAGAGTTGCCACAATCAAAACAAAACTCACTGCCATTGAGTCCATTCAGACTCATGGCAATCTGATAAGACGAGGTAGAGCTGCCCCTGTGGGTTTCTGAGATGGTAACTCTTTATGGGTATAGAAAGACTCATCCCCAATGATAAACAAGTTGCAATCTAGATGAGAAACCTCAAAGTCCACATGAAAGAAGCACACCAGCCTGCCCAACATGATTGCTGTAGACAAAGCAGGTGCATAAGCAAATGTGGTGAGGGGAGTTGATGGTGCCTGGATATCAAGGCATATGGAGTCTGGGGCCTTAAAGGCTAAAAGATAAATAAGAGGCCATCTAGCTAAGAAGCAACAAAGCCCACATGTAAGAAGCACAACTGCCTGGTTGATCATGAGGTGTTGAGGGGACCAGCTATTAAAGAACAAAAAATCATATCATTGTGAATAAGGGGGAGTGCAGAGTGGGAATCCAAAGCCCATTTGGAAGCAACTGGACATTCTCTCACAGAAGGCTTGGGGAGGGGACAAGACACTCAGGCTGCAGTGTAGCAACGATGAAGCATACAATGTTCCTCTAGTTTCTAGATGCTTCCTCACCCACACCGCACTATCAAGATCCCAATTCTACCTTACAAATCTGCATGGGCTGGAGGAGGTACAATAGTACAGATAAGAACTGTAATCACAGAGAATCCAGGACAAATAGACCCCTCTGGACCAATAATGTGAGTAGCAAAACCAGGAGTGTAAGGGTAAGGTGGCGTGGGAAAAGAAAACCAATCACAAGGATCTACATATAACACCACCCCTGGGGGACGGACAACAGAAAAATGAGTGAAGGGAGACATTGGGCAGTATAAGACATGACAAAATAATAATAATTTATACATTATTAAGGGTTCCCGAGGGGGGGGCGGGGGGGGAAAGATGGGGAGTGGCTACCAGGGGATCAAGTAGAAAGCAAGTGTTTTGAGAATAATGAGGGAATCAAAGGACAAAAGTGCTTGACATAATGGATGTATGTGTAGATTGTGATGAGTTGTACGAGGCCCCAATGAAATGATTTTTTTTAAAAGAAAGACTCATCCCACCACCCCCTCTCTATGTGGGCTCCTACACTCTTTTATTAGTTAATGCGTGTAGCTGTCATATTCATGGGGATTCTATATCAAGGCACACACACACCCACTTATTTAATTTACTTTTGCACTGTGAGCATTTGCATATTAAAACACAGACAGCTTTATTATTAATGGGTTTCATTCCCTCTTCATGGGTCAGGGCAGTTATTGGTCTTTCAGAAATCATATGCGAAGGTAGGTAATCAAAAAGTAAAACCCCCACCCCACTGCCATCCAGATGATTTTGATCCCCAGTCGGCTTTTTAAGACTGTTCATCTCTAAGAGTGGAGGCAGCTTCATCTCTCTTCTGAGGAGCAGCTGGTGCACTGGACTTGTCCACGTTTCCATGAGCAGATTCACATCAAGCCATAGGACCACCAGGTATCTATGAATTCAGCTCCAGGCTCAGAAAGGGGGTGAATCCGAAGGCTCATTGTTGAACAGGAGGTGGTGCTGAGGTGTGAAGATGGAGTGCGAAGTTGTCATTCAGCTGGCTTCCTGAGCACCAGGACCACTGTCTGTCTAGCTTCCGTTTGGCCTAATTAACCCAGAGTCAGGTCAGAGTGGGTGCTTAGGAAGGAGTGAGTGGATGACTCATGACAAATGCATGTGGAATCCAGCACAGAACCAGAGCCAGGGCTCTAGGTTCATGTCGGGAGGGCATAACATTGGCATAGCAATGTGAGGCTTGATTTCCAAAAGAAGTCAGCATCCAGAAGAAGAGTCCTTGATCTGGGTCTACCTGAAAGATAGTGTCCCTGATGTCATGACCCAGAGCCTCAAGTAAGATCTTACAGTTCTCTTATCTCAAGGCAGCCTTGTGTTCCCATCCTCACGTGTAAGTAACAACCCCAGGGGCCATAGCATCTTGTCAACTACACAGAAGGCTGGTCTCAACCTCTTGTCACTGGGCAGAAACAGGGGTCATTCAGGAAGAAATGAGTGTCCAACACTGGCCCGATAATTTTCCAGTGTTCTCCGTGTCTGTCCCTCCTCCTCCTCAGTGTGGCCTCAAGTGACTGTGACCTTCAGGTAGATCCACACCCACCTTTCCCAGATTTGAACTCTTGCTGCTATTCTGTATTCACTTCCTTGTTCTCCAGATCCATGAATAATGTAGGTGCCCCTTCCTTCAGATTCCTGCGCTTGCAGGGCTCCATTTAAGTATGTGATACATTAATGACTACAACTATTAGGGCAACTGATGAGAGAAGGGACTCCCCTTTGGCAGAGGGTGGGTACCTATCTTAGAGTGCCAATGCATGGATGCGAGGTGGAGCTCACCAGATACCTTACATCAGTCCAGGTGGGACATGGAAGCCCTTTGGGTCACTGGATGCCAAACGTGGCTACACAAAAGAATCGTTGGGAGATTTGTTGAAAGGCAGGTGTGGTGGAGAGCCCTGGTGGCATATGAGCTATGCCTTGAGCACAAGGTTATCATTTTTGGACCCACTAGCTTCTCCAGAAAATGAGACTTTCTACTTCTGTAAAGTCTTACTACTGTAGAAACTCAGTTCTAGCCTGTCCTGTTAGAGTCGCTGTGTTCGGAATGACTCCATGGTAGTGAGTCTGATTGGGTTTGGGGAACTCTCAGGGCATCTGATTTCAGAGGCTCTGAATCAAGGCCTAGAATCTGCGTCGTCCTGTGTACCCTGTTGATGTTGAGGAGGTACTGAGTTGTAGCCTCGTCCTGGTGACATGCTGGTGCAATGCTTGGCTGTTAACTAAAAAGTTGGCAGTTCAAACCCACCCAGTGTCTCTGCAGGAGCAAAGGCCTGTTGATCTGACTCCAGGAAGATTACAGCCTAGAAAACCATATGGGGTAGTTCTACTCTGTCACAGGGGTGGGGGGGGCAGCGTGGATGTTACTGCAAGTGAACAATCCACTTGAGGGTAAACAACCAATTTATTTTCTTAATGTGTAAGCAGGAGTTTTATACCAAGAAGGAATTACAGATCCAAAAAGCTGCCCAGCTCAGTCCAACTCAAGTTTCATTTTGATGCTTGTTCACAAGCCCCTCTTCGATGCGCTCAGCCATGTGCAATGATGCAGGACACAGGGAGATCACAGGCCAGTGGACGGTGCGTGCGGAACACACAACAACTGGACTTAGACCAACCTCCTTGTGAGGAGCAGCGACAACTTGACCCAGGTCACAGGAGTCTATTGGCAGAGTCGGAACTAGGACTATCTGACCTTATGACTGGGTGGCGAGATCATTCGGGATGGGAAAGAGGATCTTACATTTCACTCCAGAGGCTTCTGCCTACTCTGCCTATCGAAAATGAGGTCCGAGGGGATGCAGAAAGGTTGCTTCATCTTATTGCAAGCAGTAAATTTACTGTAAGCTATATGGGAGAGAAGTAATGAAATCTCTACCAAGGTTAGTGGAACAAGAACTTATCCATAAATCCTGCCATGTCTATAGCCACAGGACACTGATGCAAACAACAGATGGATACAATTCCCCATCTACCTTGTTGGAGCACCTTGATTGTAAGTCTCACAACTGAGGGAAAATGGGGCTCGGAGACAATGTTATCTCTGATGTATTAAGTTGGATGAAATGGGAGGCATTATCCCAGAAGAGGGAGGTCAGCCAAAAGGAAGAACCACAGGGGGTCAGGAGAGACATGGGAAGAGTGCAAGGATTCAATGTCACTGGGTGGGGAAAGAAGGGGATAAAACGAGGACCCGATACCGAGGGCTCCACACAAAGAAAATGTTTTGCAAATGTTGATGGCCACCTATGTACAAGTGTGCTTAATACAATTGAATGATGGGCTGTTAAAAGATTTGGAAGAGACCCCCAATCAATTGCTTATTGAAAAAAAGAAGGAAAAACTATATCCTCAGACCTTGCCCCCTCCCTGCCACCAAAAAAAGTTAAAACTATCAGAAGTCAGTATTGTTTGTATAGAGTCCTGCAATAATGATGATCTATGGAGATAGACACACACCTTAAGTGGGTGTGGGGATGGAGGCGAATAGACACATGATATTTGCATATGTGTATTTCCTTATGCTGCAAATATGCTTGTTGTGGTTGTTGGTAGACACCATCAAGTCCGTTCCAAGCCCTTGGCAACTCCATGCACAACAGAAGGAAACACTGTCTCACCTCACCCTCTCCTCACCATTGTTCTCATGCTTCCGGAGCCCACTGTTAGAGTCAGGGGGTCCATCCCTCTCCATGAGGAACTTCTTGCCTTTTGCTGCCCCTTGACTTTCCCAAGCATGACGTCCTTCTCCGGGGATGGAGCTCTCCTGACAATGTGTTAGAAGCACGTGAGACAAAACAGATGAAGCTTAAAGGGGCGAAGTTGTGAAAACTTCTGGGACATAGCTAAATGCCTTGGAGAAATGGGTCGTTGGGTCTGAGGACACAGGACCAAGATGTTAGGGGACAGAAAGATCAAGTGACATAACAGAGTTGACAAAATCAATATTCCACATTCTACTTTGGTGAGTAGCAATGGGGCTCTTACAAGTTTGTGAGAAGCCACATAAGGTGCAACTATTGGTCTCTCCCTGTCCTGAGGAAGAAAGAATGATGAGACTTGAAAGGCATATGGAAATAATGAGTCCAATGGACAACGAACCCCTCAGTTTCCCTAACCTGATACTGGAAGAACTAGATGGTGATTTGCCATCATTGCCAACTCCTCTAAAGGGATCACACTAGAAGATCCTGGGTAGAGTAAAAGAAAAAAATGTGGAATCAACTCAAAATCATTAAAACAAACAAAAAGGCTGATTGATTCTTACAGAGACTAATTGAACACCTGAGACTATGAGTCTTAGGCACCCGTCCGGTCTGGATGTGAACTCATTGCGTGGCTCAATTTTCAGTCCTGTGGGTCTGTAAAGGGCACAATAACTGTAGGAAGGTATGCACACTTTGGAATAACCAACCATCCAGTATCCAAAAGGTATCATTTACCCAAGAAAAACATTAAGAAAGACTGGGAAAGGAGGGAGGGAAAGAGGAAATTCGGGAAGGAAGGAGGCTAAGTAGCTTGTGAGGCCTGAAATCCATGAGCTGATACAAGATGTGTGTGAATTGATGAATGGACAGCAAATGGCCTGCTTAGTCCTGGTGGCAGAGTGGGTTCTGTGCTGGAATGCTAAACAGTAGGTCATCAGTTCAAAACCTCCAGTCACTCTGCAGGAGAGAGATGAGGCTTTCTACTTCCATAATGAGTTACGGGCTTCAAAACGCACAGGGGCAGTTCTGTCCTGTCCTGTAGGGTCACGATGAGTCAGAATGGCCTCGATGGCAGTGAGTGTGAGTGCTGTGTCAATCTCCGCCGCACTGTCAATACAAAGGTAGAAGAGGGGGCTGAGCCCCGGTGGCGTAGTGGTTGTGCACGGGACTGCGGCCCACTGGGACGAAGGTTCAATTCCAGCAGTGGGGCTGGGCCTCCTACTCCCACCACCAGAGAGCAGTGATGGCCCCCCCGAAAAAAAAAACAAAGGAAGAAGAGGAAGTAGCAGTAAAAGAAGAAGAAGAAGAAGAAGAAGAAGAAGAAGAAGAAGAAGAAGAAGAAGAAGAAGAAGAAACCGCAAACCCTAAACCAAGCAAAAAATACATGGACAAGTGCAGAGAAAATGATCACTGTCCATCCAGCATGTAGGGAGGCATAAGCAATCCAGGAGCAGAGGGAAGATTTTGGATGGCATAAGAAACCACACAATAATAATAATTTATAAATTATCAGGGGTTCATGGGGTGGGGGTAAAAACGAGGAGCAGATAACAAAGGCTGAAGTGGAAAGCAAGCGTTTTGAGAACGATGAGGGAAACAAATGTACGAAAGTACTTGACGCAATGGATGTATGTGTGGATTGTGATAAGCGTTGTACAAACTCTCTATAATATGATATAAAAAAGTGAAAGGGAAGAAAAGAAACTGTTTCCGTGACCTGTACTCCCATGTCACTTTTCTCTTTTGCTGGAGATTCCCTCCTGGATGCCTATCTCTTGGAGGTTTGAAAGTGTTCAAACCTGTGGGAGATGTATAGAGAAAGCGCCCCCCCCAAAAAAAAATAGTCAATGAAATATAGGCCAAGGTGCATTGGAGGTGGTGCAAACACCAGTCCTTTTAAGACACCCTTTTGGATCCTGGGCATGCACTAGCCAGGACCGTGGGACAAGTCCCGGCAGGCTCCCAGCTGTCAGTTTATTGCTTTGACATAATTTAAGGCAGCCCCCTTGGAAGGCTCCCGGGATGGCAGCTGCTGTGTGAGCAACTGAGTGAAAACAATGCCAACCTTCTTTATTTAGAATAGACACTTCATAATTTGGTCCCGAAATGGCAAATCTGTCTAGTCCCTACCACTGGCCTTCTACGGCCAAGGCGGCTTCAATCCAAGGGATTTCAGCAGAGTTCAGCAGGTGCCTGTCTATTTATAGCCAACGGGCTGCCAGGGGTCACTTCATGCCTATCTCTGAGCAGGAGAGGTCAAAAGGGCTTTATTGGAGAGAGAGAGAGAGAGAGAGAGAGAGAGAGAGAGAGAGAGAGAGAGAGAGAGAGAGAGAGAGAGAATACAGGCTGCTGTGGCCTGCTGCCAGTCCATCTTAGTGCACGTCACAGAGGGAGGTTCAAGTGTCACAGGGCGTGGAACTGCAGTGAGCTCGGTCATGGGTCAAGGCCATGGGTGTCAGAAACCCACGATTTAGACCCAGTTCCACCACTCCTAATGTACTGTGTGACTTGGGGCAAGGGGCTTGCCTTCTCTGCACCCCAGCTTAATTCTTTCTCGAGGGAAATGTTGCAGCAAATAATCCATGGTGCTATTGACCATGATGAGTTGTTTGGCACCTGGAGGGAAAAAAAAGACAAGAAAAGGAAAGAAGAAAAGAAAAACCTAGAGTGGAATCGCCATCTGATTCCTTATTCCAAAACAGATTGCAGAGAAGTGCAAAGATCTCAATGTGAAACAAAAGATGCTCTGAAGGGGCTCGAATGGAGCATCCCTCACCCTCTGCCTGCCTTTCAGGACAGAGTAGACCTGTCCCCATGAGCTTCCACTGCTGTCCATCGTTATGGGAGCCGAAGCGGCCTCTTTCTCCTGAGCTGGTGGATTGGAACTGCTGGCCTTGTGGTCAACAGCCTCAGACATACCTGATGCACTAAACCACCCAGAACAAAGCGTAGGGAGAGAATTGCTTCAAAGACTGAGATAAGTGGCTAAAACAGGCAATTTCAAAAACTGTGGCGAGTTTATACATATGAATGAGGAGCTCTGCTGGTGTCGTGGTGACCATGTGGGCTGCGGTGAGCAGTTAGAAAACATGGGCCACTCTGTGGGAGGACGACGTGGCTTTCTACTTCCGGATAGTCGTAGGGACACAGAAACCCACAGGAACCATTCGACCCTGCCATCACGGCTTGCGACCAGCCGGAATTGACCCCATGCAAGGGAGTTTTGTATACATATGTGTATGTGTACACAAACAAAAAAACAAATTTAAAAACCAAACTCATCGCTCTCACGTCAATGGCAACTCATAGTGACCCTATCTGGCAGGATAAAACTGTCCCTGTGCATTGCTGAGACTGACTGTAACTCTAACCTTTGAAGGTAGCAGCTTAACATGTAATCATTACCCCACCCATGTGTGTGCACGCGTGCATGCACACACACACACAGGTAAATGAGAATATCTGACTTTCCAACAATTTTCCCATGTGCAATTTGGCAACCTTCATTATATTGCCCAATCACTAACGGTGCAACTGTTGCCACTGTCTTTCGAAATTGTACCATCACCTTTAACAGAAGCTCAGTTGAAAACTGGCTACGTTTTTGCTATTTCTCTCTACTGTAATGCAATGTTAAACGCTCCATTGGGCAGGCGAGTGAGTCTTTGCAAAGCAAGGAATAATACCTAGGGTATAGATTTGACGGCTCTGAGTACCCTGAGATGTCCCAACATGGGCCAAAAGACTGAGGTCGTGCAAAGTTGCCAGACTAAGGATGTAGCAAAGGCCGACACGATAGCATGGAAGGCAAGCAAACAAAGGTTTTCTAGTCCTAATGTGGGGAGAGCTCCATTTTAACCACAGTCTTTCTCCTAATATGCAATCACATTAGTTAGTTAGTTGGGGGCTGGCTGATTTCTTGCTTCCCTAGTTTACATGTCCAGCTTCATGAGAGGAGTCGGCTGAGTCCCCACTGTGCTCCCGGTGCTGGAACAATGGCTGACACACAGTAGGAGCTCGGCAAGCACTCGTGGAAGGAATGAGCGAGTGAGCTTCTATAGCTCAGTAAGAACAGGATGGAAAAGCCATTAGGAAAATGATCAAAGAATAATGAATAGGCAATTCACAGAGCAAACACAAAGGGCCAATACTACATAAAAACATGTGCGGGCTCGGTAAGAAGAAATGCACAGAAAAGCAGCATGACGATGATTAAGATGTCTTTTTCCACCTCAGATGAGAAACTATCAATGTGGTGGACAAAGCCCAGTGCTGGTGAGGGGTGGGTGAGACAGGCACCATCATTCACCCTTGCTGCACATCGAAATCAGCACGCCGTTGGGAACATCTCTTGAAGGAGCAGTGGACCAGCATCTCCTCTTGCCAGCATTCATTGCAAATAGAAAAACGAAAAAGAAAAAAGTAAACTATCCTAAATGTCTTCAGGGGAGGATTGAGTCAAGAAACTTTCCAGATAATGGCATACTAAAATACCTGCGACTCATGACTCGGCATTTAGGCTCTGTGGTCGGACTGCTTACACATGACGATCCCCTCTGGTCTTTATGATCTTTGTGACCCTGATCAACTTCCTAAACCTCGCTGTGCACTACTGCTCAGACCTCAAAAATGGGGACAATAGGTGAAACCTCCTTCAGAGACTTATGAAGAGGAGACAAAGTCTGTGTAGCAGGCTTAGAGCCGTTGTGCAGTGAGCCTACTTGAACCTGTTGCATTTTCTTGGGAGTCTTAGTGACTTAGGATACTAAAGGCAAGCCTAGTGGTTAGATCCTACCGGCTATGCCCAGGAAGGAAGACGAGGCTGCACGCCCCTCTCAAGATGGGTTGTTGTTACATCAATGCTGACTCCTGGAACAGGGCCAACACTGCTCCTAGGAAGTCCGGTTCCAGCCTTCTAGCTGTCATGTTTGATCCCATTGTTGCAGCTGATGTCTCAATCCATCTCTTCCCGGGTCTTCCTCTAGTCCACTCCCTCCTGCGTCCTCAAGCAAAATGCCCTTCTCTGGGGACTGGCCTCTCCTGAAGGAGATTCAGAGTTGCAGAAACCCTGCATAGGATCGCTGCGAGCCCAAATCGACTCAGTGGCCACCAGTGGGGCTTTCTCTCCTATTTTGTTTTGTATCTTACTATTTCCAGTACTACTCAGAAAGTGGCAGTGACGATGTAGCCACAGAAGGGGACACGGTCAATCTTCATATGTTAAATGCTCTGCTCACATTAGAGTGCTGTGAGCAGAGACAGAGGGAGGTGACTTGGGTGATGTCTGGATGGACAGATGGACTGCTGTCTAGCATGGTTACTTCAGGGCAGCAATGTGAGAGAAGTGGATTTTCGCTTTGATAATGATTAGATTTCATTTAAACAAGTGCGTGTCCATTTTATCATAAACAAAAGATGTAAAGGTGGAGGGGAGAAAGCTTCATTTGGAGCTCTGGGGACAGTTAATCCCATCAAGCCTTACAGCCGCAGTCATTGGCCACGGTCCAAATACAAGTTAAGCCTCCTGCCCATCATCTGCCCTCTCCCCATACGATCCCCACTGGACTCTGCACTTCCAGCACCACTACCCTTGATTCATCTGTCTCCCCACTACTGCCTTCTCTCACTCTTCTCAGTGTCCTCTGGAAACCTCATCCTGTGGGAAAAAATCTGCCCCCTTCGTGGCCCCCTCCTCGTCCCTCCTCCTCCTGTGATACACAAACGCACACTGCCACCCTTACCCACAAAATAAACTTCATATAACACCCGTCTCTTACCTCCTACTCGCTGAAGAGGAACTCATGGCTTTGCCAGCAGTGCCCTCTAGTGGGTACTTCCCACACTTACACAACACAATCACCCTAGGGCTGGGAGGTGGGGTCTGTGCTCTCGTTCCCTGTTTGCTTCCAGACCGTTAGTCCTTCGCCGGCCAACTCCTCCTCATGCCATCTGGCTACAGCACCCTCTTCTCTCCTCTCCTCTCCTCTCCTCGTCGACTCCTCTTATTAAAATCACTCCTTCCTGCTCCCCCTCCCCACCCCATTCAACGAAGAGTTCAACATCTGGCTCACTGTCTTCTCCACCCCAAGTCCTGACATCATTCTGGGTGAGTTCAACATCCATGGTCCATGTCCAGGACACACCCCCATCTTAGCCTTACCATGCTTCCTCATCCTTGAAAATCACTCCATCTCAGCAGCTTCGCCTCCCTCCATCATCTCCATCCTTCTCGCTAAGCCCCCAGCCTTCTCTCCAGGCTCTTGAGCCCCCTCCAGCCTCCCACCTGTCAGCTCTTCTTACCTTGTTCTCTCTCTCTCTCTCTCTCTCTCTCTCTCTCTCTCTCTCTCTCTTGCTCTCAGGCTCTTTCTCCCCTTGCAAATGATAAGGATGGTGATAAGAATCACAGTGACTATGTATATGCCAACCCCCCAACAGCATTTCAATCACCTCATGTCATTCTCACAGTAACTCCATGAGACAGTGGCTGCTGTCTTTTTGTCTGTGGTTTCTATGTTTGTTTTTCCAAAAGATGAGTGGATGGAGGCTCAGAGAGGCTGAGTGATGTACTCAAAGTCCCAAAGCTGGTTTAGGGGCCTCTGGGCTGAGTTTGGAAAGCAGATGTGCGTCTGAAGTCCTGGAAAATTGATTTCAGAATCTTGCTTCTCTCTCGCCAGGCTTGCTCTGTCTACCACATCCACCAGGCAGAACTCCCCAGCCTGGAGAGATTTAACGGACAGCCTCCTCCTCTGCCCTTACCTCCAGAGGGAGGAATAGGGCTGGAGAAGAGGCCATACCTTTGTTGATTAGTCCCACTAGAAAGTAATTGTTTCCAACCTCAGCTGGGCCCTCCATTTGGCTAAACAACCCTTCTCAGTAACCATCCTTCCAAGAGTACTTTCAAACTTTCTCCGCTGCCCTCTGCAGTCAGACTGGCTGGATTAGTATCCTACCTCGGCCACTTCCAGTCTCCATCCCCATGCAAGCCTTTAAGGAAGGGTGAGGCAGGAGAAAAGGGAATGAGGGGAAGGGGGAAGTAATTTAATGCCTTCTGTGTACCAGCCCATGGGCCAGGTACTTTGCATGGGGAAATCCTGCCGCCCCCCCCCTCCCTCGGACAATTCCCGAAGGGAGCTGCTAGCACAACTTTGCTTTCCAGAGGGGTAGACCGAGGCATGATGAGGTTCAGTATAAGGCTCTTTGTCAAAGGGACAGTCTATGACTGGAGAAGTCATTTCCTTGGTTTGTATCTTCCTGATCTTGATGGAGGGTGTTCTAGTAGCTCAGTGGATAAAGTACTTGGTAGTGGGGTCTGAAAAGTAAATTGTTGGAATTCTGCCACCCCCAACTCCACAGCACGGTCAGGGTGGGGGTGGGGGCTCAAACGTGACGGTTTCTAGGAAGATTGTAATCTGGGGAAGTCCCCGTACAGTTCCTCTCTGCCTAATTAGGTCGCTTTGAGTTGGAACCCCGCTGGGCAGTGATGGGTTGAGTTGCTTGCTAGACCTTGGTAGCCTGATGAATTCCTGCAGCAGCAGGCTACACAGTTTCCCTGCGACCTAGCTCAGGCCCTCCGAATCAACCCTTTCTCTGCGGGTGGGGGGATCTTTCGAAAAGCGTCCATGTGACTGTCTTTCTTTTTGCTCAACTATCAAATCCTTCCCTCAGTCTTTCCAATGAACAGACCTCATATTTCATCACTCAGTCCCTTCTATCTTGTTGACTGTGTCTACTGCCTCACCTGCCTGGAGCCGGCCACACAGCTGGCGGGGTCTGTGCGGTTTGGCTTGGCTTGGCTTGGCTTTTATGTAGAGGGTGGCACCCTGCTCTTCTCCCGTTCGAAGTCTGTGTTCTGCCTGCGCTCCCCAAATCCTTGGCACCCCTTTTTCTTGTCTTCAGTTCTGGAATAATCTCCCACCGCCTTGCCTATTTCCTTCCCCATGTGGAGAGTGGCTTCAGGGCCAAGGCCTGCTTTGCTGGCCTCCATCCTACCCAGGGAGTCAGTCACACCTGTGCCTGGCTCAATCTCATGTTTGTCGACTGACTGGCAGATGGAATGAATGGAGTGACTTGGCGGGGGTAGAGGTAGGGGGCTCTCCCTCAGAAAGTTTTGTGACATGAGCTGTATGGTATCTGGTTTTTGGATGGAGCGGCAGCAGTGTTTCCCTATGGCTACAGTCTATGACAAATCGTCTGCATGTGGACAAAGACTGGGAGAGAACTGCCTCCCCACCCCCATTCCCATTAAGAATGGTGGCAGAGTGGTGAGTTGAGGGATACTGGCACCCACCCTCCCTTCACACCCCATGTTTTCAAAAACAGCTCTTTGATGCTGTGAGCTGGTTGTTTGGGCAATAGGGCAAGCAGTGTAGACATACAATCTGGGACTTCATGGAGGGGGATCGGCAACCTAAATGTATTGAAGCTCTGAGGACCTTGCTGCAGGTTGATGACAGAGGGTGGTGGTGGGAGAAGAGACTTATTCTGACCAGGGTTCTCTTGGACAAGAGTCTGGGGAATTCGAGTGGATTCACTGGACTTAGAGGAGAATTGTCAAGTACTTTCCGAACTCTTGCCTTGAGGGTTTCTGTCTTTCTTTTCTTCTTCTTCTCCTTCTTCTTCCTCTTCTTCTTCACTCCTCTCCTCATCCTCCTTTCTTCTCTCTCCCAAAACTGGATGTCAAACAAAGCTGACTTTGATTTGCAGTGAGATTCTCACCTCCTTCAACTCAAGTCTTTCAAAGTCTCCTTGAAACTGGACCAGCTTTTAGGGGTCAGGGTTGTTGATTGGGGAAACGGTTCCCCTGGATTTGACTGGTGTAGAAATGACTCCCCCCCTTCTTTTTTTCTGGCTCTAAAATAAAATGTTTAGGAATTTTTTTGCCAAAATGATGAATTTCTTCCTTTGCTGCATCAGGATTTCCAAAACTGTCTATGGTGCTATAATTTATAAGCGCCAGCCCCCCCCCCAACTCCCCCCCAGCAAAAAGGGTAGGCGCACTGTGCACACCGAGATTTAGATGAGGAATATTATGTCTTGATCGAGTTCATATAGATAAGCTCGGGACACACTCCCAACAGCCTTTGAGGTAGAGACATTTCTTGTCTTCCTGCTGGAAGAGGTCAAACAGATTTGAAACAAGAGTTCAGATGGCTGCAAAGGCAAGCTATAAGGGATTGTCTGCCCTTCCTTTAGGCTTATTTTCCTTCACAAGTATAGTTTTGTTTTTATTTAATCCCGACATGTGTCATATTCTGACTCTGCAGTCAAATTCTCCCCTTCTAGACAGGAGAGCAAAAGGAGCCATGGTGGCCACCAGTTCCACGGTGGGCTGTTCCCTGCAAGGTCAGAAGTAGGAAACAACCAACCACCTCTGGGGGAAAAAAGATGGCACTTTCTGCTCATGTAAAGAGCTACAGGCTCAGAAACCCAGAGAGGCAGGCCTGCCCTGTCCCAGAGGGTCCCTGTGAGTCGGCATGGACACAATGGCAGTGAACTTGGATTGGTTTTAGCAGAAGAGCCTGGAAATGAAGGCTTGTGTAGTGCAATGGGACTGCATGGGTTTCAGGCAGATGCTGAAGAAAGGCCTGGAGATTCGCTGCCACAAACCAGCTCCTGAAAACTCGGTTGATCCCAGTGGGTTTCTCCATCTGCAAGCTATCATGGGGATGGCACAGAAGTAGGCAATGGTGCATTCCATGTGCAGTGGGCTTACCACGAGTTGGGATCCAATTGGAGAACAGCGAGCACTATTTATTGTGTGCCAGGCACGTGGTGAGGGCTTTGCCAATATGAGCTCATTTCATTTGCATAAACAACCTTAGGAGGAGGGACTGTGATGAACACCAGGCGATAGACTGGGAAGCAGGATTAAGGCGGGAGGATCAATGGGGGGAGTTATTTGCAGAGGGTCAGGCAGGCTAGGTTTGACTCAGAACCTTGTGTGGGCCAGTGTAGGCGATCCGGGATCTCGTCTATGCTAAGACTCAGGCCTCAAGATGTTGTTGCAACACAGATTTGAACTGCTGGGGCTACCTTTTCTTTACCCCAGCCTAACTATGGTCTGCTCCCAGGACTTCTTGGGGGGAGGAAGGACAAGACTCTAAAGCAGCGCTTCTCAACCTGTGGGGGTCAAATGACCCTTTCCCAGGGGTTTTCCAATTCACAACAGTAGCAAAATGACAGTTATGAAGTAACCATGGAAATAATTTTATGGTTGGGGGTGACCACAACACGAGGAACTGTCTCGGGGTGCGGCATTGGGCTGCCTTCTTGGGCAAATGGGCTGCCTTCTTGACATCTCCACCAGCTTTCATGTGTTCTGGTGTTCGGCAGCATACTTTTTTTTTTCCAAAGCCCTCTCCCGACCTGGTCTTGCTTCTCTCTCTCTCTCTCTCTCTCTCTCTCTCTCTCTCTCTCTCTCTTTCTCTGTGCACAAACCTGCCTCACCCTCTCAGAGTCAGACCAAGACAATAGTGGCCGCTCAGCCCAGAAGGAGGGGCAGCCAAAGACCCAGTAAGGTCCACCCCATCAGCTTGAAAGCTTCACTCGAACATCTGGTTTGGGTTTGCAATCCAATTCAACAATGATTTATTGTGGGCCTGCCAGCTGCAGAGGTTCTGGAATAGGCCAGGCAGCAAGTGATGCAAAGATAAGTAACTTCTTGTCTGTGTCCTTGAAAGAGTTTAGTAGGTGGCAGCGTTGTGTAGACCTGAATCGGCACCCTTCCTGCCACCAGCCTGTGCCTAAGTGGTTTGCCTGGCACTTATTACCTTCTGGAATCTTCTCGGCAAGTTCTGTGATAGGTGGGTGGGGAAATCTATTATTGCTTCCTTTCACTCAGGAGGAAACTTGGCCCAGGAGAGGAAGTGATTGATCCAAGGTCACAGTGAGGAAGTGACTAGGTATATCTGGCTTGAAAGTCTAGATTCTTAGCCATTGCCATACTCTGCTCACCATGATGGCTGAAAATTGACTGAGTTCCAATAGCCCAAGAGGAGCCCCGGTGGCTGAGTGGGTTAGGTGCTGGGCAGCTAAACTCAAGGTAAGCAATGCGAAACCACCAGCTTCCACTTCAGAAACTCCCAGTGGCAAGTCTACCCTGTCCTGCAGAGCCATCATGAGTTGAAATCCACTTGGCAGCAGGGGGTTTGAGTGTCTGTTTGGTTTATAGGTCATGGGCTGCGGACATAATTTCTTTGGTAACTTCCACGATCTCAGCAAGCATCACTGCTCCCTGGCCGTTTCCACCCTTCAGGTCTAGAAATTCACTCACACCCATGGCTCTATTTTCAGGCAGGACATACAAAGCAACAAATAAATGGCATGACTCTAAGGGGGGCGCATCAAATTAGGGAGGTCCACACATCTTAGAATTATCAACCATTTGAATGATCCAAATGGTGACATTCACTCAAGAACAAACGTTCAGAAGGACCAGGAAAGAAGGAGAAACAGAAACAGGAAACACCAGGAGGAAATGCAGTACGTGATTTTAATCTCTGAGAGGAAGGAAATGTGCACACATTGTTGAATGGAAAACGGACCTGCTCTGTAAACCCTTATGCAATTCACAATGAAAAGGTAAGAGAAAGAAAGAAGGGAGGAAGATAGTCGACTAGAGCTCACACAAAGTGAAACAGTTGTGATTTCCCCTTTCCAGATGAGAAAACTGAGGTTGCCTTGGGAAGTACTGGAACTGGGACACGAACCTAGATTATTCCAACACCCCAAAGGAGTGCATAATGGAGATACCCATGGGACACGAGCATTGAATTGTGCCTGGAGATGTTTCATGGTGGGGGGAGCGTTGGAGAGGGAGTGGGGATTCTGATGGGTGAAACTGAGGGAGAGGACCTCCCAGGCAGACAAGGACCCAAAGACAGGAATGATGGGGCTTTTTTTTTTTTTTGACAAGAGGCTGCTGGTTAATGTAGTTTGTCAGCAGGGAACCCTAAAGGGAAAGGGAGCGGTGGGAAGGAAACTGGATATTCTGAGGGTTTTTTTTTAAGTCAAATTGAAAAGTCTTGTTTTTCAATTAAGAGCAGCTTCTCCATGCAAAAGGCTTTGCAAATGATGCTGTCAGGCAAGACATCAGCAAGCGCCCATGGGTCTCTTGCTGTGTACATAGTATGGAGCTGAGCTAGCTCCGTGGTACATACAAAACAAAGGACTCCCTTCCACAAGTGTGTGGTTGGGGAGACGAGATACACACACCTGAAATAGCAGGCACCTTGTGATCAGGAGCCAAGGGAATGTTACCGTCGGTCAGATGTCCAGGAACACGCAGATGGGGACCAGTTGGGAGATGCTGTGATGGGATGGGTTTGGGTCTTGGGCACGGTCATAGGTGTGGATGGAGAAGAAAGGAAGGTAGGCGAGGCTGCCCCTCTTCAAACCACTACGGTCCCCTTCCTTATCTTAACGTTTGGGGGGCCACGGAAGGAGAGGGGGGCCCTGCTAGGGACCATATGAGGTCAGCGACAGACTGTGGGAGCAGAGACACAGGGCCAGGGACCCGATCATCCTGATCCTCCAATTTTCTACACTTAGCTCTAGTTCCTGGCAGCTCCCCCAGCTGCCGGCTTGTATGTGTACGTGTGAGTGGTATTTTAAATTAAGCGGTGAGTGCTTTCAGCTCATCATAAACATGCTAAAAAGCTTCAGCCACAGCCTGAGCCCACCCCCTCCCCTTAGACTCAGGCAGCAGCTGGGGCCACTCGACCCCACACTCTAATGCGTGCTGCCTATGACTCACCACCGCCAAAAAAAAAAAAATGGAAAAAAAGGACTATTTCACTCAGCCTGGGTAGCTGATTCTTGGTTGTGGTGGGAAAGCTCTCTCCGAATTTGGAAAGCAAAGGTCCCCATCCCTGCCCTGATGGCTGATCATTCTACCACTGATGGAGCCCCTACTATGTGCAAGGCATGTTGGGTAAGTCCCTTCATCTTGCTCACTTTTTCATTTCCTCATCTGCCAAATGCATGCTCTCCTCCTGCCTGTTTTCTCCCCTCTTACCAGGGCCAGGTGCCTGAGGCACACGCTTCTTTCAATTTCTGGAATCTTCCCAAAGGCTTCTTCTACCTCAGGACCTTTGCACGTGCTATTCCTTCTGCCGAGATGGTTCTTGCTCTTGCTTTTGGCCTGTAAAGAGACTTGCTGACAGTCTTACAGTCTCCCCACACATACTGCTGTGATACTCCTTTTCTGGGGCTGCCTTTCTCTTCCCAGGCTTCCTTGTAGTGCCAGTGCATCATCACCCTCACCAACCTACATTTACACACATCTTCTGCGAGTGTTACAGCCAGGAGGGCCAGGACCTTGTCTGTATGGCTCAGCACCTCCAGAGGAATGCCCAACACATAGTAGGCTGACCATCTGGGAAACATTTCCTGCCTGAGGTTTTTGCCAGACATCTGTTTGCTGAGAGTGGGAACATGGGCAGAACGGTGTCGTGCCACAGTGGGAGACGAGAGGATTTTTCAGGATTACAGGGAGGACTTGCTTCCAAACAGTTTTGTTGTAGGAAGCAGCCCTTGAAGTCTCCCTCCACAGACATAGTGTCTTAGGAATATCAAGCAAAAAGAAGGAAAAGTGTAAGGCTAGCTGTTTTATGAGATGCTGTGTGCCAAGAACTATTCTCACTGTTCGGGAGAGATTATCTCATTGAAACCTCATAAAAACCCAAGTACATAGATTCTATTTTTAGCCCCATTTCACAGATGAGGGAATGGAGACCCTGAGAGGTGAAACAAAGCCCCTGAGATCCTACAGCTCATGAGAGGCAGAACCAAAAGTTGAGCCTAGGGCAGCCTGGGTCCCAGTGCACGCAGTGCATCACTGGCCCCTCCCTGTGGCCCGCATGCACTGCTGCAGCTCCGCCTTTCGCGGAGAACTCGCTGCACTCCCAACTCTGCAGTGGTTGACTGGTCTGTCATTCTCATGAGAGTGTGTGCTCCTAAAGTACAGGGACTGGGGTGTCTTAATTTTGGGTTCCCCCGTATCTGGAACAGAAGCATCTTTTTGCCAGAGTACCCCAACTCAAAGTCACCACAGTCTGGAGAGCTGAACAGAACTGCCCCGATGGGTTTCCGATGCTATACATTTGTATGAGAGCTGAAAGCCTCATCTTTCTCTTATGGAATGGCTGGTAGGATTTGAACCCGTGATCTTGAGGTTAACAACCCAATGCTTAACCTATTCTGTCACCATGGTGCCGTGTGCCAGAGGATCCTAAACCAAACACATGATCATCTAATGGATTCCAACCCTTAAGGATCTTAAATAGGTTTGGGGAACTCTTAACAGATACAGAAAGCCTTGTTTCTCTCCTGAAGAGAAACTGGTGGGTTTGAACTCCTGACCCTGTGGTTGATGGCCTCGTCCACATCGCCACCAATGAATGTTTGTTGACTTTATTTTTTGAGTTCTCAACTTATGGGCTTAAAACAGCATCACTAGGTAAAGGATGGTGGGGCAGATGTGCAGACCATATTTGTGACACTGTCGAAGGCTGTGACATCAAAAGGACTGAGTGCGTGAATTGTTTCTGAAGTGTTCCAGCAAACACTTATTTCCTTCACGTAAAAATATCCCTGTACTTAGTGGCAACAGCAAAAACATTCTTCGTAAGTTCAGCTTACATGGATACCTACAAGGCTATGTGAATGTACTTTTGAGCTATCCAATGATATAATGCAGCGGTTCTCAACTGGGGGCCTGTGACACATTTAGAGGCCAAAGGATCCTTTCACAGGGGTCGCATGGTTCATAACAGTAGCAAAATGACAGCTATGAAGTAGCAACAAAAATAATTTTATGGTTGCAGTCCACACGAGGATGTGCATTAACGGGTCGCAGCACGAGGAAGGTTGAGAACCACTGGCATGGGGTACTATTTGGGCTCCTCAGCGCGAGGTCAGCAGTTCAAAAGTTGCCAGCCGCTCCGCAGCAGAAAGATGAGGCTCTCTCCTCCTGGAAGCCCACAGGGGAGGTTCTACTCTGTAGGGGTGCTATGAGTTAAAATCGACTTGATGGCAGTGAGCGGCTATCATCTATGCACGAGAGGACTGCGAATTACTCCTCACAAAGCAGCATGTTGCAGACCCAGTGCATCCAGTAGTATAGAACACAGAGCCGTGGTAGTCTCGCTAGGTAGGCATGGGACTCCTGACCGTGTGATGGGCACTTTTGCACCTGCCAGTCATTTCGCAGGAGAAAGAGGAGACCCTCTCCTCCTGTAAAGCGTTACAGCCTTGCCAACCCAGAGGGGCCGTTTCACCCAGTCCTAGAGAGGCGCTGGGAATCAGAATGGACTGGACTCAATGACAGTGGATTGTAATTTGGAACAGGACAAAGTCGACAGCAGTGGGGTGAGTCACCGTGATTTAGCTATTATATTGGGTCACACCAACCCTAGGGACACTGAAGAGGTTCATCTTGACTTCCCTGGTTTGTCTGAGCATGTAGCCCTGCGGCTAAGGGTGTGTACACAAGTGGTCCCTGGCGCCAGAGGACACCAGAAAGGACCAGCCTTTCCCTTGTCCTCTGTTTACCAAGTAGCTGGGCCCTTAGGGTTTGCCCAAACTTCCAGTGTTCAAAGCTGATCTTCATTCTTTTTGCAGATCAAGGCAGGGAGTGTGTGGGGGCTGAGGAGTGGGGGCTGAGGGAGGGCAGGAGGAGGGAATTATAAATAAACAAATACCTACAAACCAGCTGGTTTTTAAAGCAGCGTTGGCTTCAATCAGCTCTGCACCACATTCCCCCAACTGGCTTCCGTCAAAAGAACAAGTGGGAACGTTCAGACTGAATGCCTTTCTTTCTTTCTTTATCCTCATCCCCACTCCTGACTAGAGCTTTGGGCTCCAGAAGCCAGTATCCAATCCTCAGTCTGCTGCCCATGACACACAGGGCACCCCCACACAGCACAGCCAGACATTCTATGTGCTGCCTCTGTCCTCCAAAAGAATTGGGCCATTGTGCTATTACACTAACGAGAGTAATAACCCGCGAGGCTTATGTCATTGCCGTTTGCGTGAAAAAGCAGTCATCATATGCTGGTCGTTTAACGCCGCTGGGATTGCAACCCTGTTGTCATCACTCGAGACTCTTGTCCAAGCCCCTCCACGGGAGTTCGCCAGCTCAATCCAGTGTCCATGGGCCGCTCTGAGGCAGATGATCTTTCTGGAGGCGTTCTAACCCCCCAAAGCACCCGGCTGGCCAAGTGCAACTCTCTTTCATGAACTTGGGCTTTGCTCCGATCTGAAGGTGCCTAGGCTTGCTTTTCCTGCGTGTGGGAGTTCTACCCCCTAGTGGCAGCACACGGCACTACCGCTCCCTTGTTAGCTAAACTCTCATGGAGCTGAGGGTGGTTTTGGCTTCAGAACAAAGGAGCGCGGATGTTGTCTGGCGGGGTGGGGTGGGGATGGGGAGACTGTTATGACTTCTATTGTGTGCTAGTTTAAAGAGGGCATGTGTCTGGATTGCCGCTGTCAGCATGCCACTACAGGGGAATTCAAGCATATTTTCAAGGACCCACGGGTAAGGAAGGATGGTCCCAAAGCTTCCTTTCAAACATGGAAATGACCATCGTGGATGACAGACCTGCCAACAGTGCTCAAAGGCAGGTGCCAAGCTTTGTGTTTGCAAGTTTTCCGTTTTCTCCCACCAGCATGCTAGCTGGAGGTGGATGGCACACAGCCATTAACTTCTTCGAAGGAATCTCTTACAGGCACTGGGCCATCCCTTTTCCAGTCCCAGGCCCTGCCAAGTCATCTCTGTGCCTTTGCCAGCCACCTGGAGAGGTGACAGGGAGAGCTGACCCAGGACAGGAGTCAGCTGAAGAGATAGGGTTAGGTAGACACCAATCTAAATCCTCATCACCGGCTGTAAAGAAGTCAGCTTCTAAGTTTTTCTTGGCAACTGATTCTAACTGCCTTGTCTTCTGGGCCTTTGATATCCGTCTTGTTCCCAATTCTTTCTGTAAAATAGGGCTCTTGCTGGGATCAAAAGAAAAGGAACCTAGAAGACTTGGCTCAGCCTAAGTGCCCAACAAATGGTAGTTGTGGTCTTTTCTGTGTAGCAACGTCTCCTGTTTGTTTTGTTCCCCACACCTTCGATCGTGGCCCTGGACCAAGGCCACTTGGCACTCTCCCTGCAAATCAAATCACTAGCCCCTCAGACAAACTGAGCTCCCTTTTATGACAGCCTTGGGCTTGGGTCACCAAGTGGCCCAGTAACCACAGCAGACCTCTGCCAGCTGCTGACATTAACCTATTGAATTCTGGCAGGGAAGAAGGACTTCTCAGACAGGAGTTTGCATGTCGGGGCCAGATACCAGACCATGAGGCAAAGCTGTATTTAGTGGCCCTATCCTTTGCAAGTGAATCACTCACCTTCTGGTTCAAACCAGATGTTTCCCACCCAGGGCTGCAAATACTTGCCAACAAGGAACATAAAGTGCTTTTTGTGTCAGAACTGAAACTTATAGGTCACTTCTCAAATTTCTTCAAAAGCAACCATCACACCTGTATCTGTATATGTATGTGTATTATATGTGTGTATATACATAGTATTTATGTATGTGTATATATGCATATGTATGTATGTGAATATGTATAGGTGTGTGTACGTGTGTGTCGTTCTGGAAGATGACAACTTTGTTGGGTTTCTTGAAGAGACCTTAATTTAGATGCCCTGGGAATACTTCTCTGCTATTTCCAAGGGCATCTCTAACTGCTTTAGCTTGTAAGATAAGAGATCTTCACCAAACTCCCCTGCATTTTGACAATGCTATTCAGTAGCCTTGGTGCAGAGCCAATCCAAACACTAAAAAAGAGAATCCAGGAATCCTGAATGTTAGTCCATTGCATGTCCAAACAAGATCAGTGACGGGGTGGGAGGGGTGCTTTGACTTTTCTTTTGGTTTGCTTTGAGTTCTTTGGTTCTTGGTGCATATGTACCCCCCCTATTGGGGAAGAGGTTGGGGAAGGAGCTTTCACATATGGGCCCAGCTCAGTGCTTGTCCCTGTCAACACTGAATTGTATGCAGAAGTATCCTCTGAGGCTCAGCCGCGATGTACTCTCATGGAAAGGAAGCAGTTTTTTTTTGTTTTTATCATTTTATTGGGATTCATACAGCACTTATCAACATCCATCCATCCATCCATCCATCCATTGTATCCAAGCACCTTTGTACATGTGTTGCCATCATCATTTTCAAAACATTTGCTTTCTACTTAAGCAAGCAGTTTTTAGATAGTCGCAGGGCATGGTTTGCCCTGATGACTCTAATTTTCCAGGATTTCCAACATGAGCTATTAGCTGGTGAGAGGCAGGTTGTTAAGTGTCTGCTGATACTTTATTGGGTGTCTCTTCGTCACCCTTCAGATCTCATGCAGGTGCTAAAGGCTGTCTGGGGTTTCTCCCACGCGGTTTTCTTGAGAATGCAGACTCAGTCATTCACAAAAGAGCTCCATGGAGCCATTACAATGTGCTCTGTGGCGCGGCGGTGGCACAGTTGTGGCAAGGCCCCATTGAGTTGATCCCCAACTCATAACAACCCTGCAACAGAAGGAAACACTACTTGGGTTTGTGCCACCCTTCTCACTGTCGTGATGTTTGAGTCCATGGATGCCGTCCTGGTGTCAATCCCTCACCTCGATCCAGGGTCTTCCTCCTGTATGCTACCCCTTCTACTTGACCAAGCTCGATGTCCTGCTCCAGGGATCTGTCTCTTCTGACATGTCTGGAGTACGTGAGATGAAGTCTGGCCTCTTCGGATCACGGTGGTTGTACTTCCAAGATGTTTGTTCTTTTAGTACTTTCATATTCTTGCCCGATACCTTATTTTATTTGTGAGGCGCAGCTGAATTAGTGCTAGCACGTAGCGACCCTGTGTCCAGCAGGGGGAGACTCTGCCCGTTCACGGGCCATCCATCCAGCTCTGAGGTGCGAGCCCACTGTTGCAGCCACCGTGCCAATCCATCTTGTTGAGGGCCTTCCCCATTTTCGCTTCAACAATGTCCTCTTTGGGGGATCTGGGATCCAAATCAGGGTCACATATTACATTCACCCGTCGTGTTTCTGCATTGCGCTGTCATTGCTAGGTACTGTCAAGTAGGCTCTGACTCATAATGAGCCTCATCACAAGGGAACAAAATACTGCCCAGCCCTGCCTCCTCCTGATAATTGTGGTTATGCTCTCATGTGCCCGGTTAGGAAAGAAATGCATTACAGACCATATTTGAGTTGCCCTTACTGCAAAGCTCTGAGGCAGGCACTATCTGTCATTAGCTTCATTTCCCAAATGAGGAAACTGGTGCTCAAAGAGCATGATGTGACGAGATGAAGAAGTGGGAGGACTGGCATTCAAACAGACTTATCAGATTGAACTCCATTGAGCTGCCTCCATCTGCTGATTTGGGGGCTTCATGGCCCTCCAGAAGCCTGGGTGGCATAATGGGTTTTGTGTTGGACTGCTAACTGCAAGATCAATGGTTTGCAACCATCAGGAGAAAGTTGGAACTTCTGTTTCCAGAAAGAGTTACAGTCTCAGAAAACCACGGGGCAGAGCTAGTCTGCCCTACAGGATTGCTATCAGTTGGGATCGACTCGATGGCAGTGAGTTTGATTGACTGTTGACGCATAGCCCTGGAAAACAATATTTATCCTTAGGGTCATTTCCTACTCAGCATGTTCCTAGTCATGGCTGCTGTCTCTACTAATCCTAAGGAACCCAGTGACATAGGGGGTGACAATATGGGCTGCTCATCATAAGTCCTCAGTTCAAGCCCCCCAACATTCTCCCCCCCCCCAGGAGAATGATGAGGGTGTCTGCTTCTGTCAAGGTTAGGGTTTCCACAATCAAAAAGGGCAGTCCCCTCAGTAGGGGTGCTCTGAGTTGAAATTGAATTGATAGCAGTGAATTTTGTTTGTTTTGATTTAGTTTGTTTTACTCCTACTGACGCTGTGGCTGCAGCTGCTAAGGTCATGCTCTGATTATGAGGCACCCAGCATTGATACATGCTTTAGATTCAGCCACTAATTATAACATTTAAACCAAGGCTTATATGAACCCAATGCGTTCATTCCATTTTTCCCCTGTATTGTTTGCACAGGAGATATGTGGTATATACAGCGTGGGAACCCTGGGAAAGCTATTGGGTAGGCATTGGGCTGCTAACCACAAGGTCAACAGTTCAAACCTGCCAGCGACTGTGTGAGAGAGGAATGAGGCTATCTGTTCCTATGAAGATTTTGCAGTCTTAGAAATTCTACACAAGAGAATGCACCCAATCTGGTCTGATCTGGAAGCTAAGCAGGGTCGGGCTTGATTAGTACTTGGATGGGAAAAATTCCACATAGGAATGTTATGAGTCAGACTCAACTCAAGAGCAGTGGGTTTGTGGTTTTCTGCTTGTTAAATTAATAGGTAACTACCAGTGGTCAGCAAATACTTGCTGAGCATCTACTAGACCAGCAAACTATAACCCTGTGGCTGTTCAAAGGACCTTTGGAGCAGACATATCTAAGAAGAGCAAATTTAAGTGAAAACAAATTCATTTGTCTGAGGTATAAGCTAAGTATGACCCATGCTCAGTACATCAAGGAATCTGTAGTCAGGGAACTGTCCATAGGACTTGAAACCCTAATTTAAACCCAGAATGTTCTGCTGCTGAATAAGCTGTGTGAGCAGAGAAAAGTCCCTTATTCACCCTGGCTTTCTGTTTCCACACTTGGGACCACAGTAGTAAAACTCATTGCCATTGAGTCAGATAAAACAGCCACTGTGCACTTTTGAGGCTCTCAATCTTTTTGAGAACAGAAGGCTTCATCTTCCTCTGACTGTCTGGTGGTTTAGAACTGTTGACATTGTGGTTAGAAGTCCAATGCATAACCCACTGGGCTACCAATACCCACCATGATTGATATATATATATATACATACATATATCATGATATATATACATACACATACACATACACACATATATATGTTAAATCAACTCTGACTCATACTGCCCCTATAGGATTTGGTAGAACTATCCCTGTGGGTTTCCAAGATGCAGTCTTTATAAGACCAGAAAGCCTCTTCCTGTGCAGCAGCTGATGGTTTGGAACTGCTGACCTTGTGCTCCGCAGCCCAAGGTGTAAGCCCATATCCCACCAGGGTTCCTCATCTCTGTGCTGGGCATCGTAGAAATGGTTTCCATTACATCTTGATAACCACCTTGGGGTCGGCCCTTTTCTGCATATGGAAGCTCAGGGGTTAGAGAAAGCACTGTAGGCCATACAGCTCATCCATCAATGGTACATTGTTTGGATCGTCTGGATCTACTCTGATTATGAGTATATTATGAGTTGATTATACTCAGTGGACTGTCTTCTTGTCCTTCCAAGTCAAGAGCTGCCTACTATGGCCTGAAAATGAAATCCAAGAATGGTCTTGTTCAACAGAGCCAAGAGGATAAACATTAAAACCAGCAATTAATAGGAAGAATTGTTGCCTGAAAGAGTTGTAAAAAATGTTAGAAAGACACCTAAGGCAGTGAACAGGGATTGTCTGTGGATGTTGAATTGGATCCCTTCCAGCCCTTACCCTCCTCTTTTACCTTCCTGCTCCCCAGTTTCTCTGACCTCTCTAAGGCACAGCTCTATATGCCACTGGAGGGTATTTAGGCCAGGAAGGGCAATGTGGTTCCGAGGTGGGAAGGCTATATAACCATTTTACTGAAGCCTAATCATGGCCCAAAACATTGTCAGATCTTAAGAAAAAAATTCTCTTCTAATATCGATCGAGTTACTTGACAAAGACTTGCCTACCACCTACAAACAACATCAATAATAGAAGTTGTTCATGGTAAGAACTGACTATGGACCAAGCCAGACTCTGAAGCTCATTGCTGACTGCGACTTCAGCAGTTGGAAACCACCATAGGAGAAAGACGAGGCTTTCAGCTCCAGTAAAGGTTTACAGTCTTGGAAACCCACAAGGGTACTTATACTCTTTCTTTACAGGGTTGCTATGAAATATTTGATCTAGACTAGCCCATTTAATTCCCACACAGCTCTTTGAGGGCACATACTTTGATTTTTACTAGTTTACATTGGAGGCATCAAGCCGAGAGGCTAACTCGCCTCCAGGTTACAAATCTGGTTGAAACTGAACTTTGAAGTCTGAAGCATTTGATTCTGTCTGGTTAGAATTTGGTGCCCCCACCCTACCCTGAATGAGTATGACTCTATATTTTAATAATATCCCCAGGTGACTCTTATAGATCCTCAAGTGATTTTTTAAAGTAGTTCACCCTCCCCATAGAGGCTTACACCTTGGGCTGCTAACACAATATCAGTTGTTTGAAATCAATTAGGCCCTCCAACGGAGAAAACTGAGGCTTTGGGAGTAAGCCGAGGGTGCCTGGCTATCAAAGATATAGCACCTGGGGTCTTAAAGACTTGAAAGTAAGCAAGTGGCCATCTAGCTTAGAAGCAACAAAGCCCACATGAAAGAAGCACACCAGCCTGTGCAATGATGAGGTGTCGAGGAGATTGGGTATCAGGCACCAAAGAACTAAAAAGTATATAGTTATAAATGAGGGGGAGTACAAATTGGGGACCCAAAGTCCATCAACAGGTAAAGCAACAGCTCCTTACAGAGGGGTTGTACGGAGGAGAGGAGCCTGTCATGATACAGTATAGCAACATTGGCATATATAACTTTCCTCCTGTTCTTAAATGCTTCCTCCCACCCACTATCATGATTCCAATTCTACCTTATAAATCCAGCTAGACCAGGGGATGTATACTGGTACAGATAGGAGCTGGAAACATGGGGAATTCAGGATGGATGATCCCTTCAGGACCAGTGGTGAGAGTGATGATATCAAGAGGGTGGAGAGAAGGTGGAGTAGAAAGGGAGAACCAATTGCAGGGATCTACATATCCCCTCCTCTCTGGGGAACGACAACAGAGAAGTGGGTGAAGGGACACATCGGAGAGTGGATGATGACAAAATAATGACAATTTGTAAATGGTTAAGGGTTCGTGTGGGAAGGGGATTGGGAAGGGAGGGAAAATACAGAGAGCTGGTACCGGGGGCCTCGGTAGGAAGAGGCTATTTAGAGAATGATGATGACAATAAATGTGCAAATGTGGTCTGCATACAATGGATGGATGTATTGTTCATGATAGGAGTTGTATGAGCCCCCAATAAAATGATTTATTTTTTAAAATTACAGTCTCAGAAATCTACAGCAGTCAGTCTAAGAATCTCCTGGGGCATCTTGCTAAAGTGTATCTTTCTGATTCATTCTCTCAAGGGGTGGAAAGGCAAATGATCAGCAGGAGGTCTAACCCTAAGGGACTGGTTCAAAGTCCTATCTAGCCCCAGAGCCTGTGCTCCTAAGTGTCTGTATTTAATGGATGCCTGTTGAAGGAATAACCAGATGAATGAATGGACAGATGTATTAATTCATTTCATGCTACTTTAGCAAGCATTTATTGAGTGCTCCATGTCAGCTCCTGTGCAAGGAATTGAGGATTTAAGCGGTACACACATACACACACACCCCACTCTCTAATGTGGTATGATTTCTTTAGGGGGAAAGTGTTTTGCGTTTTTTTTGAATGGGGCTTTTAATAAGGCTATTAAATTTAACCCAAAGCAGGGTTGTGCCCTGGTGAGTAAAGGATTTCAAAATAGAACATGCTTTTGATGACTCATTGATTCCGTCAGAAAACGGTTACTTCCAGCGACAGAGCTGCAACTCCTAGAACATTAGTTACCTCGTCTTCCATCTATCATATCTGTGTTCTGTCTCACCCTCCCACAGCACAGAAGTTATCTGTCCTCTAATGGACAATTATCCCATCCATCATTCGTGTTAGTCCTGCTGATTGCTGGCAATCTACTTGCCCACAGAGGAGATTTACAAATAGTCACGGCTGATGATGCGCTGGGAAATTGCTCATTTTCACACATTTTAAATCCAGGCCAAATGAATTCTTTCGCAGATTGCCCTTTAAGCCGAATTTGTTTTGCTGCTTTGATAAGAGTGGGTTAGCAAATCTTTACCTACATGTGAAACATGGCCTCCGAATACTTCAGAGGGGTGGGGGAAGAAAACCCTATAGGCAGCAGTCTTATAAATCACCCTATAAATGGCAATTGACCAAAATAGATACACTGGGGTAACAGAAGAGGCACTGGCCCCAAGATAGAGTTCAAGTGACCGGTCATTACATCCTATGATCACCTGTCTTCCTTCCATGTATTTTAACGTGAATCCCAAGTGGATGCAAGTCCAGGACACATGGCCCTAAAGCAGTGGTCGAGTGGACAGTAAGAGATGCCTGTTGAACTCTGTGCATGGAGAAGTCCTGGTGGTGCAGTGCATTATACATTGAGCTACTAATCACAAAGTTCATAGTTCAAACCCACCAGTTGTCCCTTGGGTGAACAATGACAATATCTGTTTTTGTAAAAATTGAAAGGCTTAGAAATCCAAAGGGACAGGAATTTCTACTGCGACCTAAAGGGTCACTTGATAACTTGAGTCAGAATCATGTAAGTATTGCTATGAAATACGAGGGCAGAAATATCCTGTTTCCCTAAGTGCCACTCCATTGTCCCAGGCTAGACCTGGTTACACACTTGATCTTTAAATACAGAGCTACAAATATGTCCAGGTCCATGAGCGTTCCATGTTCTTCCCATGCTTTCCTTGGTTGATTTCAATTTTCACACAGCTAGGCCACCATCTGCCAAGTTCGCAGCATGAAACCTGTAGCACCTCCAGGAGTGAAAGACTGGACCTTCTCTTTCTGCCCCTCTAAACAGTTACAGCCTCTGGAACTCATAGGGGTCCCCTCTACTCTGTCCTACAGAATCACTGTCAGCCAGTATTGACTAAATGGTAGTGAGATGTTTGGGGTTTATTTGGGCCACCACATACTGATGATCCCAAAGCTTCATCTCGATGCAAGGTATCTCCTTCTGTGTGCTAGATCTGGCTATCAGATGCCTTCCCTTAGATGTCCCAAAGACTGAGGACACATGAGTCTCCCATAACCTGATCCTCCTTCTGTGATCATTATTTCAATGAATGGCATTTGCTCAAGGCAAAAGCGCAGAGCTTGTCTTTCATGAATCCCCGTTCCTTACTTCTCCATCCATGTAGGCCCTAAGCTCTGGCAAGTCGACTTTAAAAATATTCATTGAATTTGACCCATCTCCCCACCCCACTCCTTTCAATGCTTGCGTTCCACCTTCCCTCAGCTTACAGGAGCTCACATGGTATAGTGGTGACACATTGAGCTGTTAATTGTAAAGTTGGCAGTTCAAAACCATCATCTGCTCTTCAGGAGAAGGCTGAGGCTATCTATACCCATAAACAGTTACAGTCTCAGAAACACACTATGAGTTAGCATCAAGTCAATGTCAGTGAGTTTGGTTTGGGACAGTCTCTTGTCTTGATGTCTGCTTCCTGGGTCATTGCTATCTCTCCTTGGAGTGGCTCGAATGATCTTTCGGGCACCATTTCTTTCCCATAACACTTGTAAATGACTTCACAGCACCTATCCACTGCGATCTACTTGATTCCATTCATAGGACTCATGGTGACACAATAGGACCAAATAGAACGATTCCACAGAGTGGAGTCCAACTGTCAACCTTGTGGTTAGGAACCCACAACACTAGTAGCTTTCAAATTGGGATCCTTGAACGAGCAGCACCAGCATTGCCAACATCTTAGTTGAGTAGATACCTGTTAGATTATCTAGTAAATCACTCTCAGAAATCCACAAGGGCACTTCTATCACACCTATAGGGTCACTATGAGTTTGAATCCTCTTAATGGTAGTGCAAACCTGGATGTATATTAGAATGAACTAAGAGTATTTTAAAATTCCAATTATTAAGAATTTCAAGCCTCAATGCAGCTTAGCATGAAAAAAAGAAAGAAATTTTTTCTGAGTGTGGAGTCTTGCATGACTGCATAACTCAACCCTTAAGTGTTATTTAGTGAACCAGCCAAATGCACTCACAGTTTTGGGTACTGCTTTGTAGACTCCCTTCCTTCATAACTGCGGACAGGCTTTTCCCAGGCTTCTTTACTTCACATGGTCATCCAAAGTTTCCTCTTGTCATAGCTCTACCTCCTCCAGTGCTTCAAAGACCAGCTCGAGTTGTACTTTCCACCCTTCCATTCCAGAGTGGTTTAAGCCACACAGATTGAGTTTGCTTGTTTGTGGAGTCCCTGGGTGGTAAAAATGGTTAATACCCATTTCTGCTATTAACAACAACATTGGAGCTTTCATGAGCAACCATCTAAAGTGCTGCTATTATCCGCTTCCTGTCCAGAGGAAAGGATAGTTAAGGCATCAAAGTCCAATGGAAGCACTTAGTCCAATAGATGAACGGACCATGTGAGAATCTGTCTCTACAATCCTGAGAACAGCTCCCACTCCCAGCAGCTTTGAAAGAATGGTTTTAGTAGGTCCTGGATAAAGGAGGAGAAAAATGTGGAAATATATATATGTATATATATACACATACATACATATACATATATGCATATATATGTCACTGAGTTTGGTAGGATCTCTGGGACTATGGCCTTTAGTCATCCTTCAAGCCTGTAAGTGAACTTAGACCTCACCCACCCCACTCCCACTTCATTTTGAGCTAAACAATAGCTTATAAGAGGAGCAATAACCTTAGTCAGGTACCCTCACCTTAGAATAATAACCTTCTAGAGATAAAGATGTCAGCAAGTACTTGAGGACAGAGTTTGGATTGATTAAAAAGAGAGAC
Source organism: Nesogale talazaci (assembly GCA_004026705.1). Taxonomy (NCBI): domain Eukaryota; kingdom Metazoa; phylum Chordata; class Mammalia; order Afrosoricida; family Tenrecidae; genus Nesogale; species Nesogale talazaci. Next base: position 58,448 of record PVJH01000067.1, on the reverse strand, counting down.
CTTGAACTACTTATAGGCTTTTCTTTTTTTTCCCATTGGATTTTTGTTGTTGTAGCTATTGTTTTATTTTCCATTTTTGCTTTGTTTTGCTGGTCTTGTGCTTTGTGCATACTGTTGTCTCTGCATGTCTATCTGGATGGGATAGGTGGGATAAATGCAGAAGAGAGAACAACGGAATGACAGTTCTGGGGAGACATGGGAGAGGGGGAGATGGCAGAAAGGAAGTGAGTGTTACCAAGCCCAGGGACAACGGAACAACAAGTGACCAAAAGTAGGAGGTCTGGTAGGGCTTGATCAAGGGCAATGTAACTGAGAGGAATTACTGAAACCCACGTGAAGGCTGAACATGATAGTGGGACAAGAGGAAAGTAAAAGGAAATAGAGCAAATGACTAGGAAACAAAGGGCATTCATAGAGATCTAAATACAGACATGCACATATGCAAATATACTTATATATGATGATGGGGAAATAAATCTATGTACATATATTTATAGGTTTTGTATTAAGGAAGCAGATGGACATTGGGCCTCTACTCAAGTACTCCCTCAATGCAAGAACACTTTGTTTTAATAATCTGACACTCTGAGATGCTCACCTGCTTGACACAATTGCTGACAAAAAAGTGGGTGCATAAGCAAATGTGGTGGAAAAAACTGATGGTGCCCGACTATCAAAAGTTATAGCATCTAAGATCTTAAATAGATAAATAAACTGTCATCTAGTTGAGAAGCAACAAAGTCCACATGGAAGAAGCACAACAGTCTGTGTGATCATGAGGTTTCAATGGGATCAGGTATCAGGCATCAAAGACCCAGAGTAAAAATCATAATGTGCATGAGGGGGGAAGTGCAGAGTGGAGATCCAAAGCAAATTTGTAAGCAACTGGACGTCACTTTACAGAATGAATGTGAGGGGAAAACTGGCAAGTCACAATGCAGTAAAGCACCAATGAAACATATAACTTTCCTCTGATTCTTTAATACTTCCTCCAGCCCACTATCTTAACCCTAATTCTACCTTACAAATCTGGCTAGACCAGAGCATGTACATGGGTACAGATAAGAGCACGAAACACAGGGAATACAGGATAGATAAATGTCTCAGGACCAATATTGAGAGTAGCCATACCTGGGTTACAAGATCAACAACAGAAGTCTATTGGACTACTATAAAGATTGGAGAAGGCCACAGAAGAGAAGATCAAAAAGGTGGTGCCCTTCACAATAGCCAAACACAAATTGAAATATCTAGGAATATACCTGACTAAAAAAAAAAAACCAAAGTTCTTTACAAGGAAAACTGCAAAACACTATTAAAAGAAACCAAGGGTGACCTCAACAAATGGAAGGACATCCCATGCTTGTGGATCAGTAAACTCAATATTGTAAAGATGTCAATTGTACCCAAGGCCCTATATAAGTTCAATGCTATCTCAATTCAAATTCCAGAATCTTTCTTCAAAGAATTGGAAAAACATATCACCAACTTCCTATGGAGAGGGAAGAAACCGAGAGCAGAGAATGCCTCAAGAAAAAGGACAAAGTTGAAGGGCCTGCTTTACCTGATGTTAGCACCTACTATACAGCCACGGTGGTCAAAACAGTGTGGAGAGTAGTCATACCAGGAGGATAAGGGGAAGGTGGGGGCAAAAAGTTGGAACCAATCACAATGAACTACTTACAACCTCCTCCCAGGGGTATAGATGACAGACAAGAGGGCAAAGGGACATTGCAAAACATGAAAAAAATTATAAATTTATAAATCATCAAGGGTTCATGAGGTGGGAAGGGAGATAAAGGGAGGAGAGAATATGAGGAGCTCATATGGAAAAAGAGCTCAAATGGACAAAAATTCTTTGAACATGATGAAGGCAATATATGTACAATGTGCTTGACAAATGGAAGTATGGATTACATTGAGTTGTATGAGCCCCCAATAAAACTATTTTAAAAAAAGGAAAGAAAGGGAGGAATAGAAACAGGAATGTAGTAGTTACATAATCTGATGTCAATTTGAGGATTAAGAGTGAAGGGGTGGAGTCTAGCCTGCCAATCATTGTATAGCCAGGGAGGCCTGTGTGCATGGCCTTCTCCTGAGAATTCTGGGAACTCCTGTATTTCTTCCTTCAAGGTGGGAGACACTCTCTCTTATCACTCCCTGAGAGACACTTTACTAACAAGACACATGGCACTACACCCTGGAAGCTGGAGAAGTCACAGGGACCTACCCTGATGCAACCAGGCCTCTGGAGCTGGAATAGCCACGTAGAGACCCCTGCCAGTGCTCATATGCTTACACCACCACTGAATACACAAGACTTCCCACCCACTGTCCTGTGAGCCTCCTGCATTTGGCATCATTACATGTAGTTGGTGAATCTCAAGGGGACTTTATAGATTGGTATCTGACATATGCGCTACTATTGGATTTATGGACTTGATCTGGACTGGGCTAGGACGTTTTCTCAATTGCTCTTGTACGTAAACCTTTTTCTTATGTACATATGAGTATCTATGAGTTTTTTTGTCTAGTCTACCCATACTAACACAAGGGGACATGAAGAACAAGTGGGATTAGAGATGTCAATATGCAGGATTACCACAACTTAGGTGAAACAAAATGTGTATGAATTGTTGAATGGAGAACTGATCCGCGCTGTAAACCTTCACCCAATTCATAGTAACCAAACCAAACCAAACTCACCACAATGAGTCCATGCTAAGATTTGTAACGGTGTCTAGGAGTAGAAAGCCCAGTCTTTCAGCAGGGGGCGTTGCAGTCTTTCTTCAGGGGGAGTTGCAGTCTTTCAGCAGGGGGTGTTCCTGGTGGTTTCAAACTGCCAATCATGCAGAGAACCACCAGGGTTCCCTAATTCAGAAAGAAAAAAAAAAAGAATAAGCAGAAAGAAAGGCTGGAGCTTCAAGCTCATCCAGAAATGTCTTTGAAGACATGTGGGGAGAACTACTTCTGAAAGATCAGGAAGTTGAAAATAGTATTGAACGGTGTGTGTGTGTGTGTGTGTGTGTGTGCGCGCGCGTGCATGCATGTGAGTGACAGAGAGAGACTAGGGTAAAATCTCACAGAGCAAATTAGTTTATCATTCTCAGTTGTTTGTTCCCCACCCCCACGTTGTTTTATAGCATCAGTAGCAATTTCCTCAATGTAAAACTGCAACCCCATATCCATTCATGTTTTTTTCCTGTCCCCGCCTTTTGACTTTTGTTTGGGAGGCAAATTCTGCCTTTTCAGGTCCCTGCTGTTAAGTATTTTGAGAAATATATTCCTCAACGATGATATTGTTCACTTTATAGGCCCGTCTACTGTTCTCCAGGGTTGGGCTCAGTTCTAGGCTTCAAGGATATGTATAATCTACAGACTCAGGGGTTCCAACAGTCTCTATTAGAGGAGGAATGCTAGTCATTTGCCTGATCTTGAATTTTCTTCTGTTTTTCTCCCATTCTGCTGAGGAACATCTGTTGCCCCCACCCATGCTCTTGGTGGCGGCAGCTCAGGACCACCCAGTTCGTCTAGTCTTAGAGTTGTAGAGCTTATGATTGTTGTGTTCCACTAATTTATTGGACAATTTTTTCCCTTGAGTCTTTGATTGTCTTCTCTTTTCTTTCCTCTGAATGTGGATTGTATCTGAGAGGGCCATGTACCAGCTTTTAAGACCACAGTCTTTACAGATCACTGTCTTTGTGAACTATGTTATGCCAACTGACTTCACTGTGGTCCTAACCCCCCAATCCCAGTGACTCATTCCCCAAGGTGTTTGCTTATAGCTAGGATATTTTCATAACTTTGCACTCTGTTAGCTCTATTATATACATGGATATACTTACTGTGCATACAAGTGTGTATGTAGAAATAACCTCTGCCAAAGCTATTTATGTTCATGGATGTAGTCATGTTTGCCTACTCATACCTGTTTGGCATAAAGATTGGAGGAAGACTTCTTAATAACCTACTGTATACAGCTGACGTAGCCTTGCTTGCTGAAAGCAAGGAGAACTTAAAGCACTGACTGATGAAAAGCACAGCCTGCAGTCTCAGTGTTGGATTGCAACTCAATGTAAAGAAAACAAAAATCCTCACAGCTGGACCAATATACAACATCATGTTATACAGAGAAGAGATTGAAACTGTCAAAAATTTCATCTAGATTGGATTCCCAATCAACACTCATGAAAGCAGCCGTTCGGAAATCAAAGAACACATTGCATTGGGCAAATCTGCTGCACATAACCTGTTTACAGTATTGAAGAGCAAGGATGCCACTTTGAAGACTAAGTTGGGTCTGACCCAAGCCGTGGCATTTTATTTTCCTTTATTTTATTTTGGGGAGCATCACTGCCCTCTGGTGGTTGTGGGAGCTAATCAGTTTTGCACCTGGAGAGTCACTGCTGGATTTGAACCGCCAAGCCTGTGGGCGGCAGTCCCGCACTCAACCACTACGCCACCAGGGCTCAGCCTTTTTTTTTCCCAATCATCATTTTAAAAATATTTATTTTCTATATGAGGAATTTGTATCGTCCCATTCCACCCCTCCCCCCATGAGCCCTTGGTAATTTATATTTTATTATTTTTTTCATGTCTTACACTAACTGCTGTCTCCCTTCACTCACTTTTCTGTTGTATGTTTCATTGGTGCTTTACTCCAACCTATTTGGCTCATCTCTTCCTTTTGATCCTTCTGTGAGGGGGTGTCCAATTGTCTACATATGGGTTTGGGGTCTCCACTCTACTCTCCTCCTCATTCACATCGATATAATCTTTTATGCCTGATACCTGATCCCATCGACACCTCATTATCCCACAGTTCCATGATATTTTTAATTATCCCATATATATGTGACAATTGAACATGGAATAAAGAATACTGGAGAAGAATGGATGTGTTTGAATGATGGTGCTGGCAAAGCATATTGAAAGTCTCCTGGACTGACAGAAGAGCAAACTAATCTGTCTTGAAAGAAGTTCAACCAGAATACTCCTTGGAAGCGAGGGGGCCAGACTTCATGTCAGGTACTATGGACATATTTTCAGAAGACCAGTCTTCAGAAAAGAACGTCAGGCTTGGTAAAGCAAAAGGTCAATGAAAAAGAGATGGACACAATGGATGTAACAATGGCTGAAAACAACAGCAATTGTAATGATGGCACAGAACTGGATGGAGTATCCCTCTGATGTACACAGGGTCTTTAAAAGTCAGAACCAACTCAACAGCAACAACCAACCAACAGCAACAATACCTGTTCAACTTGCATGTTGTCCTGTGTATCCTGAGATTGCAGGGCCAAAGGATTCTGATTTTCAACTTGTTAAGATAGCACCATACTGTTTTCCACAGCATTTTACAGTTCCACTAACAGTGTAGGAAAGTTCTAGTTTCTTCACACCATCACCAGTTCTTATTCTGTAGTAGTTATGCATTAGGCTACTAGCTCCAAGGTCAGTAGTTTGAAACCACCAGAAACTCTGAAGGAGAAGGATGAGACTTTCTACTCCCGTAAAGAGTTGTATTCTTGGAAATATACAGGCATACAGGCACCTTTCTCTTCTGTCCTGTAGGGTTGGTATGATAATTGACTGGATGTGGACTTTGCTTCATTTTGTTTTGAAATAAGACAGCAAACAACAAATGTTGGGGTGAGACAATAACTCACTGTTATTTTGATTTGCACTTCTCTACTGGCTAATCATTGTATTTTAAATAACATATTTGCTGATCTCCTAAACATCTTTGTTAAACTATCTGGTCAGATTTTTAAAATTTGGCTTATTTGTCTTTTTGTTAGGTATTGGTGAATTTAGAAATTAGTCCCTTGTCAGATAAATCATGCTAGATTTCCCCCCCAAACTTTATAGATTATCTTTTTCACTCTTTTGTAGAAGTCATTTGATATGCCTAAATGGTTAATTTTTTTTTTGGACATAACTGCCTCTGGTGGTCGTGGGTGCTACCCAGTGCTGCTCCTGAGAGCCGCCGCTGGGTTCGAACCGCCAAGCTCTCGGGCCGCAGTCCCGCACTCAACCATTTACACTACCGGGGCTCAGCCCTAAATGGTTAATTTTTAAGAGTCCCCAGTCATCTAGTTTATCTACTTTTTTTGTATATTTTTGGTTATGTATGATAGGCTAGTTATTAAGAATCTTAATTTTATCCCTAACTCTTATTTGATGGTCTTTATAGGGTTTTTTTTGTTTTGTTTTGCTTTGCATTTAGGCCTGTGGTACATCTTGAGTTTTTTTTTTTTTTTGTATAATGTATGAGGCATGTGTCTTGTTTCAGATGGATATCCAGTTTGACCAGCACCATTTGTTCAAGAGTCTGCCCCATCTAAGGGATTTCAGTCTATTTTTTAAGATCCGCTACTCAATATGTAGATGGATTTACCTGTGGATTCTCAGTTTTGTTCCATTGTATATGTCTGTAGTTATACCAGTACCAGGCTGTTTTGACTATGGTGACTGTACACACTGTGTGTGTGTGTGTGCATGTTTTGAGATTGGGAAACTTGAGGCCTCTTAACTTTGTTCTTCTTCAATGGTGTTTTGTTTATCTGGGGTCTCTTTCCTTTCTATATAAAGTTGGTGATTCATTTTTTCCATCTATTTGGAGATTCATGACAGAATCCTGAGATTGCATTATAACTGTACAATACTTTGGGTGATACTGACATTTTCATAATGGCTATCAAACAATTCTAACCTTTATGCATGGGGGTGGCTATGATGCAGAATCAATTTCTTGGAAATGTGTTCTTATTTAAACATTTTTTATTTTAAGTCTCTCTCTGTAGTCTCACATTGCTACTGAATTGTAAGCTCCTTCAGGTTTGAAATCGTATTTTGTTTATGTTTCTATTTTTTTTGTTTTTTGGGGCATCACTGCCCTCTGGTGGTGGGATTAGGAGGCCCAGCCTTTGCTCCTGTGGAGCCGCTGCTGGAACTGAACCTCCATCTTAGTGGGCTGCAGTCCTGCACACAACCACTACGCCACCGAAGCTCAGCCCCTATGTTTCTGTTTTTCACAGACCTGATACAGGCCTTTTATTACTCCTTTCACTTGTTGAACCACTCCAGGGAGCTAGCATCATAGTCCCAGTCACTTAGTCTGCCAAAAGAATAGTAGATGTAAACCTGAAAAATCGAGTTTTAATCACTCATTATCAGCTATGTCACGCTGCATAAGACACTGCGCATCTCTGAGCCGTATCTTTGTCAGCTGCCAAAAGATGTACTTTCTAATTATTTTCTCTTAATCCTTTTGTTCTTTATGCATGTTTTTGAGAACTTTTGGTGGGTCTGTGTGCGTTTGTAAATACATGAAAGTTTTACTTTATATTTTCTATAATTTTGTTGCCACATCTGAAACTTTGAGTATCTAATTCTGCTTTGTTGTTTTTGGTTTGCAAATTTACATTACAATTCATGTTCAGCCAGACTTCATCCATAGTTGTCCTATGAATCTTGGATTGAGGGAGGATTTCCTCCCCCTGCTTCCAGGTATTTCAGGGAAATATTAACTAAAATTTATTTCAGTTAATTATGTTGAGGGAATTGTTTAGTCTCAAAGGCAGGAGTCACATCTTATTTGTGTGTGTGTGTGTGTGTGTATATATATATATCTCCAGTGCTTAGCTGAGGACTGGCCCATTGCATGTTGTCTGCCAATGTGCTGATTGATTGCATGGTTAAGGCACATGGCCAGCTTCATTTGGAGGCCCCACAAGAACTGTAATTTGTGTCATTAGCCAAGGGCAGCAGACGCATCTAGAAAATAGTAATTACTAACATTGATTGACCACTTATATGACTCGATGGCAGTAAGAGTATGTGCCAGATACCATTCTAAATGCTTTGTGTATAATCATGAGCTAGGTATCATTATTATTCCCATTTTACAGAGGAGACAACAGGCTCAGAGAGGCTAAGTAACCTGGCCAAAGTCAAACAGCCAGCGAAAGGTGCAACTTGAATATAAATCTAGGCTACGTGGACCTGCATGAACCCAACTTAAGTGCTTTGAGTAAATTACATCTTACATGTTGCAGAATTGGGCTTGGTGGAAAAGCTGTTCATGTTCTTTTAAAACCTGAAGCTGCTTTGCTATGGCCATCAGACTTTAGAGATCATGATGCCTTGCTTTTGTGCTAGGGTATGGGTTGCAAGACACCCTGAGAAAAGGAAGGAAGAAACTTGAATTCTGCTTCCCCCAGCCAGGAAACTGTCAGGAATGTAACGCCACTGTGTTTGTAACCCATGTCTTTGGCTAGTGTCCAAATCTCGAAGGACCTTTATGTGTGTCAGAGGGCTTTATTTGCTCTTATCGCTGCCAAGCCTAGGAAAGAATGTGAGTGCGGCCTTTCAGGAAACTGTCCAGAGCTCCTCTCCAGTGTGACACTTGGTAGGAAATCCTCAGTTTCTGTCTTTCTGTTTTTGCTTCTCCCTGTTGCTTTTAAAGAAAATCTTTCTTCGTCTCCCTCTCTTTTTTATGTCCCTGCACATTCTCATATTTTCTTTTTTTCTCATTAGAATAAATGTGTATGCTCACTCTTATTGCCACCGAGTTGATCCCAACTCCTTAGGCAATTGCTCTATAGTGAGCCTATAGAACAGCCCCTGTGGGTTTCTGAGACTCTAACCCTCTACGGGAGTAGAAAGTCACATATTTCTCCCATAAAGGGACTGGTAGGTTTGAACTTCTGACATTGTGATTAGCAAGTGATATACCAATTTTGTTCTTTTTTTAAACTTTAAGACAAAGACTCTTTATTACTATCTTTTCGGCCATGTAGTTTCTACAGTTCTCACCTTATCTGCAGATATCCCAGCGATAGCTCCAAGAACATAATTTGAGATCACTCCTAGATCCTGAGGTTCAGTCTTTTTTTTCTCTTTTAAAGGTTCAGTCTTTACTTGGGGCCTTGACATGAGCACCTGGCTTGGGGAGAAGGCTCTCGAATGAAGAGGGATAGAGGACTGGAATTTGAAAGGGAGATGGTCTATTTGTGTGTGTGTTAGGGTAGTTAATGAGGCAGATGGAGAGGCTGTTTATGCTGGAAATAGATATGGGAGCCCAGAGTCCATGGGCGACCACTGAAACTGCCTAAAAGGAGTATAGATGCCAAAAAGCAGAGGAACGGGCTTGCTTTATGGACTTAGGGTGGTCTGTCAGGTGGAAACAAGTGGGCATGGATATATTGAGTTCAAAGAGGGGTCCATTGTTCACCCTTGCAGTCATTTATTGTGCTTGTGTGTTTTGTTTTGGCCAGATATCGAGTGAAGAGGAATTCGAGGACTTAGGAGGAAAAGGGTTAAGAGGGGATTCCTGGGTGGGTCCAAATGAAGGAGAAGGGAGGGGGTGAGCTCCCGCTTGCCAAGAAAACACATCTGTTGGCACAAAGCTGCAGCTGTATCCCAGCCAGTTCTCTCCCCCTTCATCCCTTCCTCTCTGCCCACCCCCTCCAGAAGGGGACTCATGTGGCAGCTTCCTACTTCCCTGCCGAGACACCCCTACCCCCCTCCAATGTTCTTTCTAGGCACTTTGCTGTGGAGCAGGCAACACCCCTTCCCAGAGCTCAGGCCATCCCCATGAGTGGGTGGAGGTGTGGGCTTGAGAGTCTGAGAGCAGAGCTGGAGTAGGAGCTGTCTGTCTGTCTGTAATTAGCCTCAGCTGCTGCTGCTGACAGTGGCGGGGCCCTCAGGAGTGTGAATGCATGTGGATGAACCTGGGTGCGTGGCGCCTCATCACTATCACTCTATTTTTCTCCTCATCATAGGCGGGCTGCTGCCTCGCTACTCGGCAACCTCGCCTGTCCCTAAGGATCCCAGAGGACAGAATGTTCCACTCGCAGCACCAGCCTGAATCACTAATGCTACTAAGCAGAAGGACAACAAATATAGGTCCCCATATGCCTTGGATACACAAGCCCCTGCTTCCTCCAACCCACTCCCCCCGCCCCCATCCCACCTCGCCCCGTTTGAACAGCCCTGAACATTTCCTTAGCAAGTGAAGGCCCAGCCCTTGGAGTGAGCTACACTGCCTTTGGTGGACGAGCGTTCAGGGCCTCCTTGGCCTGGCAGCTCTGGAGTCAAAAGCAAAGTCGCTGCCTTCCGTCCTTGCCAACGCCAGAAGCCCTTAGGATAGGGAGAACTGCCCTTCTGAGGCAGTGTACCTCTCTGTGGGAGTAGAAAGCCCTATCATTCTCCCGTGGAGTAGCTGGTGGTTTCAAACTGCTGACCTTACAGCCCAAGGCATAGCCACAACACCATCAACTAAGGGGTAGTATTTCATCGGTGAGGGTGAGGGACATGGAGAATTTTGCACACGTGTCCAAGGTGGGACTCCTAGGGCGGGACTCTGTCGCCAATGGAGCATGATCAGAATGGGCATTCTCCTGGAGTCCAGACTCCAAGACCTGGCTCAGCATCATTCCAAGCACTGCGACTGCTGATAACTCAAACTCACAACCATCAGTCAAGTCCAACTCAGAGCAACCGTACACTGCTAATAAATACTACCCCGGAAATTGAGTCCAACCTCAAAGAGCTTATTTAGCCAGTGCCTGAGGCGGCATTGGTTTAGCTACCGGTCAGTGATTCAAAACCCCCAACTGCTCCATGGGAGAAAGATGAAGCTTTCTACTCGCACACAGATCGACAGTCTTGGAAAAATACAAAGTCCATTTCACTGGGTCCCATCGAGTCTCTGTAAGTCAAGAACGGCTCAATGACAGTGAGTGTTTGTTTCCTGGGGAGATGTAGCATTGGACTGCTAACCACAAGGTTGGTGTTTCAAATCCACCAGCTGTTCTACAGGAGAGTGATGAGGCTAACAGGTTTAGAGCTACCGTCTTGTCAATTATACTGGACAGTTCTGTTCTGTATGTCAGAGTTGCTGGGTGTTATGGGAGATACCCCAAAAGGTACAGGGTATCCCCGGTCTTCCAAGAAATGATCACTTGAGTAAGGAGACAAATCCTTATAATAACAAATGCAAAGGCAATTCCAAGATAATCATCCTCTTCTGGAGAGGGCCTCATGGAACCAGTCTGTAGTCTGTGCATCTCTGTCCTATCTTAGTCCAATGGGAGTAGATCCAAGCCAACCCACTGCCATCGAGTTGATCCCAGTGCATAATGATCCTCTCCTGGGCCTCCAAGTTGGTAACTCGTCACTGGAGCAGTCAGTCGCATCTTTCTTGCATGGTGCCTCTGGTCCATTTGAAGTACCAACCTGGATGTCAGTAGTCCAACACTTACTCAATGTCTCCACCAGTGCTCCTTTGTGGGGGGTCGGTTTAATGAGGAGTAACAATGTAGGCAGGAACATCAGAAAAACTGGCCTTTCTACCCAACACAAGCAGAAGGTCGAGTATTCAAAAAAGATTGTGGGAAAATCACATTATCTTTGAATCCCCTTATCTATGAAGTTTTGAGTCCCCTCCCCCCAACTAGGCCATGCGTGCATCATCTATGTTATGCTTACGTCATAACTTTCTTTAGATTGATTAATCTAATCAGCTGACTCATCCAGGTGAAGAGCTTATACTAGTGTCTGACACTGACCCCCCAAACCAATTGCCTTCTTTTTAAAAAAGATTTTCTCTTTTTTTCCCCCAATTGCTTTCTAACCAAGCCTGACTCATGCTGACTCTCTGTGTGTCAGGATAAATTATGCTTCGTGGGGTTTCTTCGTGGCTGCGTAATTTGGAGACTGGCTCTCCAGGCTTTGTTCTGGAGTTGCTTTTGCATGAGCTCCAACTTCCAACCTTTCAATTAGCATCAGAGTGCTTAAATGTTTGCACCACCAAGGGCTGCCCCTGCTAGGCCATTGGAATCCAACAAATGCTAACTTTTTAGTTATCATCTTCAGGGTTATCATTTTCTATCAGTGTATATGATTTCAACTGATCCTTTGTCGCTCCAAACCTGGCTTTTGTCTTCTTTTGAGTCCAAGTTTGTAACTGGTGGGAGAAAGACGAGGCTTTCTATGCTCCTCAAGATTTATTGTCTCGGACCCCCCTGGGCACTTCTACCCTGTCCTATGGGTGTGTGTGTGTGACTGCGGTCAGAAATGACTTGATGGTTTTGAAAAAGTTTACAAACAAGCAAATCACTATCTTATGGTATCTAACTCTGAAGGTACAAACAAGCAAATCACTATCTTATGGTATCTAACTCTGAAGGTACTGTGAATACAAAAGGGGACTGCAATATAATCCCAAGCTAATTGGGGAGTGGGGTGGAAATGTCCCTATTTAGTGGGAAGAACCAAGGTATGCCTAAATACATGGTCAATGGGTGCTGTTAAAGAAGACGGCATTGGTGCCAATGAGATCAGATTGACTATGTGTCGGGGGAGTAAGGAAAGCTTCAGAGACAGGGGGGGCACACTTGAGGTGGATCAGAGAGATGGAGGGTTTCACCTGGAGGAACAATGGAAGGAAGGGCAGGATGTTCCAGGTAGAGGGTAGCACCTGGTGCTGTTCTGGAGGGAAGGGAGTGTCCTTGGTGGACGATATGATTGGCAGCACCAGAAAGGGAATAGAAAAGATGGCCCACCTATCACCTTGTTCATCATGAGGGGTAGCAACAAAGCAGAGGGTTTTGCATCTTGAGAAGGGATGGAACAAGGTCATGTTTTAAAAAGTAAGCAGAAGAGTAATGGGCGAGGCTTCAAGCTAGGAAGATGATTGCTATGACACAAGAGTAAGGAAGGGTTGGAAGAGAGAGAGGCTAGTGCTGGGAGACAGGTAGTCAGGCAAGCAGTGTAAGTGCTTCAGAGTACTTGGACTATGCCAGTGAGAGTGGGATGCACAGGGGCTGGGAGGCATGCTAATAGAAGCCCGGGGTTAGGAGTTGTGGGGAGGGTCCAGGGGAGGGAAAGGTGACAATGAGGCCAAGACTTCAGCTTGGGTAGGCAGTGTTTCTGTTAACTAAGGCACTGGGAGGAGCGAGTCTCAAGATGATTAGTAAGAACTGAGAATGAGTGAAGATGGGGCAAATTCAATTGGGATTTGTTGGGTTTAGGATGCCAGTGGAATATCCAATTAGATACCCATCAGGGTGCTGGAAATCTGGGCTTAGAATCCAAGCAAGGGATTGGGTCTGGGAGATCATGAGGGCCTTGGGGGATTGTCCCCTGTGGGTTTCTCTTTCCCATTATTCTACTCTTAGCCTCAGATCAGGGGCAGGGCCCAGTTATCCCCTGCCCTTAAGGGTCAGGTGGTGGGGATAACAGCCAAGGGTAAGGAAAAGACACTCCTCTGTTGCATCCTCCCAGAAACCTCATTTCTTTCCCTGGGGATAAGGGCTGTGCTTTGATTGTCCCCAGGTCCCAGGACCATTCCAGAAACACAAAGAAGGAAAAGACTAGGACTTGACCCAGCTTGTGAGTTCGGAGAGGGGAAATGTCATATAATGCCAACCACTGTTAACCACTGGGGACTTGGGATTAAAAAGACAAATATCCCAACTGTACCATGACCACTGGCTTGTTCAGCACAAGTCCCTGTGTCTCCAGTGTCATGGAGCTGTGATGACATACCTGATTGGATTTTGAAAGAGCCAATGTGTCCACATCACAGCAAGCTCCTAGGAGTCCCATAAGAATCCCCAGTCATATGGGGAGGGGCTCAGCTCCTGGTTGCAAAGTGAAAGGGCAGCAAGGTGTCAATCTGCCAACCGCTCGGTGGGATTGCAAAGATGTGGCTGTGCACTTTGTGGAAGATGACAGTCCCTCTGTCCTATCAGATCACCATGAGTCAGAATCGATTCCACAACAACCACAAGTAAGTAGATCCCATAACCAGAGCCGATAGAATGCGTGTGCAGCACCAATGTAGGCATGGGTGTTCTAGAGACGTTTGAATTGTGAGATGCTTCAGACTATGAACTGTTTGTTCATCTCTCTGAGCCCCTGAATCACCCTGAAATGAATGACCTTATCTTCAAAATCATTGGTCCAAGATGGCCTCTTTCACCCCTGAAATCCCAACGACGTTGACCAATTTCTCTCGTAATCTTACCAGCAGCATAAACACAGGCTTCCCTGCAATACAGATCTGATTTAACTACTATATGTATCATTTTATAATATTAGTATTTATAACCTAAACCATGGCTGTCAAGTCAATTCAGACTCATCGCGATCTTATAGAGTCTCTGAGACTGTCAGTCTTTATGGGAACAGCCAGCCTCTCATGTCTTTCCTGAGAAGCAGCTGGCAGATTTGAACCACCGACCTTGTGGTTAGAGGCCTAATGACATAGGTGACATAAGTGATGCTTTTTAAATGCTTTAGACACAGGTCAGGCATGGTTCTAAATGTTTTCCATGAGATAACTCAGGATTCGACACGAACCATGCTATGAGGTCAGTATTGTTACGATCCTCATTCTACAGAGAAGGCAAGGCATCACGGGCAAGTGGGAAGTATTGCTGTAGATTTCATCACCTGCCCGAGGTGAACTCCCCACCAAACTCATGGCAACCTCCTGCAGGATAGAATGAAATGTTGCTTGTCCTTTGGTCCTTAATGCACCACGGTGACCCAGGAGGTTTTCCTCAGCCGGTCTTTTAAAAGTAGATCTCCAGGACTTTCTTCCTAGTCTGTTTTCGTCTCTCTGGAATCTCCACTGAAACTGATTCAGCCTCATAGCTACATGCCAGTCTCCCAGGACCTAGGGTGCTGGTTGGAATTAGTTAGGAATTGAACCCTGGTCTCCTACATAGGAGTCGAGTATTGTAACAGGGAGCCACCACTTGGTGGTGCTATTTTACACTACTTACTAGCAGACTCTTCCTTTGTCCTGATATTGTTAGGTGCTACTGAGGAAAACCAAGGATCTCCCAGTCCTGCTCCATTTCTAGGATGGGTGGACTCACGCCGACTGAGCACTGTCTGTCCATATGAGATCACCGTCACTGCTTGTAATCTGCAGCCGAGAGCTCACAATTTGCTTCGGGTCTTTGCAACACAGCTTTGGAGGTGCTACTTGAACAAGGGAGGAGCAGCATTCTGAAATTGGGTCTGGAGGGTTAGGATGTAGAAGGGGGCCCATTATGGGAATCCGAGCTGTGAGCCACCCCTTCCCCCTTTCTGCTTCCATTGCACAAGGTGGAGCACCCACCTTTCTTACGGTAGCATCCACATAGCTTCTGAAAGCATGCAAACTCCATAGCTGAAGCCCAAACCTCAAGACGGTCTCTCTCGGGATCATCCCTGGAACATGGATTTGGGCAAACTGTCCAAGCACTTCCTCCTCAGATACAAGGAGTTCGGGGAACCACTCTCACGATTTGTTGAGAGCCTGTCTGCTGATTCGAGAGCCACCTAACTAGCATTCCTAGGGGTGCTTCTTTCCCCTCCGCCCTCAAGTAGAACATCAGGGAGGGAACGTGAGCCCGGCCTGCCTACACCCAAAGCTCAGCTCCATTTCTGTAGCCACAGCAGAAGACTGAGACACAGAGAACTCCCTCCCTGGGAGAGGATGGGGAGGAGGAAGGGAGGGGAAGCAAGGCTGTGGAGGCTGCTGAATGCAGGAGCCCAGAAAAGGGAGTATCCGAAAGGTGGAAGAGGGAGATGAGACCGGCAGGCAGCAGTGGGCCAGCAGTCCCCGGGCCAGAAAGCCACTGGGAGAAGACTGCGGCTAGAGTGTGCTCCTAGAGCTGCAGGCAGCGTTCCCCAAACCAGAGGCCTGCATTGTCGGTAGAACTCACTTCTTTTTGCTTGTGCTTCAGGAGCTGCTCCCTTCTGGGCCACACCCTCTCCGAGATGCTTCCATGTTACTGATGGGAATGGGGCACAGTGAGTCCATCTACTGAGTTATCTGGGAAGTGGGCCAGGAGGGGTGGAATCAATCCAGAATGAGGAGAGAAAAGGCTCGGGACCCTCTCCTCACCTGAGACCGACGAGGGAAAGAGGGACACTTTAACTTAATGTGAGGGGGACCTCCCCCCAAACTGTGGTGGTGTCGGGTCTGCGCTGAGCGGGGCCATCTGCAACTCTCACTCTTTCTCAGATTCTGAGACACCCAGTAGAGAACAGGGAGGCCCACCCGTCGCACTGCACTGGAAGTTGTATGCATCACCACATTCAAGCTGGACACCTTTGTTAATGGTGTTGAGTGCCTTTGCGTTGGTTCCCACTCATAGCCACCTTATGTAGGACAGAACGAAGCACTGCCTGGTCCTACGCCAGCCTTACAGTTGTTAGACTGGAGCCCACCCATGGCTGCAGCTACAATGCCCATCAAACTCCTTGAGGGTCATCCTTTTTTGTTTTCTACTGTCCCCCCCTCCCCACCTTACCAAGCATGATGCCCTGCTCCAGGGACTGGCCACTATGAGCTGTAATCGACTCCGTGGCCATGCGTTTGATTTGGATTCCCAATCCCTCCTGAAAGTGCTCTGGTGGTGGAGCAGGTTATACACTGGGCCAGGTCTCCCTGCTCTGAGAATCTGCTCACGGGGCGGGGGGGGGGGGGCAGCCCAGAGGAGGCTGACTAGGCGGCCCCTCCCAGAAGATCGGCATTTTCACGGGTACCAAAGCCCTGAGTCCAAAGAATTGTGTGCCCATAAGAATTTTTCATCCCTTGACTTTAGGTAGGAAAAGATTTGGAAGGCCAAGGGAATCACGGAGCGACATCAAATAGGGCCAGAACCTGGATTAAATAGGTGATAATCCCATAACATAGGACAATATCTTCTCCACCAACATGAAAGCTTGGCCCAGTCTTCCCGGTGATTAACCTTTATAACCCAACCATCGTTTTCTTAAAGGGTCTCTGAAGGAGAAGGACCGAGAAACGTATTGATTTTCCAATGACAGAAAGCAGTGGCAAAAGAGGAGAATACCAAGGCTTCCCAAGACTGGTTTTTCTTTACTTTTTCCTGTAGCCTGAGAACTGCTCTAGTTTCCCCCAGACACAAGGTGAAATTCCTTTCTTGATTTCTCCAGCACTGATGTTTGCATCGTTCTCAAACCCTTAGACCCCACACTTAGTGGAATTCAAATATAGACAAAGACAGACACGTATATCTCCAATCAGAGGAGCTGGAGGTGGCTAGCCTTGGTCAAAGAAATATCCTACACCCTTTCTTGATTGAGGACAATGGTCCTCCCATGGCATTCATTAGAATAATAGGGTGAGGAATGGCTTGCCTTGTCCTTTGTTATGGCTGAGGAATTCAGGAAGAAAGCACAGAAGGACACCTAAAAATATTATTATGGATCATAACAAGCTCCCCAAATGGTTTCCTAAAAATGATGTGCACTGGATAAATAAAATCTACCCTATGGATGGAGTGGTCTTGGTGTTGAGGTAAAAGGCGTGGTGGCAGAGCATGGCTCTGTCATTTTGAGATATTTTGTAGGAACTTCAGCAGCCTCCTGGGGAAGGGATAGAAGGAAGACTAGATGTCCTGTTTGAAGCAGCTCTTGGAACTGTTTCGGGAACTGACAGGCTGACCAGCGACGGTGTCCAGTCTTTCAGTAAGGCAGTGAAAACATCAGATGTGCCTTTCCTGGGGCGTCTGGGACTATTTTGGCCTCCCTTTCCATTAAAAGAGGGAGGCATTGAAAGGGACCAGCTCACCGCATAGCATGGTGCCTTCCCATGGTGGCAGCATTTCTAACTGCGTTGAGAATCAACCAAAGCCATGGAGGAGCTTTCTCGATTCTCATTTCTACCCTTCTGCGTACATCTTTCAGCAAATTGCTGCATAAAAGATGGAGAAGCCAGCAGGGGCTGTGCCCACAAGAGGAGCTGTGGTTACATTCCAGAAATGCAAATACCAAAGGTACACTTTGTCTCTTCAGCTCAATATGAGAAATCTGGTTTGTACCACACTGGGGACTAGAAGACCCCAAAGGACAGGTGGAGTTTCTGGTATCCTTTGAGGGAGACAAGAAAAAAGGGGCATTTAAAAAATTTTCCCCAAACTAAGAAGCTTTGTAGGGGTTCGAGGATGGGCTATCAAGCATTCTTCTACCACAGTGGATCTGCCCATAACTGAGTCTGATAATGATTACTTCAAGGGCCTTTCCTAGACCCTGTCTTCCTCTCCCCCTACCCCCAGACAGCATAAACATCAGTGAGCCACGGTACTTACAGGACAGGAAAATGGAGATCACAGGCTCCCAAATGCCTGCCGAGCCGGTAGCATCTGATTAGAAAGGGATGATTCTAAGAATAAAATGTTTGTAAAAGCTGCTTTCTTCAGTGGGCTTCTCAGTCTTCATCCAAACTCACACTGCCTCTTAGGATCATCGCCCATCCTTGTATGAAGCCTCCATGTCCTTTCCTGTCAGGCTGTTGGCAGCCACTCTGCCTTTTGAGCAGCGTGTGGCCCAGCAAGGTAGTCAGGCTCCTGGGATTAGGTTGGCGAGAGTGCCTGTCCTCCAAACAGTCATCCTGGAGAAAAAGCATACGCAACCCCCAAACCAGTCCAGGGGGAGAGCTGCAGGTCCTTAGCATGTCCCTGGCATATTCCAAAAGTGGCATCCACAGCAGAGAAATTGTCCCAAAATAGCTCAGGCTTCCAATGCTTCACTGAAACCTGAGAAAGAATTGCTGAATCCAAAGATCTGGGTCGCTGTGGGTGTGTGATCAAAGTGCGGAATGGTTGGTAGGAAGCAGGGCAGGGCGTCCCTAGGGTTGGTGTCACCCAGCGCCGTAACTCATGATGCTACACCCCCACGTCCCCATGGAACCGCCTCCTGGACCAGACCATACAGAATCCGTATTAATTTTCATGATCCACTTTAAGAATAGAAGAATATGTGATAAATATAGTTGGAAATTGCTTCAGTGTCATATGTCTTAAATTATATGAATATTCACAACACAGCCTTGTTTTAGAAAATCTCGTCATCTTGGATTACAGCATCATTAGTTTGTCACAGTATTGCTCGTAACTAAGTGGAAATCTTTTTTTAAAAAAGAAAGTTTCTCCTTTAAGTACTACCGGGTTATCAAAAGTTAGTGGCATAGATTAAAAAATACTGGTTACCACCATGTTGAAGCTCAAACACCAGACAGTTTGATCAAATCTGTGGCAATGAAAACATGGCAGATAGCAAAATAACAGAACATGCTTGTAGTGTGTGCAGACAAAGCCATGTGACTGGAACTATCATTGTGATTGGGTAATAATGTCGTCTCTAAAAGGTTCAAAATTAAATTTACTCTAGTTTTTTAACAAAAAAACACTTGATTTTCAATTTCATAGGTATATTGATACATGTAAGTTTGGCTTATAGAAAATGTCTTTAGGGGCTGAGCCACGGTGGCGTAAGTGTTTGAGTGCGGAACTGCGGATGAAGGGCTTGGCGGCGGCTTTCAGGAGCAGCACTGGGTAGTGCCCATGACCACCAGAGACAGTTATGCTCCCCCCCCCCAAAAAAAAAGATAAAAAAAGAAAATGTCTTTATTGTTATAATTAGCTAGAAGTCTATTATTATACGACATGGATCCGTTTGAGCTGAAACCCATCACACAGCGTAGTTTTTTCTGGGTGTTATTTTTTTTATCGTGAATTGGGTGAAGGACCACAAAATAGATAATCAGGTGCGTATTCAACAATTCACACACATTTTGCTTCATCTCATTTATTATACCCCTTCAAAATACCACCACCTATCCCCCATCATTCCTTTTTTCTCATTTCAACTCCGCCTCCTTTCCTAGCCCTTTCTAAACTTTATCCTTGGGCAAATACTGCCACAGTAATTTCAAAAGGTTGATCCTCCTAAGATGGGAATATGTCCTTATTGTTGGTGTTCCCCTTATAAACCTGTCTATGATGGCTGAAAATTGAGCTATGGGGAGGAGTTTCATTTCAGACCTGAAGTGTGATTTAAAATCAGAATCTTGATCCAAGCAGTAAGCATTTTATCTATTATGATTTTGACTTGTGTTCCACGTTTTTATCCATTTCTCTCCAGGATCAATAGAAAATTTCATCATGCTTCTTTTCAGAACTGTTGGTAGTGGTAGTGGGGCACCATCTACTTCTTTGGGTCTCTAGTTTGAGGAGACAAATGGTTGAAGGACACATTAGCCCAGTGAGCTAATTGTTGACACATGTTTTCCCTTTTCCTTCATCCCTTCTTTCCTCTGAATGTGGAGAGACCCATAGTGGTACCTTAGATAGCTGTTCACGAGATTTCAAAAACCCAGTTGCGGCTTACCCAAGTAGGCTGTAGAATATCGCTGAGAGCCATTTTCATGGAGTCCCTTTAACAGTGCCACCTTCTGGAGTCTGCACTCACTGTGTCCCCATAGAGATACCACTGGTGGGAAGAAACTACATTGAAGCCAGGAGTTTGGGAGTGACAGGATGTCACTTGTGTGATGACATGCCTCCTCCTTTCCAACTCATTTATATTTATTAATTGGGATTAATACATATGTCAAATTATTTCACAGTTCAATCATGTCCAGCAGAATTGTACATCTGCTACCACAATTAGTTTCCAAATGTTCTTTTTCTATCTGGACCCCTTAACATCATAATGTCATCACCTCTTCACCTCGCCACTGCCTCTGTGCCTCCCTCTCCATAACCCCCTTATTCCACTTGCTGACTCTCTAAAGTGGTCAGATGTCTCACTTTAACAATTTAACAACACCCCGTGGCATTTTTAAATGAAAATAAATATATTCCAATACTGTTTTTGCATTCTGTGAAAATTTTTGCTGCTCTAAATAGACCAAAATTTTAATCAAGGACCTCCCCCACCTCCCGGTCAATGGTGTCCCGCTTAAAATCTGGTCACTTTATCTTAGGCTCATCTTCTTCCCAACTTATTGAACTTGATGGCATTGTCAGAATGCACGCATGGGTGGAGGCAGGGACCTCAAAGAGGGCTTGGGGATGCCGCTTTCATCTTCAGTTCTCTGATTCCCACCACGCTATGAAATAACAGTTTTCTGCATTCCAAATCAGACTACTGATAGCATGCAAAGACCTCTTTATGATACTGCTTCCTAGCTGATGAAACTCTCTTTCTCATAGACTTTTCATTTATTTTGGCCTTTGGCATCAGTAAATGTCAGCGTCTTAAAATCAACAGAGAAGAGCAAACAGTAGGATCTCTGTGATTTTCTTGGGATTTGAGAAATCGTCCTTCCCCGGCTGCTAACTGAACATTGCTATCTATGCTACTGGGAAGGAGGAGATCCACCCAGACAGGCTGTCTCATTCTTACATTGGCGCAGATCTGGGAGCAATCTTTGCAACAGTTCTGTTGAACATTTTCGGTTGGTGTGCAGAGAGTGGGGTTTTGTAAGTTGGCCTCGTTCCCCCCCTGCACCGATCTGAGGATTTAAGAAGAGGAAACACAATCTGGTTTCTAGTACCAGGTCTGGGTCTGTTTTGCTGTGTCAATTTGGGAAAGTCCTTTCTCTGGATCTCTGGTCCCTCCTCTGTGGAAGGACACAATCAGCATCCTGCTAAGGAGCCCGGTGATATTGCGGTTATGCCCTGGGCTGCTAAATAGAAGGGCAGCAGTTCGAAACCACTAGCTGGCTCCTTGGGGGAAAGAGGAGATTTTCTACTCCTGTAAAGAGTTCTAGTCTGGTAAACCCACAGGGGCAGTTCTGTCCCACCCCATAGTGTCACTGCCACTCAGAATTGACTCAATGGCAGTGAGTGAATAACTGGAACCCAACGCTGTCTAGCGAAGATGGAAGAGAAGAGTACAAAGGAGGCTATGAAGAGGAGAGCTGACCATTCTCAGTAAATAGCAACATCGTTCCAATCTTTGGGGTGCTCTGTCTAGTGGGAGCGTGGTACAGATGAAAATACTAGGCACTGTGGACTTATGCCCAAGGGTGAAGAGTAGCCGCAGGAGACTGTTGACAGATTGTCTAATCCACTTCAATTTTTCCATCTGTCAAGTGGGTATACAAACGAATGATGATACAGGTCCACAATCTAATTGTTTATCTGAATGTTTGCAAGTTAGACACGTTTTAGAATGAAGAATTTTTGAATTTTAGAAATGCGTTTAGGGTGGTACGATATTAGTTGTTGCTAATTGCCGTTGGCGAGCTTCTGTCCCCTGGCGATGCCATCAGTTGCAGAGTAGAACTGTGCTCCACAGGATTGTCTGCACTGTCACTTTAATGGAAGCAGATCCTTGCGCCCTTTCTTCTGTGGTACTGCTGAGTGGGTTTGAACTGTCAACCTTTAAATGTATCATTAATCGATCACAAAGTGCTTGTACCACATAAAACATATATTGTGTAATGGCCCTGTTGCATCTGAAATGTCCAATGAGCTTGCCCCCAGAGTCTTTTTTATGTTAGTATGGCTGATTCAAAGGAGCCCTGGTGGCATTGTGGGGCAAGCGTATGCAAGGTATGCAGTTCAAACCCACAGACTGCTCCTTGGGGGAAAGATGAGGCTTTCTTGCTCTTGTAAAGATTGGCAGCCTCAGTAACCCGGTTTCAGGTCGGCAGGAGTTGAGATCAATTCAGTGGCACAGGGCAGAGCTATGGCAGATATGGAATGATGGGCAATGAAAGCAACACATATTTTAGTGCTTCCCATTAGCAAAACATTGTTGGAGTAGTTTCTATATGTGAGCTCATTTAGTTGGTAGGCACGGTTATTATTACTCCCTTTTTCCAGATGTGGAAATCGAGTCTCAGAGAAGTCCAATCCAGTGGCCAGGTTGCCACAGTCAGGAAAAGGCAGAGTCAGCACTTCACAGTCTAGCTCCAGACTCTGTGCTCTCGATGACGGTCTGCTGTCCCTACCACAGGCGGTCCTCGGCAAAGTCCCCCATGTGCACAGGGCCCACATGTCACTGTGAAACAAGAAAAGTACACATGGCGATGGCCCAGTGGGGAACTGCGACAAAGAGTTGTTGAGAACAACGCTGTGGGGTGGTCTCCGACGCACCCCCCTCCTGGTCAGGGAAGGTTGCTATTAAGTGTCATTGTACTGAATCCTTTGGAGCTTCTGACGACTTCATGTTTACCGGCTGCCAATAGGACTTTTGAAGGCTGTGATGTTGGGGAAGCCTATCGCCTCCTGTATGATACCTCCAAGTGGGCTAAAACTGCCAACCTTTCAGCTAGCTCACTGGTGAGCATTTAACTGACCAGTAAAGCAGAGATGGTGCTGAGCACGTGGCCCTTCTTAAAAGGAGCGGCTAACTCAATTCCAATTCCCCTGGGTTATCTGCTCCTCTTCTCCTGCTCCTCCAGCACATCCATCACCTACACCCTGACCCCACTATGCCAGTCTCTTGCTGTTCCATGGTGGGGGGAGACCCCACAATGAAGTAGAGGAGACTGACAGGTCCTGGCTCAGGAAAGGAGACGTGCCCTCTATAGTTGGCCAGACCTGGGAGCCCTGGGAGTTTGACGCTGGACTGCTGTGACGTGACTCACTCCCACGAGCAGCCAGCTGGTGAGAGCTGAGGGACCTGGGGGAGAGGGTGGGTGGGACAGTGGTTTAAAGGTTCCAAGCAGTTCCAGGTACCAGGAGACCAGGGGTTGGATGGTAACAGGCAATGGGCACTCAGGGGCAAGTATCTTCATGGAACCCTTAAATAGTGTTGTGTTTTAAAAAGTAAGAGCCGGTATACCCCAGCGTCAGAGACATGGGAGGAAATGTGGCAACCAGTCTTAGAAGGATTCCAGTCGTCCCATCATCCCTCTTCCATCTGGTGCTTTAAGCAAGATCTCTTGACTTTTGAGCATGTGACAACTCTTTTGAGAAATGTTAAAAAGTATCGTGTGGGTCAAATCAAACATGCCTGTTGCAGCTTGGATCCTGCCCAAGGCTGCCAGTTTGCAAAGTCCACACGGAAGAAATAAATAGATGTGAAAGTGCTTTGGAAACTTAAAAATATGCTATAGAAACAGAAGGTCTCATTTTAGCATTAAGGTCCCCCCCCCACAACACACACACACACTTTCCTTGACTGTGGTCTTATTTTTTTTTAAATGGTGTTCCTGGCCTGATGGAGATGAAAAGTCAGAATGAAATAGAGACTTCAGTGAACTTGAGCACTTCATTCCTCTGGCAGGCTCGATAAATGAGAAGCCTAGGTATACTGGACGGGTTGAGCCTTGGAATTCCTGCCACACCCACGGGCCCCTTCTAAGGAGTTTCCATCCACAGACCCTAGCTGAGGGAATTAGCAGCTTCTTATGAATAGATGGCTATGTTTCGTGCCATGTGACTCAGCTTCCCCCTAGCAGTAGCACATTGAGCCAGGAGAGGGCATCTGATCCAGGAGCGATCGCTCTATAGGCTGGCAAGCAGCCTATGAGTGGACCTGGTACGAACATTTTGCCCAACAAGCACAGTGATGACTAAATTTGGACCAATGAGCGACTCTCTCTTGGGCCGTTTGAATAGCAGACCTAGAAAGAGTGAGCACTTGGCAAGAGGGTCCGAAGCTGAAGGCAGAGAAGGCGGGCAGCAGGGCTATGCATAAGCAGGACCAGGAGAGACTCCTGAGCATCAGCTATGTGCCAGACACTGTACACATGTTGTTTTGTTTAAAACATTCCAAGAGCCTATGAGGTAGGTACTGTTGCTATCCCTGATTTACAGTTGAGGAAACTGAGGTGAAGTGAGCTCTGCGCTGAGGTTTGTTTGATCTTAAAAATCAAGGTGGATCACCCCTTACCCCCTCAAATAGTGCTTCTTCTGATCTCCTGGATCTCAGAATCACAGGGGTTATAAATGGGGATTCCTGGGACCCTGGCCCAGACCTACTGAGTGTGACTCTCAGAAAGTTTTACTGTTGGGAGTTATGGCCATGTCCGCTCTGACTCAGCGTACCCATCAGAAGCAGATCCAGGAGCCTGTCTACCGAGGTTTCTCTGGTTGATTTCAAACCTCCCATCTTTCAACCAGTCACTACATACTGAACCCTCGGCACCACCAGGGACCCTTCCTGAAAGTGTTGCCCCCCCCCCCAGCCAAACCCTCACAAGCCTGCATGCTCACAATCCTCCCAAGGGTGTGGTGTCCCTTGAGCATCTTAGGAGACATATGGTTCTAGAAGGGTTGCCAGGGTTGTCTCTTGTCTGGTTGTATGTTGTAATGCCATTGCCGTCAGTAGCAGGGGCTATGCCAAAAGATGGGGTCAAGGTCCCATTGTAAAATCTTTGGGAACTGGGTTTGATTTGGCTGTGGAGAGGACCACTGTCTGCTTTCTCTTCTCCTCATGAGAGGACTCATGGCCCCAGTTATCTGAGGAAGGTGGAGGGGGATTCCGATGCATGCTCAGCACTTTGTACCGAGGACCTTATCTTCCCTTCAGAGCACAAACTCCATAGCTGGCATACATTCACTAAGCAGTTTTTTTTTCCCCAAGAAAAGCACAAATTGCAGGAACTTCGCCTATGGCAACCAAGACTGGGGGTGGGGGGTGGTGAATTTACCAAAGGCAGATAGATGGGCCTATTGTAAAACGCAGGATTTACAAGGTAAACTTACTGGTGGTAGTGTTTCTTCCCATCTTAGGGTAAGTGGAGAAGCATCCCCGCCATGTCCTTATTCAATGGCCTTTGGTGTAAAGGTTACAGGGGACAGGATCTAGGCTAGACTAGAACTATAGGGCGGGCCATTAGAAACCTCCTAGATTGTCACAGAACCCAACTCTGGCTGGTTGAAAGGTGCTCAGTTGGTTTGAACTGTGTCTGGTGACTCAATGGTTAAAGGGCTTGGCCCTAATGGAAAGGTCAGCTGGTTGAATCTGGCGGCCACTGCATGGGAGAAAAGCCCTGACTATCTGCTTCGGTAAAGATTTATAGCCTAGGACATCATTTGGGGCAGTTCCCTTCTGTCCTATAGGGTCACCATGAATCAGAATTCGCTCAACGGCACCCAGACACCATCCTTATGAAATCTCCCTGAGAAGACAAGTCAGTCATAGTCCAAAAGCTGCTTGGGGAGTCTCTAGTCAGAAGCTGGTTTCTTGTCGAAATGCATAGTGCCATGGGACACCTATTCCTCGTAAACGATGATGTGGTCCAAGGCGTGGCCGAGGTCAAGTGGGTTGGCTAAGTCCCTCCTTGGCAATGCTTGAACTCACTCTTGGCACCTGCTATTTGCCACTCTATGTCCCAGGGACACTTTCAAATCTATGCTCACGCCCTCCCTTAGACTAAGGTCAGACGCTGTGCTTTTCACTTCCGGCCAGCAAGACTTCCTGCCTTACAGGTATCTGAGCTTAGCTGTGTTGTCATTGTAACTCTGAGTGATTCCTTAGAGCAGGTCCTGGGAAAAATACTCATGCCCCAGGAAAATTGCAGCAAAGCCACAGGGCAAGGCAAAAGCCCACGGACCATATAGTGTGTGTGCGTGCGTGTGTGTGTGTGTGTGTGCACGCGTGCCCGTGTGCGCGCAGGTGAAGCTAAAGCTATTTAATTGAAAGGACTGCCCTTTTCTGCGATGATTTTCTTCTCTTTGGGTGTTTAATGACTGCCCTTTCTCTTGGAGGAAATACTGGTTGGGGGTATTGTTTGGTTTCTTGGTGTCTTTACTTAGGAAACGAAAAAATTGGCCATTCATTAGTCCCTTCATATTATTATTATTATTATTATTATTTTGGTTTGGAATATCTGCAAGTCTGGGCAGCTGGTCTAATTTGTAGAGCTCTGGGTATGCTTTGCTAGCACCTCTCAGTACCTCCTATCACCACTTATTTCCTAAGTGCTTATAAATTACCTGCTTCAAATCTGCAGCAGCGTCTCTCTGAGGATTGACATCAAGCTCACAGCTCTGGAGTTTACAGGATACTGGTCTGTAGTTTCCTTATTTCAGCAAATTGGGACCTTGCCCATTTGCAGCCCTTCGATGTCCCTCCTGTTCTCTCCATGTTCACAGATACTTCAGGATGGCGCCGATACCAGGCAGGTCCATTCATTCCTATAATGTTCTTTTCCCTATAGAGTTAGACAAGCATATGCATGATGTTTGGGGGAATTTGCAGCACATCCAATGAAAGTGTCACTCCCAAGTAGCAGTCAAATCCTTCTCGTTGGAGCTCCCCAGAACACACCTACCTTCTCTTCCCATATGACAGCCCTTCAGAGACTTGAAGACAGTGTGTGACTCTCCTGTGAGTTACAGCAGCGGCTGAGTCAGACAGACCAGAGTGACGAGCTGAGCTTCCCTCACTCTCGGCTGTGAGACTCAAGGTAAGTTCCTTAATTTTCCTTTCTCTCTGTTTCTGTTCTTTGGCTGGTTGATAAATTGGGGTGGGGGGAGGGCGACGACCAATTCATTGATTGCCTGTACAATAGAAAATGCCATGTATGTAAAGTGCTTACCCCAGTGCCTGGCATAGTAAGTACTCAATTAGTGAGAGTTATTTCGTCTCCTTTTATTTATAATGAGCCGGTGGGCATTTTCCATGTAAAGCCTATTGAGGAGTGAGGGGACCGGGGCTGTTTTCTTCTTTTTTTCAGAATGGGCAGGAAAGACAGAGAAGACCCTAAAGTAGAATAGCAATTTCTTTATCCTTCGATGGTTTATTTTCAGTTATCTGGATGCCTGTATGCTGGGGTGTTTGTTTGGGGGTGGGGGCATATTGTTGAGAATCTCGGCAAAGGTTTCTTTTACAAGAGCCGGAAAGCTATTTGTTGATATATTGAACCGTCTCTTATTTATTCTTATTTCCCCAAGCCACTAGCCATGCAATCCCCCAAACTCAATTACTTTCTGCCAGGTGGCAGGAGGACAACACCTCCTATAGCCTTATTGATCTGTGCAGCCAGGGTGGGACGTGAGGGACCTGGGAGAAGACGGTAAACCAGCAATGTCTGGGCTGTTCTTTCCATGACAGAACTCTCCTCTCTGGTTTTGTGGGGATGCTGGCTTGGACAAAAGTGACGGCTGCACCCCAAGTGGGCTGAGCACACACGGACCTCTTTCCGTAGCCTCTTTAGCAGTGGGCTGAGGACAAGTCTTGACACTTGTCCAGACCTTAGAATCCGGATGTTCCCAGTGCAAAATGTTTTTTTTTTTCATTGTAGATCTTTGCACACAGGGCACGATGTGAATGCCGAACGTTGTTGCAGCTGAGCAAAGTTTGGAGGGAGACACACCCCACTGCTGAGAGCGAGTGATGGAAGTTAGAGGGCGAGGGGCTGGGGTTGAGTGTTTGTGGTGTCTCAGGACGTTATCATGATTATTTGAAGTTTTTATACTGAGACTAAATCCGTAGGATCACTCATGCAATTATTAAACACGAAACATCGATCAAAAAGCAAGACAGCTGTGAAAGAAATGCAAAATCAAGGCAAGCCATTTGAGACATGGAAACATTATTTTTTTAGTGGTTGCTGCTGATCAAAAACCTCATGGGGTGCAACCATTATGCATGTGAGGGGAGAAGGGCTGCTGAGGTGAAGGGGGCTTTGGAAATACGTGGAATACACACAAGAAGAGGAGAAGGGCAGGCCGGGGAAACAATTCTAGAGGATGACACTTGAAAAAAATAGGACTCTCGAGGAGTTTCAGGTTTGTTTGGGGGTGTTTGTTTGCTCTCCTTCTCAGAGTCATATGGATCCTTTATGGACAAATGAGAAAGCACAGCTTAGGCAAATGAAAATGAAAAAAACATCCCTGGGATCCTTCCAGACTTTCTTCTTCTTTTTTTTCCCCTTTTTTTTCGGATGCCAAACTGTGTACATTTCTCTTCAAAGAATCATTACATCCCTACTAGGAGGGTATTTTCACCCATGACAGTATCGGCTGCTACAGATTCACCAATGCTCAACTGATCCTTAAATGAAGTGTCATTTACGGTCGGGCATTTATGTGACTGCCCACTTAAAAAAAAATACACGATTCCCACACAGAGCGGTGCTGCCTCACTGTGTGATCTTGGGAAGGTTAGTTAAGGTCTCTGTGCTCAAGTACCTTATCTGGAAAAGCAAAGTGATGATTAGACCTCCCTCAGAGGGCTGTGGTGCTGCTGAAGCTTCGTGGCAGTAAGGAGTTCAGTGCAGTGCTCCTTCTCTGTCTTCCAGCAGTCCTAGTCCTCACAGCTCCTGCTGGTCAGGGGCTGGCTGGGTTCGGCGTGCCTGAGTTTGGGTTTGGAGAAAATGGTGAGTGTCAGGGGAAGTTTTTGCTGTGTAGCAGTGTAGTCTTAGTGACCTGTGGAGTCACACAGAGCTGTGTGTCTGGGGCTGTGTCAGTTCCTCCCATAGAACCTCAGTTTCTTTATCACCATCCTGGGGATTCAAAAGACCCAGCTCCCAGGCCAGCTGTGAGGATCAAAGGAGATCCTGTTTGCAGAGCCCTTAGCGCCCCTCCTTGGATATGGGAAGAATTTAATCCATGTCGCTTGCTTGTTATTCGGGTCCTGATTACTGCAGTGATTCATTCATCGTTAATAGTAATAGGAAGATTTCCTTGCCTGGTGTGTGAGGAAGAGAGCTGGCTGGGGGTGGGGCCTTGGAGTGTCTGTCAGCATCCTCTGGTTACAGAGAGAGGCGATTCTAAGGATCTGGGTTTGGGAGCCAGGCTGATCCAGGCTTAGAGCTGGGCATGGCCTTTTACTAGCTCTGTGACCTCGGTCACCTAGCTCCTCCTTTGGTAAAATGGGAATGTTGACACTGCCTCTCTCACACGGGTGGCTGTGAGGTTTGCGTGGTATGCTGCCCAGATCGTCCATAGTCCCAGTGCTCAGTTATTGCTGAGTGCTCATAATGCATGTGGGAAAGTTTGTAATGACCTGAAGGAACCTCCTCCCCGACCCTTGTGACCCCACCACCATACTCTGAGTCCTTAATACCAGCTACTGAAATTTGACCCGAAGGCTTTGTCCATCGTCTGGGGCTGGACGGGATACCAATTGCCAAGTTTGGAAGAGTCGATGTCAGTGAAGTCTTTTTGCTCATTCTATGCTGACCTTGTGCCCCAGTTCTAGAAAGCAAGCTGTGGCCCTGTTTCTCTGAGCCAGTTGTCCCCTGGTATGCTTTTCTTGCCTGCGTTCTGAAATACCTGGAGTCTTGTTGAATCCTAGCCCTGAGGCGGCAACACTGGTTGCCACATTTCCTCCCATGTCTCTGACACTGGGGCATCCTGGCTCTGTATTTTTTAAGGCATATCACTATTTAAGGGTGGCGTGAAGGTGTTTGCCCTTGAATGTCCACTGCCAGTTATCCTCCAAACCCCTGGTCTCCTGATACCTGAACCACTTGGTACCTTTGAACCACTGTCCTACCCACCCTCCCCTCCTAGGTCCCTCAGCTCTCAACAGCTGGCTGCTCATGGGAGTGAGTCAACCTCACAGCAGTCCAGCGCCTTACTCCCTGGGCTCCCGGGTCTGGCCAACTGCAGAGGGCATGTCTCCTTTCCTGTCAGTCTCCTCTACTTCCTTATGAGCTCTCTCTCTCTCTCTCTCTCTCTGAGTGTGTGTCTCATGAGACAACAAGAGACTGGCATCGTGGGGTAAGGGTGTAGGCAGTGGAACTGCTGAGGGAGAGGGGGGCAGAGAGTGGATTTGCCCTGGCCAACTGTTCAAGAGGCACTTCTGGAGGGCTGTCAAATGAGAGGTGGCCAGAGGCAAATGTCAGCGCCTATATAGAGGAAGGAATCTGGGACCCGAGAGACAGAGCAAGCACTAGCAAGTCCGGAGCAGTGAGGCGGGTGGGCGGGTAGGCTGGCTGGCGGGGCGGGCAGGAGGGGGGCGTGGCAGGGGATGGCGAAGGGAGATTGCAGTGAACAGCTGCTCGTGTTGGGTCTTACTTTCATGAACTGGCTGGGCATGGGGCATAAGTATATTGAGCAGCTTCACAGAACTAGGGGTACAAGGCCCACTCCCTCCCTCTTCTCCTTGACTGACAAGGTAAGAGCTGCCTGAGTTCTACCTACGAGGAAACTGTGGCAGGGTTCAGGGGGTTGGGACCTCTGGGACTCTGATCTCGGCCATTGCACCAAGTGTCAGAGTGACTAAAGGGTCGGCAAGGAGCGACTCTTTCTTTTCCTGGTTCCTCCCTCCCCCTCCCTGCCCTGCGTGGGCCATGGTTGGGGAATGTGAACGAGTTAAGGGGGAGAGGGGACAGACCCAGTGGATTACTAGAGTCAGAGGCTCTGGCATGAGAGAGACCTGAGAAGCCATGCGGATGCTGGTCAATTATTACCAGCTTTTCTGGCCCCGCATCTCCGCATGTGTACAATAACGAATTTCCCCCCCCCACCCCCGCCCCAACTTGCGGGCGAGTCCACTCCAATGGGCCCATTGGATTGTCAGAGCTGTCATTCTTGACAGAAGCACGCCTGCCGTATCCTTCCTGGACTGCCCCAGCTGGTGGGTTCCCACCGCCGACCTTCCCTTGAGCAGCCGAGCACTTTAACCACGGTGCTACCAGAGGGTCTAAGGAAGAAGCCATCTCTCGGTGTTTTTGCAAGAGGGCTTGCACAGCAGATGTGCTCCGCACGAGGCTTGCCAGGCAGCACAGCCTTGGGACGTGTTATCCACTGCTGGTTTTCGTGATGTTATCATGGAGGCCACCCATGACATCAACTGGATGCCTTCTGTGACAGGGTCTCCAAGGAGCCGGACTTTCGTGTTGAGCGTGGACAGGCTGCTTGGGGATGTGTGCTTGGCGTGAAGCGGTGTGTGAAGGAACCCCTTCTGGAGAGTCTTATAGTCAGCCCTGGTCTATTGCGTGAGGGGTGGGGGGTGGGGAATAGTTTCCTGATCCTTTAGAGGGGCCCTATTTGAATTCCAACACTGCCAATCAGAGAAAACTGGCCAATGGGGATCCCGCTATGCAGGATGTTGCCAGATGCAAGTAGGAGAAAGCCTACAAAGCCCCGCATGACCCAGCCCACACCCAGGCAGCCAGAAATGGAAATCACTATGAACTTTCTTGATGGTCATCATAATACATATTTTAATATAGAGCTGAGCCCTGGTGGTGTAGTGGTTGAGTGCGGAACTGTGGCCCGTACTGGCTTGGCTTGGCGGTTCAAAACCAGCAGCAGCTCTCTGGGAGCAAGGCTGGGTAGCTCCCGTGACCACTAGAGGGCAGTGATGCCCCCCCCCCAAAATAATAATAATACATATTTTTTAAAGCACATACACAATATTACCAATTCAGGGAATGCTACTTCCAGTCTTTGATCAGACAAATACCTTTGTTTTCCCGAGGAGGACATTCAGGAACATCAGATTAGTAAAATGGAGACTAAACTATGACGAGACACAGGGAGCCTTAGGAATGATTATCTCGAAGCCAAGAGTTTTTCAATCCCCACTGCCAGGACCTAGCCAGCTCTTAGTTGCTGTGGTGAGGAAGGGCAGAGGCCAAGGGTCTGCCTTTCTTGACATTGACCAGAAGGTGGTGCTGCTGCTTCATTTGAACTAGGATTGCCGAGGCTCCCAATTCTAGGGTTGCTGACATTTATAACACTCATCAAGAAGAAGTTGTGCTGCTGTGATTGGATGTATTTGTTTGAAAGGGATAGAGGAAGAAGGGGTATTTGCTCTAGCTTCAAAATAGTTCATCGCTCTGTTCGCGGGGTAGGCTTATCTTCGATGCCACATAGCTGCTAACCCAAGAACAGATCTCTCCCTGCAATCATTCATCGATTTCCCAACCTTTTTGATGATGGCTTTGGACTTCTTTCCTCCTAACAGATTTCTGTGCTGCTTGAACTTCGACAGGACTCCCAATAGCATCATTTGAGGGTGTCTCTCAACACTTTCCTGTGTCCATGACCTTACACTCACGGAGGTTCAACAATATGCTGGGGGAAGGGAACACCGATCCTACAAATAAGGAGACAGCCTTCTCCAGACCAGCGACAGGAACCAAAGCCGAGGCCCAGTTGCCGATCGCCTCAACTTCAGCTTCAGACCCTGGAGGGATGTCCACACAGCTACAGCCACCCCTGAGCCTTGACCCCATGCCTTCCCCTCTCTTGGGGGCATCAACCTCTGGAGCACCGTCCCCACCACTGATGCCAACCTTGGACTCTGGGACACTGTCCCCCTTGCTAATGCCCACATCTGATTCTGGACCACTGTCCCCATTGCTCATGCCAACCTCGGATTCTGGAGTCCTCTCCCCACTGTTATCCACTCCAGACTGTGGCTTAATGTCCCCTGGGCTGCTCACCCTGCCTGACTTTGGAATGATGCCTACCCCCCTGATGGCGGCATCTGATTCTAGAGAGATGTCGCCGTTGTCAATACCAGCTTCGTCCTCTGGTGTGATCAGCACCCCGTCTTCAGAAACAGTGTCCACACCATTAATGCTAGCCCCAGATCCTGGAGAAATATCCCCACTGCTGATGCCAGATATAAACGCTGGAGGAATGTCTGTCCAGCAAATCGCCACTCCGGGCTCTGAAGCAATGTCCCCTTTGCAAATTACAGATGAAGACACCGAAGCAATGTCCAAAGTGCTAATGACTGCTCTGGCCTCTGGAGAGATATCCTCCTTGCTAATGTCAGGCACGGACTCGGAAGCAATATCCTCCCTGATCATGTCAGCCCTGGCTTCAGGATCAATGCCAAGCCAGCCAATGAGTGCCCAAGACCCTGGTGGAATGCCCACCTCACTATTGCCAGACGCAGACCCAAGAGAAATCTCTTCATTGCTCTCATCCACTCCAGACTCAGGAGCGGCATCCACCCAACTGCTGCCGGGCCCCGATGCTGGCGACATGTCCACATTACTGAAACCATCCCAAGACCCTGAAGCCGTGTCCCCGCTGCTAATGACTGCCTTTGCCTCTGGAGGGACGCCAACCCAGCTAACACCGGGCCCTGCTTCTGGAATGCAATTTCCACTGTTAACACACAATCCAAATCCCGAAATCCTGCCCACTCTCCCAACAGGAACAGCAGCTGCTGGAGTGATGGCCACCCCTCCAATGAGAGTCTCAGACTTGGGAGCAATGTCCATGCCACTAATGAGAACCACAACCTCTGGAAATATGTCTATAATGCTCAGGGCAGACCCTGCCTCTGGAGCGATGTCTACCCCACTCGTAACAGTCGCCACCTCTGGTGGAATCCCCACAGAGAAAATGCCAGCCACCGCCTCCACAGTGATGTCCAGGGCTTCTGCAGCAGTCAGCCCAGGGGTTGTAAAAGCTGCGGCCGGCGAAGCAATCACCAGCCACCGGGCCAGAGCCTCCGTTTCTGGAGTGCGAGCCACTCCACTAGTGACTGCGCCAGCCCCTGAGACAATGCCCATGCAGCAATTGACGGGTCCTGCCTCTGGATCAATGCAGACCCAGCCACCAAGAGCTTTGGACACTGAGGTGATGTCCATTTCCCAGATGAGAGCCACAGCCTCCGCGGTGATGTCTGCACCGCCCATGCAAGCTTCTGCAGCAGTGGCCACTCCACTCATGTCGACCAAAGCCTCGGGACTGCTGTCCACACTGGTCATCAGAGACACTGCCTCAGGAGTGATGTCTGCTCCACACGGGAGAGCCTCTGCTTCTAGCACCTCACCCAAGTCACTAGTGACACTTAAAGACACCGGAGCCATGTTCACACAGCAAATGACAACCGCAGCTTCTGGAGAAATAGCCAGCACGCTCGTGAGTGAGACAGGTTTTAAAGGGATGTCCATGCCACACATGACAGCCGGGGCCTCTGGAGGGATGACCAGGGCGCATATGAGAGCCCCAACTTCGGGAGTAATTCCCACCCCTCAGATGACAGCCACCACTGGGTCTAGAGGTATGGGCAAGCCACTCATGAGAGGACCAACCTCTAGAGGAGCGCCCGGGTCACTCTTGAGAACCACACACTCGGGAAAGGTTTCCAATCAGCCACCGAGTGCCCAGGACTTGGGAGGGATGTCCACTCTGCTAATGAGATCTGTGGCCAGCGGAGGGATGTCCACCTTGCCGAGAGGTCCAGCCTCTGAAGTGATGTCTGCTCCCAAAATGACAACCTTGGCCTCGGGAGAAATGTCCCCAGCACAGATGAGAGCCTTAGCTGCTGGAGAAAAATCGACACCTCTGAGATCCCCAGACTATGGGATGATGTCCGCTCCACCAATGACGTCCACAGCTGCTGGGATGGTATCTGTGACACCAATGAGAGCTCCAGTCTCTGGAGTGATGCCCATGCCACCAACGAGATCGGCAGCCTCTGGAGCAATGTCTGCACCTCAGGTGGCATCTGTGGCCTCTGGAGGAATGCCCATGCTACTGATCAACCCCCCAGGTACTGGGACCCTATCGACACCGCAACTGACACCTGCAGCATCTGGAGGAATGGGCACTGATTTCCATATGTCCATGGCACAAACACCAACCATGGTCTCCGGAGGACTCTCCATGCCACTCATGAGAGTCCCGGACTCTGGAACAATGCCCATGCCATGGATGTCAACCCTGACTTCCGGAGAAATGTCTAGGCCGCTCATCCAGTCCCCAATCCCGGGAACAATGTCCTCACTGCAAACCAGAGCTCCAAGTGCTGGATCGATGCTGACACCACAAGTAACATACACAACTCCTGGTGTGATGTCCACATTACCAATGCGAGCCGCAGGTTCTGGAGCAATGTCCGCACCACTACTGAAAGCCGCAGCCTTTGGAGAGATGTCCAAGACGCAGATGACAGCCATGGCATCTGGAGGACTATCCCGGCCACTAATGAGAACCCCAGGCATGGGAACCATGGACACACCACAAATGGAAGCCCCTCGAGTGATGTCCAATCCAGAAACACAAACCATAGACTCTGGAGAGACAGCCACCACCACCTCTGGATCCAAGTTCACACCTCGTGCCACAGCCACAACCTCTGCAGCTAAGAACCCACCACCCAAGGAAGTCCCATCTTTTGGCATGTTGACCCCAGCACTTTCTTACCTCTTGGAAGAGCAGGAAGCAGCCCGGGGTTCATGCCCCATGGAAGAGGAGATGGAGATCGATGAGGAAAAGCAGATGAAGGGTTTCCTGAATGATTCTGAGAAAATGGCCTTTCTGGTGTCTCTTCATCTGGGGGCTGCAGAGCGGTGGTCTGTCTTGCAGATGGAGGTAGGAAACCCCATCTCAAGGGAAAATAAATCTTTCCTGGCCAGATCACAGGGCTTGTATGACTCTCTCTCTGAAGTGGACATCCTCAGTGCTGTTCTTTGCCACCCCAAGCAAGGCCAGAAGTCGGTCAGGCAGTACGCCACTGACTTCCTTCTCCTGGCCCGACATTTGTCTTGGTCTGATGCCATTTTGCGGACCAGGTTTCTGGAAGGCCTCTCCGAAGCTGTTGCCACCAAAATGGGCCGGATCTTCCTGAAGGTGGCTGGCAGCCTAAAGGAGCTGATAGACAGGTCTCTCTACATTGAGTGCCAGCTGGCTGAAGAGAAGGATTCTCCGGGCAACTCCAGCCAGGAGATGCCATCAGCCTGTAAGCGGAATAATGAGGATGCAATGGAGAATGAGTTAAACTCTCATCAGCAGACTGAGGAGGTAAGGATGGGAGAATTCACTTGAGTTTTTCTTTACTTTTTCTACTAGGTGAAAATGGGTTAGAATAAGGAGGGATGATGGGGGGACACATTAGGGACCAAGACTATCAACTCTCCCTGGAGTTATCACAGTCAGGATGTGGATCTTAACCATTTTGAAGTGCTCAAGTTACTCAGGGCCTGGGATGATTCAACCTCCTGATTATGCAAGAATAAGCTGGGCTTAGCCCCAACTTTCCACTGATTCCAAGTCCAATTCTAAGGAAGGGGGTTTTCTTTTGGGGCATAGGTCTCAAGTAATAGTCATGTGCTATGGACTCAGGTTATTAGGGAATTTGGATTTAGTCCAGTCTTTGGTCACCCTTTAAACAGGGAAGATCAATTAGCTAAGTTCTGTGGGTGTGGTCTGTTAAATTGCCATAATCAATGTGCTTCTGACCTGGGATGTGTTTTTTTCTTTCTTCTTCACTACCAGCACCAGCATGTTTCCAAACGCTGTTACTACCTGAAAGAGCATGGAGACCCCCAAGAAGGTCTTCACGACCACCTTCGACAGAGCACAGGCCTTCCGAAGGCCCGTACTGACAAGTAATGCTCACTGGACCCTTCTCTCGTGACATGTGACTCTGCTGCTAACTTGAGGACTTGTTTCTGGACTCATTCCATTCAGTGACATCATCAATCTTGTTGCCTTCTCCCTCCAGATTCCCTATCCCATCCTATCTGCTGCTCTGCTGGCTTGACTTCATCCTTCATTCAACATGCCTGTAAACTGCCCTGACAATCAGAGATCAGAATAGGAGAGCATATAGTACATGAAGTGCTGAACTCCCATCACCATCAAGGCCAGTCTTAGTTGTTGGTCCAAGGAGCAGTCTGGGCAGGAGAAATCATGTCCTACCTCAAAAATACCTCAAAGTGTCTTGCCATGTGTCATCAGGCAAACTTGAGGAAGCCTTGGCCCTACTTCATCTGGCAGGGGAGCCTTTAAGGAGAGTGATACCCATTCCTATACAACCCTTTGTAACTCAGTAGATTTGCCCTTAAATGCATCAACGCATAGCTGAACCAAACCCATTGTCGTGGAGTCTAGTCTAGCCCATAGTGGCCCTATGCATCAGAGGAGAACTGCATCATAGGGTTTCCAAGGCTATAGTGTTTCATAGAAGTAGACTGTGACATCTTTCTCCCACGGGTGAGCTGGTGGCTTCAAACCACCCACCTTGTGGTTAGCAGTTGCGTGCTTTTATTGAGGCACCATTCAGGCTCCCCGCATAATTCATAATCCCTGAAACAGGCTCTCTGGGGCCTTGTCCTATTTATAGTCTCCATCCTGAACCATTCATTTTGACTTATAATAATAGTAATACTAGTAATGGTTAATATTTGTTAGTTCTGTATCATGTGACAGCTACTGGGCTACATTCACAACAAGCATCATCTCATCATGTTCTTAAATTAACCCAACTTGTCTTTGTGTTGCTGTCAGCTTCTAACCTCTTGATGGCCTTTGTTGTGTCCCTTCGTGTTGAGTCTCTTCTGACCTCTGGGTGATATCCTCAGTTCTTGATTTCCCTCACTCCCTTTAGCTATTGTGCTTCACGGCCAGCACTCTTCATAGGGGTCTTGGTCCCTAAACAGGCATAGATATTTAGAACATATTATGAGCAGTGTTTGCCTTCAGGTGGTGGACTTCTGAATGTTTTTAAATTTTCCTCTTTCTACTTCTCTGTACTTTCCAAATTCTCTATCGTAAGCATGTATGGCATTTGTAATCATAAAAGTAAATAAAGTTCAGTTACCAAAAAACAGCCATCAATCGTGGCTGATAAAAATTTGATTTATTGAGTCCTTTCATTCAATCCCTACTATCTCAACTCTGTCAGTCACTGTTTTGGGGACAGCCAGATAAGAACCCTGCTCACACGAAAAATCACATTCCGATGGGGGGTGGGACAGAGGGTTAGGTGATAAGCAAGGAAGCACGTAAATAAGATAGACATCACAATGCCGGCTACAAAGACCATGAATCGGGAGTATGGGAAGTTCAAGCTCAGCAGGACCAGTTCATTTACTGAGTTCAGTGAGTTTCCTCAAAGAGGTTGCAAAAACCGGAGGAGTGACGTAATCAGAAACATGCTCTCTGCAGCTAGCTTGGCCACCAGCATGGAGGAAGCAGGTCACAGGACATTTAGGAGGCCCCCAACAATCGTTGAGGTTTCTGTCTTAGGGTGGTGGCAGTGGAGGTGGAAAGACGAACACAGAGATGGAGCCCCAAGTGTTCTGGTAGCTCCCCCTGAGGACACCAGTTTGCTGCTCTGTGACCCTAACTATTGGGTCGGATTCTAGGAAGAAGAAAATGATTCTTCGGACCCAAAAAGACAAGTGAAAAAGATTGGCAGACAACTTGGCAGCCCTGTTGTACTGTAGATAAGAATTTGGCTCCGAAGCTGCACCAATCACCAGTGGTATTGCCTCAGGACACAGAGGGTGCAATAAGTTGAGAAACACATTCTAGTCCCCAAGCAGCCTGCCTCTGAGCACACGGCTTCCTCCTCCCTCGAGGGCCCCACTGACTCCCATCTGGCCCAGGGCAATTTGGACCTACGTGCTCAGTGGGGTGGCTCTTTGCTTGGGAAAAGCACTGCCAAGTTCATTCTCCGGAAAAAGAAAAAAGCAAATGCATGATGTCAGAATCACAGCCCATCTCTGGAAAGTGTATGTGGGAAAGAAGGGAACTTGGGAATGAACCCGTTTTCCTGATGGCCATGGTGCTGCGAACCAGGGTCGTTGTCTTTTCTTTCTCTCCCCACCCTTTGTTCTGCTTCCATTCGAGGCACCTCTCGTCTTCTTCAGGCTAACACCACCAGAGAGAAATGGAACAAATGAAGCCCCATCATGCCCTGTTGGAGCTCAGCTTCGGCTCCTCGATAGAGCTATATTTAGAACTGTTTCAAGAGCGACTCTGCATCTGCACGAAGCTGGTTCGCAAATGCCCAAGTACTTGAGACTCTCTTGTCTGCTGGAAAATGACTTCTCAAGTTTCTCCAGCTTGTGGCCAAAAAAAAAAAAAAAAAAAGAGGTCTCCTAAATGGTCAAAACTCAGATGGCCCTGGCTTCTGTCCCCGTGTGTTAGATGAGCGCTTCCCCTGGAAGATATCCTTTCGTTGCTTCTGGAAACCCCCAGAAGTTTCACATGCTCTGCGATGGCGCTATCTTGTTGTTTCTCCCTTATCATCCTGCCTTGTGGATGTCAGCTGCCCACAGGGTCACTTGAAAGCTGCTCTGAATGCCGCTGAGTGACACTGCATGTGTGAACATAGAGGTTCCTGCTGGAGGGTGAGAGTGGGGCATAGATTCTGGGGTGCTCTGGGCTGAAAATCTAGGAGGACTTTCAAAGGCAAGGCCTTCCTTTTGGGTACCATGGGCTGAAACCACCGATGAGTCCTCTGAGAGGGAGGGAAAAGGGCCCACCCAGTGCCCTGGTGAGGGGAACAACATTGCTTTCACCTGGTGAGAGGAGTGGCTTTAGCAGCAACTCTCATCTCCCCCTGGACTTGAACTTTCTGACTCGCTCCTTGGGCACCATATTCCTTATCCAAACTTAGCCTTCAGCTCCCATTTCCTCACTCTTCTTCCTGGTCTTTATACTTGCCCCTCAGGTGTTTCCTTCCTCACCAGCGTTCTCAATATAAATAGATGCCAAGTTCCATAGGCCTCTCCATAGGCCCAGTTCATGGGGCCCAGCAGAAGCACCAACGTCATGCCGCTGTCCCATTTCACTCTCCTGCTGCATCTACTGTCCCCACCCCCTGGTCTCTGACTCTGCCTCGGTATACTCAGACTTCTCTTAAAGATCACCTTTCCCACAGACAGATCTCCGGGTGCTGCGAATTGACCAAATGTTTCCAACATTCCCAAATACGTTAGAGTCTCACTTTGGATTCAGCCTGCATCCCCAAACCTGGAATGTTTAGAATAGCCCACACGAGGTCCCCGTGTTCTCCACTGTTTCCAAGCTGAGAATCATTATCCAACCAGTACGTTATAGACACAATATTTTATCCTACCTTGAAGTTATATGGATGTTTTCTCCTTTGGAGCACGTGTTTCCTTCTCTTTTATCTGGTCGGAAGTTGCTTGGGTATTTGGAAGGAGGAGGGCAGAGCGAACTTTGGGCTCCCTTGTGAGTCTGAATGAACGTGTCAGCAACTAACAATGGGTGCCCTCATGGTAAGGTGAAATGGCCACAAGAGCCTTGATTTTAAGTGTTGCTGGGTTTCTCTTGCTAATGAAATAGGGCATTCTAGATACCTCAACTTACTGCAGAGGGACTCATTTCCTCGCCTCTAAAATGCGGATAATCATCACTGTGCTGTTAACTCCACAGCACTGTGGGTTTGGGGGAAAGTATTTGGGAAAAAAATCACATGTAACACACACACACCTGCTAATGCCTTGTTTTAGTCGTAATCTCTAGCTCTATCCTGAAAGGGGTGGGGGAGGCACTAGTGGAGAAAGGTAGAGTGGAGGGGCGGGAGTTGGGCTAGTTGGGCCGTCATCAGGAGGTAGTACTTGTACATATAATTAGGGTCTCCATTCAAACTGCAGGAGCAGACTGAAAAGTAAGCCTCTGCCCCTCTAAATTCCTTATCACCCATAGTGAATTAGTGGTCTGAGGGCATTAAAAAGAAAGATAAAAGTAAAGCTAAAATGGACTTGGATTCTTTAGTTATTAGTAAACAGGTTCATCTCAAACAAAAAACAAATTCACTGCCCTTGAGTTGGTTCGAACTCACAGAAAACTACAGGGTAGAATTGCATCTGTTTATAAGAGGTTAAAACTCAGTGTCTTTTTGACCCCTTTTTAATTTGTTCTAGTTTTCATTTTCTGCTTCCTTTTGGATTGAGGTTTCTCATTTTGCCATTGTTTTGGAGTTTCTCATTTATTGTGTGTGATTTTAAGAGGAAATCCAGAATAGTTAAATCCGGAAAGATGACAAATAGGTAGCAGCGACATCTTGGGTTATGACAGTGAAGGTTTGGGGGGAAATGGGGAGCTAATAATAATGAATATAAAAATGAAGAAAGAAAAAAAAGAAGTGTTCTAATGGTGATTATGGTGATGATTTCAAAGTCCTTTAATATATTTCAACCACTCACTTATAAGAGTTTGTGAATTATATGTCATTAAAACTATGAAAATAATTTTTAAAACTTAAAAAAGTAAGTCTCTGAGGACTATTGAAAGGCACAGTTTAATATTCACTTCGATTATGCCCTTACCATGTACTGAAGCCCTGAATGAATGACTCTATGTGAATGCACTCATGAAGGCTTCACAACAACCCTGAGGGTTGGTTGTGTTCATTGGTCCTGTTTTATAAATGGAGGACCCAGGGCTACAGAGCTGGGATTTGAACCCATGCAGTCTGACCCCAGACCTCAGAGGACCCAACTTGCTTCCAGACCCATATTTCACCAAACAACAGCTACCTTTACAGGTTTGTAAAAAGCTAATGCTTGAGCCTAAATGGGCCTGCTTTAATGTTTGCCACTTTGAGATCCAGGTGCGAATTCTCCTGATGGCATTTTGAGGGAAACTTTTCAACATTCAAGAATTAATCATTGTGAACAGCAACTGAGCTTAAAGGTCTATCTGTAGCCCTGACTGGGGTGGGTTATGGGTCTCAGTTCTGAGCTCTGGCCTAAGGTGGAAGATAAGCTTCTTCCCAGGACAAGTTACCATGGATAAGAAAGGTATCTTGGGTTCATGAAACTTTGGCAGGGTATGTTATTATCGTTCCCCTTTCTCAAGTCTGTCTCATGGTGATTCCATGTACAACGGGACCCAACAACCATTGTGTGTCAGACAGGGTTCTCTTAGAGAAACAGAACCAGGACACTAGTAATTCTCTTTATATATTTATATAGATAGAAGTATATATAAGATAAGAATTAAACAATTAACTAATCTACAAAGCAGTAAAAATGGCTTGGTACAACTCACTTGCGTGAGTCAGCTAGTAGACTGGCAGTCCTTGGAGTCTTGAGGGCCGCTGAGTAGTCCTCTTTAGAGCAATTCAGGATATCCAACCACAGGTAGCAAACAGCAAAGGAGGTCACCAATGGTCAGCCAGATGAGAGTCCAACAGTCTCCAGCTCAAGAGAAGTATATTTCAGGAGCATAGCGAAGCAGGGCTTCAAGGAATCTCAACTCACAGCTACACAGTCCATGATTAGGTGTCCCATGGGTAGTGTTGCTTGGAGGTCGGGGAACAGGACTAACGAGGCAGTCTGCTGGTCTGAAGATCCAAAAGCAAGAGAGCAAGGGTGCCAAGTCTTTTCTATCTCTGCCCTATTGTCTTTGGCCATGTTGGCAAGATAAGCTTACCTATCACACATTGTGATCCATAAAGCTTTTTATTGGAGAATTTTCTGAAGTGGACCACAATGCCTGTAATCTTAGTCTGGAAGCTCTGCTGAAACCTTTCTGTACAAAGCAACATGTAAGTCTCGATTGCACTTGTAGTTTTCTATTTGGGAGCTGAGCCTGGGTCTTCCCCATGGAAAACCAGGACTCCACTGTTGGCTCACCAGTGCTCCCAAAGAGGGATCTCAACCCCAAACCGTACTCACTGCTATTGAGTCCATTCAAACTTGTAGAAAAACCTCTGTGGAGTCCCAAGACTGTAAATCTTTACGGGAGTAGAATGCCTCATCTTTCTCCTATGGAATGGGTGGTGGATTTGAACTGCTAACCTTGTGGTTAACAGTCCAATTTACAACCCACTGTACTGCCAGGGCTCATGGAGGGGTGTTGGATTCTGAAAATGGAAGCCATTTTTGTGTTTACATGAAGAAATGGACTCTTTTCCCCCAGAATCATTTTATTGGGAGTTGATACAGATAGCACATCATTCCATAGTTCTATTATGTCAAGCAGTATTGTATAATTACAAGCACAATCAGTTTCAAAACATTCTTCTCCTCTCTGAACTCCTTGACATAGTCTCCCTTTTCCTGCCCCCACATCACTGTAACCACCCTCCCCAACAGAAACCCTTATTCAACTTGCTGTCCCTCTAGGTTCATAAATCCCGGGTTTCATATAAGGGCTCTTTAATAACACATATTCCCCCCTCATTTGTGATTCCTTTTAGGGATGAGGGTGAATGAAAATGAAG
This sequence comes from Nesogale talazaci, assembly GCA_004026705.1. Lineage (NCBI taxonomy): Eukaryota > Metazoa > Chordata > Mammalia > Afrosoricida > Tenrecidae > Nesogale > Nesogale talazaci. The sequence goes on along the minus strand of PVJH01000067.1, from coordinate 14,813 downwards.
GAAGATGGTCAATCCTTCAGATATCCCCTGCCTCTAGCTACTCCCCAAGCCCCCAATGGAATAGTATCCTAATTCTAACAAAGGCATGAGACATGTCTAACTTCAGAAATTTCATAGAATAAATCTGAAGTGACCACTCCCATTAAAATGCCAAGGAATATTGAACTCACATGTATGGGGGTGGTGGGTGGGGTAACAACCTCCTAGTTAAATGTGAATTGAATGGAAAAAACAACTCAAATGAGAAAAACAAAAAAGAGAGAGATATGAATGGCAGACTAGTAAGCCAGTGATCTCAGCATCAGAAGATCCATAAGCTAGTATACAGTGGGAGAGTTACACAGGTGGCACAATGGGTTATGATTGCAGTGGGCTACTAAACTCAAGGTCAATAGTTTGAAACCTGCCGCCACTCCATGAGGAAAAGATGAAGCTTTTTTACTCTCCTGAAGAGTTGGCAGCCTCAGAAACACCCAGTTCTACCTGGATTGCCATAAGTTGGAACCGACTTGAGTGATGGGGAAGGGGGGGAGTTTGATTTGGATGGTGGATCAGGAGCAAAGCTCCTTGGCTTCCTACACTGCTCCAGTATCACTCAAATTTCAGTTAGAAACAAAGATCTTTTCTGGGAAAGGCTAAAACACCACTCATACAAAAGTCCTTAGAAACAAGGGTTAGGCCTGGGGAAGCTGACCAGATGACAAATACATGCCTTCAACTTTGTTAGGAATGGCACACGGCTGAGTCGGAATTGACTTGATGGCAGTGACTTTGGTTTTCATTGAGGATCAACAAGCTGAATTTTAAATTCCCTCAGTTAGTTTGAACATATTTAAAAAATATATGTATTATTGTGTGGTAAGAGCTTTACTGAGCTGTAGTCTACACACCATAGAATTCATTCACCTAAAGTGTACAATTTAATGTTTTTTTTACTATATTCACATAGTTGTGTAACCATTACCACAATCTAACTTTAAAGCACCTCACTGCATGCCCCCCCCCAAAGAAATCATGTATTTATCAAGTGGTCACTCTCTATTTCTGCCCTCCCCTGGGGTCCTCTTAGCAAAGCACAAATCAACTCTGTATATGCATTTGCCATTTTGGGACATTTCATAAAAATGTCACCATATAACATGTGGCTTTTTATGTCTGCCTTGATTCACTTAGCATATAGCTTTCAATCTTCATTCAGCTCATAGTATACATCAGAACTTTATTCCTTTTTATAGCATAATAACGTTCCATTATATAGTTTGTTTATCCATTTGTCTTTGATGGACATTGGGTTATTTCCAACTTCGGGCTATTATAAATAACGTTGCTATAAACATTCAGGAACAAGTGTCTGTTTTGAAATATGCTCTCAATTCCCCCCAGCGGTGAAATTGCTGAGTTGCATGGTAACTCTGTCTGGGGAACTGTCACACTGTTTTCCAAAGAAACTACTCCATTTCACAAGTCTAATGGTAATGTCTGAGGATTCCAATTTCTCCGTTTCTTCACCAGCACTTATTATGATCTGACTTTTTGATTATAGCCATCCTAACGGGTGTGAATTGGTACCTCACTGTGGTTTTGATTTTTCATTTTAGTAATAACTGAGGACCTTGAGCTTACCTTTTATTTTCTTTTTATTACAAATTCAACTACCCTGCAACATAGAAGCCATGAAGACTCATTGTGAGGCATGACACTCAGAGAATGTGCTGAGGGGAGGTAATGCTCCTCAGCCCACTGCTAACTATGCTGTTGTCCCCGAACTTTCCAGGCTGACTGTTGAACCCCTTCAACAGATCCTTCTCTAGATCCTGTCTAGATCTATACCAGCTTCTTTTAAATGACTTCCATCTTCCATTATTGCCTCAGAAGAAGAATGCGTGATGGCTTGGATCTTGGCTTTTGCTGGAGACCCAAGAGCCCTAGCTAATGAGAAAATTTTCTGTTGTGTATCCACCTTTCAACCTCCCCAAAGCTAAAATAGATAAAATAAATAATTTCTAATTGACTGCTGTGCCATACATTGTGCCTTACCTGTAACTTAAGGAGACTATGGATTACATACCACTCAGAGCTTTCCCATCATCTAATCACCGTCAGTGAACCTCCGCTACCAGGTGAGGGCAGGAGAGAAGTAGAAGGAGCTAGAGACCTCCTGAATAAAATCCCGAAACTCTGACTTCCCATGCTGAGTGTGTTGGTGAGATTCTATATGGCATGGGGCAAAGCCCTTAACCGTTTCTAGCCACAGTCACCTCATCATTAGCATTGTCAAACGACCCTTTAGACCAGGTGATCACTTTTCCATTTTGGACATTCTCCTGTTGCAGGTAAGTGTCCAAGTGCCTGGAGAGAGAACTGCCGGGGTGGAAGGCCGATTGCAACTCTTGCTAGAGGGCAGTATTGTATCAGCAATTCTTCTAATGGCACTGGCTGGGGTGTGGTTGTCTCAGAATTCTTAAAACTATAAACTTTTCCTCCTCTTAGATTGGCATTCTTACAAAAGGAACGCAACAGGGGTGGTACTACAGAGCAATGAGAAAAAGAAGAGAGCTTCTGGCCTTGCAAAGTTTCACTGGGCGTGAGTCATTTTACATCGACAAAAGAGAGGTTCTGCATTCTACTTTCTAACCAAATCTCTTGCTTTTGGTCTCATTGGGACAGAGGTGCACAAACAATGTTTTCCTTTTTTTTGAAAATTCCACCAACTCCAAGAAGAACATTTTTTAAGATTCATTCAAACACTCGTCCAGAGGTTTGACTCACAGATTCAAGGGTAAAATGTCTACTACAGCATGTATTCTTTTCAGTCTCCTCTCTTTGCTATGGTTGTTAGGTGCTATCCTGAGTGTTCAGGCATATAGTCATCCTACACACAATAAAGTGAACCACTTCCAGGGCCTGCACTAGGCTTATAAGCATTGCTATGCTGGCGCCTACTGCTGCGGACACTGTGTCCAATCCACCTTGCTAAGGGGCTTCCTCTTTTTGGTTGACTCTCTACCAAGCATGATATTCTTCCCAAGACTGGTCCCTCCTGATTCCTCTTTTAGGGTACAAAAGAGACCCGAAATATAATTTATGGTGAATATTTATTACACGTTTAACTGGAAAACACAAGACAATGTTACATCACCTGGATGAGGGAGTAGCAAAGGATGGCTATTCCAAGGCTATGGACTTGGAAGTCAGTGGATTTTGTTCAAATCTTGATTACTTTTGCAGCTGCCCAATAATTAGCAACTTGACTACCATGTATTTTCTTCTATCTTTGCTTCTGTGTTAAATTGTTGTCGTGTGTCTAAACCTGCATTGTTTTCATAATCAGGGTTTCGTAAAGTTTTAAAATCGGTATAAGTGAACCTTCCATGTATTTTAGTCTAAAAAGTTCTCCTATAGATGTATATTTCCCTTTTCTCACTACTATTTGAAATTATATACTACTGACTAGATTTGTCATATCAATATTAGATTATTATGAGTATGACCAAATCTCTCATAGAGGTTATTTATATTATTTCTTTAGAAGATGATAAATCTGAAGTGGAATATATATATATATATATATATATATATATATTAGATAGATGAATGGATCTTGAGCTCACTCTTAATTGTAAAACCTGATCTGCATGTGATCTAGCAGGAGGCAATTTTGTTGAATGTGGTGCCTCTGGGTGGCACTTAATTGGGGAAACTAGAACTGAGTACCTTTGGACTAAGAATTATGGTGCACCTGTGTGCCCTTTGGACATTTAATGGGAGCTCTGACCAAGGTTGGTAACACCGTATGAATAGGGCAGAGGCCAACAAGCTCAAAGTTGAGAAGGCAAAGGCGAGGTTGAAACTTGCCTAGCTGAGAAGCTGTCCTGTCCAAATAACTGTATCCTGAGTGTTTGTAACCTGCTAACTTCCTTAATAAACACTATAAATGTGGACCGACAACCAACTAATCTGTGAACAATTAGTTGTTCTGATGCGATCTACCCACAAAGTGACAACTGAAGATATGGGTGCTATAGCAAAGTGTGGTGAAGGAATTAGATGGTATCCAAATATCGGAAAGAAAAAGCTTTTGAGGTCTTGTCTTAAAACAAGAAGCTAATCTACGAAGAAGAAGCACACCAGTCTGTAATGATCAAAGGACTGCTAATTAAAAAAAATCCATAATCAGAGGAGGAGGCGTTGTACAAAATCTTAAATTCTGAGCAGTAGATTTGTAAAAGACTATGCATAACAGTTAAAGGTCAAAGTCCATTTGCAGAGTTCCCACGTGGATTAAGCCTCCACTACATTTCTTCTGATTGCTAAGTAGGTAGCTGAAGTCTACCCTTTGATAGATGGCATTAGAAAGAAAATTACCACTACTCTCTAACCAGCTCAGGGAGCAGGCCTCACCCTTTGGTGTTTTTCTGGGTGTGTCCTTGATGGAGGCTGACATATGGTGATCATATAGTCATAAGTCAGGCCCTGGATTTCTTGGTCAGAAAGCCCTGGACCAATCTTGTAAGTTCTTCTGTTCAGCATAATATATGTGCCCCAAGCAGTGTCCTATTCCCATTTTTATAATCCCACCTGCAAGTGCAATATCTTGACCTGCCCACGATCATGTTTCTGAGGCAGTGTTCTTTGTCTTAGTTAAATCTCCATTTCTTGGAAAACTCTTGGATGCTATTACGACCTCATGGTAATGCTCTTCCTCATCTAAATAATGTGCCCTTGTCTTTATATTGTCTTTTCTTGTTTAAGAAAATAAATCTTCTCTTTAAATTATATTTCATATTTGAAATTTAGGGTCTCTTTTGTACTTTAAAACATACCATGTCCAAAGCTTATGAGAATAAGTCTCGTCATTCTCACTTCCATGGAACATTTAACTTGTACTTTTTCCAAGACAGATTTCTTTGTTCTTTTAGCAGTCCATGGTATATTTAATATTCTTTGCCAACTCTGTAATTCAAAAACATAAATTATTCTTTGGTCCACCTCTTACATGTCAATGAGATGACTTAAGACCATGAGTTGGAGCAGTCACAACTTAGTCCAAAAAGTGTCATCTTGACTTTAGAACACTTGAAGGTAGTCCTTAGCAGCAGCTTTGCCCAACAAAATGCATCTTTTGATTTCTTGTGTACCGTTTCCATGGAGGTTGATTGTGGATCCAAGTAAAATAAAATCCTTGACAAATTTGATCATTATTCATTTATTCTGATGTTGCTCATTCGTCCAGTTGTGGGGCTATTTTATTTTTATGTTGAGGTGGAAGCCATACTGAAGGGTGTGTAGTTTTTGATCTTCATCAGTAAATGTGCTTTCCATAAGCAAGCTTGTATCATCTGCATGTCACAAGCTGCTAATGAGTTGGCCTCTAGTCCTGATTCCACACTCTTATTTATAGTACAATTTCTTGAATTATTTGCTCAGCCTGCAGATTGAATAGGTATGGTAAAAAGGAAACAACCATGACACATATTTTTGCAGATTTTAAGTCACCCAGCATCTCATTGTTCTGTTTGACTTTGTTCAGGTTCCATATGAGCACAATGAACAGTTCTGGGCTTCTCATTTTTTTCAATGTTATCCTAAATTTGTGATGATCCACACCATCAATCAAACACAGGCAAATATCTTGATAGGCAAGGCTTTTGGCCAAGATCCATCTGGTGTTCTGAGTTCTACATCCTTTTCTGAATTTGGCTTGAATTTCTAGCAATTCTTGGTGTTCTTCTGCAAACATTTGTGAATTTCCTTTAGTAAACATTTTGCTTGGCATCTTTTGATAATTTCTGTATCCTATTAGCTCACCTTTCTTTGGAAGGGGCACAAAAATGGATTTCTTCCACTTGGTTGCTAGGTGGTTGTCTTCCAAATTTATTGGAAGGGAGCACTTCTGATGTTGCATTCACTTATCAAACATCTGATTTGCTGTTTCATAAATTCCTGGAGTCTTAGTTCTGCTAATGTTCTCAGCTTCAATTCTTCCCTTCAATATCATTGGCTATTGACCATAGGCAATGTCTTAAAATGGTTGTATTGTGATCAAATATTTCTGGTATACTATCTCTGTATATCTCTTCAATCTTCTTTGATAACCCCTACATGGTTCAATATTTTGCCTATAATTCTTTAACATAACTTGAGGATTTACTTTATTTGCATTCCAATGAATAGTAATACTTATGATTGCATGTTTGATCATTTTAGATTGCAGAAGTTGACAAAAATCTTCAATTTTTCATCTTCGGTATTAATGCTTTGTATATAAATTTGAACAATGTTCGTATTAATTAGTCTTTCATCACTGATAGCATTGTACTTCAGGATCTTCTTTTTGTTTATTTCTTCATCAATTTGTCATTCCTGGCATAGTAAACCATATGTTGTTGTTTTTAAAGTTCAAGATGGTCAATACCAACCCATTTTACTCACTAATGCCTAGAATATTGATATTTAAGCACTCCATTTCAGTTTTTATGATTTTCACCTTTCCTAGATTCATATTTCACATTTTCCACATTCTGGTTCTTAATGGAAATTTGTAGTTGCTTCTTTCTATTTTAATTGTGCCACAGCAGCAAGTGAAGGTTACAAATACTTTACTTGATCCATGTCATTAAGGCAGCTGTTTAGAGAAGGCAGCTTTCCCCCAATCTGAATCTGAGTGTTCCCCCCCTCCCCCCCCAACACTGTGACCTTATCTTCCCACATTATATCAATGTTTGGATGATTGTGTTAATCCTGGTGGACTGGAGAAAAACATTCATAGACAATCATATGTGAACATACAATTTCATCTTTTTTGGGGGGGCATCACTGCCCTCTGGTGGTTGTGGGAGCTTCCCAGCCTTGCTCCTGGAGAGCAGTTGCTGGATTTGAATCGCCAAGCCCGTGGGCAGCAGTCACACACTCAACCACTTACGCCACCGGGGCTCAGCCCAAGAAAGAGCTTTATATCAAAGAATAATTGCATATTAAGAAAACATCTCGGTCTGAGTCCCAGTGGTGTAAGTGGTTGAGTGCGGTACTGCAGCCTGCGGGATTGGTGGTTCAAATCCTGTGAGCCCTGAGTAGCTCCCACGACCACCAGAGGGCATTGATGCAAAAAAAGAAAAAAGAAAACATCTCAGCCCACTTTAGAACAAATTTCTACATCCGGTATTACTCCATATGTCAATACTAGCCCAAAGATTGCTCTTTAGACTCACACAACACATGCAATGATGCTGACTATAGGAAGATCACAGGCCAGGTGGGTGGAAAGTCTTGTGGGTCCACTAGCAGTAGAAACATCTCAGCACTAGTGGGGGTCTCCACATGTCTCCTCCAACTCCACGGTTCTGGTTCCATCAACATAGCTCCACCAGGCTTGTCTGCAGGAAGACCAAGCAGAAGAGTATGTGTGTATCTGGCCTCCAATGAACTATTTATCTCTGTGATGCCTCCAAATGAGGTAATCAAGCTGTGACTTGATTGACAGGCTAAAATCCACCCCTTCACTCTTAATAGTATCAAGTTGACAACACATTATGTGACACTACACTGATATTCAAAAGGTTTACACTTGCCAATTTTTATTCAGAAGTTAATTTCCAGGTCTTTCTTCCCAATCTTTCTTAGTCCAGAAGCACCACTAAACTCTATCCACCATGGGTGACACCACTGGCAATTGAAATACCAGTGACCCAGCAATGCTATCAACTAACAGATCTGAGTGAGTGCTGGTTTCCTTCCTTGGCTACTTTAATTTAAAACTACACATTGTTAGCATACTGGAATGATAATATATCAGGTGTAGTTTGTGAAATAAAATGCATTCTTGAAATGTAACTTCACCTGTTTCCCTTTCAAACTAATTAGCTCAAATTTTTCAATTACATATGTGGCTCACATTATTTCTGGATTGAACGGTAATAATATAAATAAGATGTATTACAACCAAACAAATGAGATGCTTACAAAATAGATCTGCTCTTAAGATTCATCCTGACATTGTCCATTGCATCTTTTGATATTTTGCCACATTTTCCAGTGGGTTAGTTACAATGTGTCCAGTTGACATCCTAAGTCACCCATGCCTTGGAGTACCAAATACATATGGCTGCAGAAAACCTTTCAAATAGTGTGTTACGATCTCTCTCCTCTTTCGCTATTTCAGGTATTTTCTCTCCCCTGAGGTCCTGTCCCTTCTCTAACGTGAATTGACACGTGTGTTATTCCTAGGAGACTTGGTGGCAGAGTAGTTGTGCATTGTGCTGTGATCCGCAAGGTCATCAGTTTAAAAGCACCTGCATCTTCTCAGGAGAATGGCGGGACTTTCTACCTCTGAAAAAATTCTAGTCTCAGAAACCTACAGGGGTAGTTCTACCCAATCTCGACTTGCTATGAGTTGGTATTGGGGTTTATTATTTTTATTTCCAGGAGCTTCAGGGATTCTAACGATTCTAACAAGGATTCATGATGACTGTTCTCTCACTGCTCATCAAAGGAAATAGTAAAATATACATAAAACAGGAGCAATAGATACATTTCCACACACATATTTACTGAAATTACTCTGTAGTGGCTTCTTACAGCACTGTTGAAGAAGATTCTTAGGTTGTATTTGGAATCTGTCAGAAAGATGACAAATTAACGATTAATTGGTAATGTTCACTGAGAATGGGATTATGTATGTAGGCATATTTTTAAAATGATGTCTTTAAGCTAGAGTCAAGGGAGTGGCTTTGATTTGTTATTGGTAATGATAATAAGTAAATCAGTGTTTTTTTTTTTAAATCCAAGTAAGGGAATTTTGAAAAACCATCAGAACCTCTCAAAGTACATTCTAGGCTATGGCTGGTGGAGACAGGCTGGATTTTGAGGGAGGGTGCAGCAAATCCTCAAGACTTCCTAGTATGAGGCACTTCAATGTCTTCAGCATTCTTAGTTTTTCTGTTGATCTCTATGAGAGGGCGGACTTCTTTCTCAGTGTAGACTAGCTTGCTCCACATGGTGGGAGATATAGCGCTCTAGATATGGCTACACAGTCCAGTATGTCATCGGTCACATATTGCTATGGAGCATTTGATGTAAGGCTCATCTGAATTGAGATGTGCTGAAAGTATAAAAGACCCAGTGGATTTTGAAGACTGAGTACAATAGACATCTAAAAGAATGTAAGATAGCTCACTAATTTGAAGCTACACATTCAAAACACACTGAATTGGTCATATAGGAGATGTATTTCATGGAACAAAATACGTTACTGAAATTAATTTCACCCATTTCCTTTTTTAATTTAACAACCTTAATGATTTAAATTACGTATGAGGATCACATTATATTTTGATTGGAGGAAATGCCCTACAGCATTACAGTGTACAGGAGGGAGTGATTGAGTTAGCTTGGATCAAAGTGCTACCAGGTGACCAAATGCCCACCCCAAAGTACTTCTTGGTGGCTGGAGGTAGAGGGAGGATCAGGTGAGATTATGGCAGCTCCCCCTGATACATAGAATCAGCATGAGTAAAGAGACAATTCCAAGAAGAATGGAAGAGGTTGCTCAGTGTATAAAACAATGGGTTTCCTTTAAGCTGGGATTTAAAAATGACTTTTTTATACCCAGTCTCTCCCAGCCCATTACATAGCATGTTCTATTGATGTTACTTCTATTTACGTCCCACCACCTTTATTGTATCAGTTCCTGCCACCTCACTCGGTGCCAAAGTAGTCACTGGCAAATGACTTCCAACTAAGGTAGCATATTGGACCTGATAATTCTTCCCTTAAAATAAGATTTGGGGGAAGGTGTACACTTATTTCTGAGCAAACCGATTTGAATTATATCCAAGTTCATCATACATGTGACCATGGCTTAATGCAGTTTTTCTGGGTTCTAGGGTATGCGTCTCTAAATGAGGCATGTATTTAATAGGTGATGCTTGTGGTGGGGGGTGGGACATGGGCATGGCTTTAATATACAAAGTGTGATTTCAGAGACTATACTACGCTGCGAAAACCAGCTGTGCAATGCCTCTCTTAAATTGGCCGAGTCACATTCATTTAATAATCTCAGCAGCAGCTACTCTTCTTTCTTGGAAGGCAAATTTGATTTTGAAAATGGTCAGAAATCACTCAGAGTTAAGTCTAATGAATGAGATGTGTGTTCCAGCTGGGTAATATGAAATTTGCTTAAAACAAATGGCATGTAGCTGTCAAGTAATGTAATAGTGTTATTATATCCCCATGCATGGCAGATTGCCTAATTAGCAATGTAAGCACAGGATGACCTGTGTTTATTTACTAGTTTACATCAAAACTTTACATGTTTTTGAAATTGTTCATTACCCATTAGTAAGCAAGCACAAGTAAGCTTGTGTTTACTTTGCTTACTAGGTACTTTGTGTCGTTCAGGAAATGCAAATGTGAAAATAAGTTTTAATTCTCTAGGAAGGAGTGGCGGGGTTGGGAAAAAGACAGATGGCAATCATACCTAGAAGTAGAATCTTCAATATAGTGAAAAAAGTGAAAAATGTCACTACAGATTATTAATTAAGCATAAGTAAGCCCATGTTAACCTTGCTCGTTGAGTAATCCAACACTTTTACCAAGCAAGGGTCCCCAGTTGTTGATTTCAGTAGCATCCATTTTTAGGATTCACTTATCCAAAGTACCATGTTCATTTCCAGGTAGGAGGCCCTCAAGCATTCTTGTAGGCACATGGAATTCGTGTACCTGCCTACTAGGTAATCCAAACTCCATGACAACACTTAATGTTTGAAAGAACTCTTACCTGTGTAAGAACACTGAACATTGTTCATTAACTATGAGTATTGTCAATCATTCTGTTGATGGGGTAAGTACTAGTCCTAATTTAGAAATATGAGTTAGGGAATAGAGGAGTGATTTGAAGTTCATACTGTTTCCATTCCCCATCCATCCTCTCACTCACTCTTCCTCTGTCTTTTTATTTAAAAATATTTTCTTCTTATAAAATCTATTGAGGATGATTCAAAAGGGCAGACTAAGCAGATAAGCTAACCCTCCAGATGCTCTATAACAAAGACTCAAGGGGTCAAAGGAAAAGGTGATGGATGGCAATCCTAGAAAGCCGCGCTGCAAAGGACAGGATCAAGAAGTGGATGAAATACGGATGGGAGGAGGAGCCTGCACAAAAACAGAGAACCAGTTGGCATACGGAGCAGTAAACTCCCAGCTGACACTGGGTGGGGGGGGGCCTCTTTTGCATGATTGCAAGTAGCATTCTAATCAGAGAAGACACCAGATCACGGGCCCAATCATGCAGGACTGCATTCATAGAGTTCAGAGGGGTGATCTTACCCCTTCCAAGTGAACAGAGGTGCACCTCCATGCCTACAATCCTCTCCTAGCCCTCTCTAATCAAACGCCCCTCCCTCATAGTCAAAGCTATCACTTTTTTCATCTTTTGTCTTAGTTCTTCTCTCTCTTCCCCTCTTTTTCTTAGCCCTTCTTACTTCCCCTCCTTTTCTTATCCCTTCTTTCTTCAATTTCACTTATCTCCAGTTTTATTCTGTAGAGCTGAAGCCTCAGTCCACACCTAGGCAGTTAGCTGAGGGCCACTGCAGTGTGAGCACCACATTCCCACTGCAGGCACGTTTGCTGCTTGGACTTTCTACAAGCACGGTGCAACTTTCTTTTCATTTCCCCTTTCTCCTACTTATCTCTCCCCTCTTCCTCCTTTGCCTTTTTATTTTATTCTTCCTCTTCCTGCATCTGCAGTCTGTGGTGCTCCACCATATCTGCATGGATGGTGGTGCACACTTCTAGCGGCGAACTTTGCACTCTGGTGTGGTCATTTGGGAATTTAATGCCTGTGCCAATATGGTGCCAAGTTTCATCAGTATTTCTTGTTTGTTTCTCCCTTTTTTAGCTCTCACTCTTCCTTATTTATCTTTCTCATTTTAATTTTTTTCACTACTGATGAAATCATAGGGTGAATGCCACTGCCACCTCTGCATTGAGTTGCACTAACCTTTGACCTTATTATACTTTTCAGTGCTTGCTTTCATGGTGCAAGCGCCATGTTCCCATCACAGCTGTGTTTGGTGTCATACTCTTGTGCCAATTATGTGCCACTCTTTTTTTGCCTTTCATGAATTCAACCTTTCTCTCTCTCTTCACTTTTTCATTTTTATCATTCTTAATACATCTTTCCTCTTGCACCCCATTGTTTGATTTTAAATCTATTGTTCTTATTTCTCCCACCCCTAAACAGGCAGAAACCAGCAGCCCTAATCAATTATATCCACCAATCTGCCACATCATACACTGGGAGAGGGCTAACATTCACTTTAGTCACAATGGATTGATAACAAATGGCAGCCAAAGCCCACTCAGCCTGTCTTCAGCTACTCTTTGTGACCAGCAATTAGACACTTGTGCACACAGTTCCACCTCCTGCCAAATATACCTGTAGACTCATGCTGTGCTCCATAGTACCACCAAACCAGTGTCTAGAGTAGAATGCCAAGAGTGTTGCCTGCATATAGTAAAATGAAACACAAATCAGCAAATCAACCTACAATCAATTCATACAATAACAACACAATGTCTCTGAGACAAAGACAATTTCAAATCAACCATTATATATATATTTATATATATATTCATTATATGTATATATATAATCTTAAGAAAAACAAGATGGATCAAATAAAAAACAAAATATGGGGCCAAAAACCTTTCAGAGGAAAAAATGCTTTTAGACTATTGTGATAAGGAATTATATTTCAGTACCTTCAACAAATTAAGAGGCAAATAATGGAAAACACAAAATCAAGGGAAAGAAAGATGGAACTCGCATACTGGAAGAAAACAATAGGGCAAACTGAAAAATTAAATAGAAAACTATAAATCATCCAAAAACAAAAAAATTGAATTCCTGAAAACTAATACAAAAATATAGAAGTAGATAATGCATTGAAATGGTTATTGAGGAGAATGAAATCAATGGAAGACAGATTTAGTAAGATTAAAGATAGAGCTCTTTATGCTAACCTATTAGGGGAAGAATCAGTAAAAAGAACAAAGAAAAACCACAAAGGAAATCTAAGAGTTATACAGGATACTATTAAGGAGAATGAATTACTTGTAATGGGATTACAGAACAAGAAGAAACCAAAAAACCACAGAGAACATTGTTAAAAAAGAAAGAGAGAATGGGAGAAAGAAAGAAAGAAATTGTTGGAAGAAAGTGCTCTTATATTATGAAAGATGAGAAGACATTCATTCTAGAAACATAACAAACCCCAAATAGGAAACATCCCTAGAAAAAATTGCCAGTCAAGAATTACATAAAGTGCTCCTCAACTAGAATAACAGAATGGGAATAATGAAAAAAATAAGTAGATGTTAAGGGGATTTGTGACAATCACATGAAACTTATAAGAAAATCTAAAAGGAGTTTTTTAGACAAAGAAACAAAATGATAGACAACTACCTTAGATTAACACACATGGCAAAAAACCAATAGAGATCTAGACTGAAATAAGTGTCTGCAAAACTGAAATAGGGAACCAAAGGTATCAATGTGTAAATTAATTACAAGGCCAAAAGAGGGACTAAATCATGTTGTTACAGAACTTCCAAATGGAGACAAATTCAAAATCCTTTCAAAATAGAACAGATGGTTTTTAACTCAGGAAAAAAAATTACCAGCAATAAGCCTTCTCATAAAAAATCAGAAATATTTTTGTGGCAGTCATGTGCTTATGTTAATTTTATGATTGAAATGTAGGGGAGGAGTCTGACCTGTTAATCTGGAGATAGCCATTGAATAGCCAATGAGGCCTCTATATGGGCATGGCTTTCTCCTGATACGTCTGGGAAATCTTGTGATATTTCCCTCGTGAAGATGAGAAACTATCTTCCCCAGTTGTTGGGAGTTAGTCTCAGAGGCTATGAGTCATGGAAAAGACAAAATGGCAGCATCTGAGGAGCTGGAGGAGCCGGCAGAGAGACCACACGGCTTTACCCTGATGGAACCATACCTCTGAAGCTGGAACGGCATGCTGTTGATGGACCCTGAGACCTGGAAGCGAGGAGCCATGGGGAGACCCCTGCCAGTGCCAGAATTCTGCACCCACTGACCTGTGACTTCCTGAGTCGGAAGGAGATTTTGTAGACTGATATCGGGAATATGGGTTAATATCAGACTTATGACTTTGTACTGGACTGGATTGGGATGCCTTCTTAATGTCACATTCCTTTTGTATATAAACCCTTTCCTTATATCCATATGTGTGTCCTAGAATTTGTTCCTCTAGTCTACCCGGACTAACACAATTTTGTAAACACTAAGTCAACAACAACAAAGGGAATGAAAACATGTTTCATAAACAAAGTGAACACAGCACTGAAAATGATATGGAAAAAAGAAACTGGCATTGCCACACAGAAACACACAGCAAAAATGACAGCAGGAAATTAATATCTATCAATAATTCCACTCAATAACAATTGATTAAATGTATTATAAAAGGTAAGGAAACATGATCCATCAATATGAGACACACTTTAGACATAAAGACAAAAGTAAACTAAAAATGTTTTAACCAGTTATCTAGCATTTGGACAGAGTTATGTGTGCTAGCCTTTCTCCCTCCAGACATAGATATTATTCCTGGAAACGAACCTGTCCCTATCCCTGCTATTGATTACATGGCAGGAAGAGCTAAAGGGCAGTGCAACTAGGTGACCTATTTGTAAGATTAGGGACCAGTACTGCAGTGGCCTTTGGAACTGCAACACATCAAGTTATCTAGGCAGCTAATCTTGGATATGCAGGCCTC